>NC_069446.1:21833620-21993620 GCF_026875155.1 Cherax quadricarinatus | reverse complement strand
ATATTCCGTACACATGCGCACCTGGGCCAGACTCATCAAATTCTCTGTTTTATAAGAAATACTATTCACGAGCACTTGGCAAAACTTTAGAGTAAAAATATTAGCTTAGGGTGAATTCACAGAGGTTTTAATATGTGCAGACAATGCTCCTCTGTACAATGTAGACGGCAGAGCCTGGAATAAAACAACTACCATTTGTTAGGTAAGACACACATGCAACAGTAGGTATCTTTATTATGAAACGTTTCGGCTACACAGTTAGGCTTCCTTCAGTTCAAAGTACAGAAAAGTTGATAGAAGCAGAAGATACTTGAAGACGATGTAATCAGTCATTAACCCTTAAAGTTTTGAGGTGGTCAGTCCCTCAGGTCTGGAGAAAGAGCATTGTTCATAGTATGAAACAATAGGAGATGAAGTGACAGGATGGAGCTTTTTATAGCGCCAAGAGGTGAGACGTATTAAAAAGCTATAAAAAGCCCATCCTGTCAATTCATCTCCATTTGTTTCATACTATGGAACAATGCTCTTCTCCAGACTGAGGGACTGACCACCTCAAACTTTAAGGGTTGATGGGACTGATTACATCGTCTTCAAAGTATCTTCTGCTTCTATCAACTTTTCTGTACTTGACTGAAGAAGCCTACTGTGTAGGCGAAACGTTTCATAATAAAGATACCTAACTGTTGCATATGTGTCTTACCTAACAACCTGTCGGTATTTTATACCATTTTAATGTTCAACTACCATTTGGTGGAATAAGCATTAACCATCATTAAAATATTTGGTGGTGAGACGCAAAAAATAATTTTTATTGCGAATTATGACCTGTACAATAGGAAGATCAGGCTGGTCACTCTTACTGGAATATTATAACAAAAGTAAGGAATCTTATGAAGAATTCCAAAATGCAGTAGTAGTCTACACGCACATCACTAAATCGATAAATGAAGTCATGAGGAGATAGTTTATAATATACCTGGAGGTTATTCCGGGGATCAACGCCCCCGCGGCCCGGTCCACGACCAGGCCTCCCGGTGGATCAGGGCCTGATCAACCAGGCTGTTACAGCTGGCAGCACGTAGTCCAACGTACGAACCACAGCCTGGCTGATCCGGCACTGACTTTAGGTATCTATCCAGCTCCCTCTTGAAGGCAGCCAGGGGTTTATTGGTAATTTCCCTTATGCTTAGTGGGAGGCTGTTAAACAGTCTTTGGGCCCCGGACACTTTATGGTGTTTCTCTAAGTGTACCAAAGGGCCCCTACTTTTAATTGGGGGGTATTTTGGCATTCGCTGCCCAGTCTTTTACTTTCGTAGGGAGTGATTTCTGTGTGCAGATTCGGGACCATTCCTTCTAGGATAGTTTCAAGTGCTTGCAAGCGTTCCCAGTAGTTAAGATGCTTGACAGAACTTATACGTGCAGTAAAGGTTTCTCTGTACACTCTCTAGATCTGCAATTTTAACCGGCTTTGAATGGAGATGTTAATGTACAGCAGTATTCCTGCCTAAGAGATAAACAAGTGATTTGAAAAGGATCATCATTGGCTTGGCATCTCTCGTTTTGAACTTTCTCATTATCCATCCTATCATTTTCTTTGCACTTGTGATCGTGGCACTGTTGTGATCCTTGAAAGGGGAGATCCTCAGACATTATATCCCAGGGTCCTTACATTATTTTTTTCCGTCTTTTGTATAACCAGAGTTTGTAGTTTCCTCTTAGTATACTCTGTTTAGGTTATTATCTCCTCCAGTTTTCCATAACGAGTATTTGGAATTTGTCCTCATTGAACTCATAATGTTTTCCGTTGCCCATATTTATTTTATATTTATATATAATATATATATATATATATACATATTTATATATATATATATTATATATAATATATATATATATATATATATATATATATATATATATAATATATATATATTGCCTAGTTTCTCACTTGTACACTACTATAACAATAGAGTTCTGTGAAAGATATGAGGTAAAAAATAGACATAGTAAACAGTAGAGAACCACACGCACAAGCGAACACTGTGTCAACATGTCTATTGAACCTGCTACCAGCAGGTATTAAAAAATATCCGGAACACGTGTAAAGCATTCAAATGGAATATGGTGTGCCAGATCAACCAGGCTGTGATGGATATGTGGGTCTGTGGGCTCCCAAACCCAGCGGATTGGTTGACCAATTAATCATCAGGAAGGTCAGGCTCTTAGAGCAGGAAAAGCCTCGGATTACGTACAGGCAAATCAAATATAATTCACAAGTACTAATTGGATATAGTTCTACTGAGGGGTGACATGTGTTCCGGTGTAGGTATCCTACTAAAGAATGAGCCACACTTACTACTGAGAGGATATACATTTACTGAGTGTAAAACACTTGGTTGGGAACAGTTTAGTTGAGTGTCATCCATTTGCTGGTGGGTGGGTGTGTTTCTACTGATTGTGATCCACTTGCTCCTAGGTTGGAATCATTCTACAGAGGGCGACACCCTGCTCCTTCGTCAGTATCGTTCTAGAGAGCATGTTGAGTAGGTTACACCCGCAGGTAGTTCTCATAAGCACTTGCACTTGCTAGCGTAGTGACTGCGACACAGTTGCTCCACAGTTGCCTGCGCGAGCGTCTTTCAGTTGAGCGTAGCACACTTGTTACTGGGTAGTTATCGTTCGACCGAGGGTGACAGACTCTCTTTTGAGTGGGAATCTCTCTACTAGGCGTGACCCACTTGCTTTGTGTAGGGTACTCTACAATTATGACCCTAAGCATAAAGTAACTAAGTTTGACACACTTCTGTGTGACACACACTAGAGGAAATGAAACATTCAACAGGGAGTAACACAATTGTTCTTACGTGTTTATCGTTCTTCTGTGTATGACACACTTACACTTGAGTTAGTATCGTTCTAGCAAGAATGACGCGCTTGCTCCTGGGAGTATCGATCTACCGAAAGCTACAATTACACTCTTAGATATTTTTCTACTGAGATTTACAAACTTGTTGGCTATCGTCCTAGTAAGTGCCATACTCATGCTCCTGGATGAATATGAATCAAATGAGTGTTACACTTGCTCCTTAATTGATAACATTCCCCTCCCAATGACATACTTGCTCCAGGGTGGATATCGTTCTCGGTGTGACAGTTTTGCTCCTGAATTAATATCGCAATATTGAGTGTGATGTTAGGTAAGACACACATGCAACAGTTAGGTATCTTTATTTCGAAACGTTTCGCCTACACTGTAGGCTTCTTCAGTCGAGTACAGAAAAGTTGATAGAAGCAGAAGAGACTTGAAAGCGATGTAATCAGTCCATCACCCTTAAAGTTTTGATGTGGTCAGTCCCTCAATCTGGAGATTGAGCATATGTTCCACATAGCCCTCAAACAATTAGTGGGGCTGATTCAGTCTCTTCAGCTTCTATCAACTTTTCTGTACTCGACTGAAGAAGCCTACTGTGTAGGCGAAACGTTTCGAAATAAAGATACCTAACTGTTGCATTTGTGTCTTACCTAACAACCTGTCGGTATTTTATACCATTTTGATGTTCACTGAGATTGATACACTTAGTCCTGGATGACTATCATACTAATGAGTATGACAACCTCCCTCGGGTGTGGGTATCGTACCAAAGATTGACATTTGCTTCTGGGTGGATTTTGCACTAGTATCTTTCCACATATTGTAACATAAGAACATAAAAAAGGAGGAATACTGCAGCAGGCCTGTTGGCCCATACTAGGCAGGTCCTTTACAATTCATCCCACTAACAAAACATTTGCCCAACCCGATTTTCATTGCTACCCAAGAAATAAGCTCTGATGTGCAAGTCCCACTCAAATCCAACCCCTCCCACTCACGTACTTATCCAACCTAAATTTGAAACTACCCAAAGTCCTAGCCTCAATAACCCAACTAGGTAGACTGTTCCACTCATCAACTACCCTATTTCCAAACCAATACTTTCCTGTGTCCTTTCTAAATCTAAACTTATCTAATTTAAATCCATTACTGCGGGTTCTCTCTTGGAGAGAGATCCTCAAGACCTTATTAATATCCCTTTATTAATACCTATCTTCCACTTATACACTTCGATCAGGTCTCCCCTCATTCTTCGTCTAACAAGTGAATGTAACTTAAGAGTCTTCAATCTTTCTTCATAAGGAAGATTTCTAATGCTATGTATAAATTTAGTCATCCTACGCTGAATGTTTTCTAACGAATTTATGTCCATTCTGTAATATGGAGACCAGAATTGAGCTGCATAATCTAGGCGAGGCCTTACTAATGATGTATAAAGCTGCAGTATGACCTCTGGACTTCTGTTGCTTACACTTCTTGATATAAATCCCAGTAATCTATTTGCCTTATTACGTACGCTTAGGCATTGCTGTCTTGGTTTAAGGTTGCTGCTCACCATAACCCCCAAGTCCTTTTCGCAATCTGTATGGCTAAGTTCTACATCATTTAACTTATAAGTGCTAGGGTTATGGACACTCCCGAGCTTCAGAACCTTGCATTTATCTACATTGAACTGCATCTGCCACTTTTCTGACCAAGAATACAGTTTGTTTAAATCCTCCTGAAGTTCCCTAACGTCTACGTTTGAATCAATTATCCTACCTATCTTTGTGTCATCGGCGAATTTGCTCATATCATTAGCAATTCCGTCATCAAGGTCATTGATATATATTATAAACAACAACGGGCCCAAGACTGATCCCTGTGGAACGCCACTTGTTACAGATCCCCACTCGAATTTAACCCCATTTATGGACACACTGCTTCCTGTCTGTGAGCCATGACTCGATCCATGAGAGCACTTTTCCCCCAGTGCCATGTGCTGCCGCTTTCTTTAAGTCTTTGGTGCGGAACTCTATCAAAAGCCTTACTAAAATCAAAGTAAACAATATCAAACTCTTTATCGTGGTCAACAGCCTCAAAAGCTTTACTGAAGAAAGTTAATAAATTAGTCAGACAAGACCGGCCTCTTGTGAATCCATGCTGAGTATCATTAATCAAGCTATGCTTATCGGGATGGCTTCTTATAATCTTATAATCAGTGGAAATCGTACTAATGAATTTGACTCACTCTTTGTAAGTTATCATTCCACTGTGTGCAACACATTTGCTTCTGTGTTGGTACCCTTCCACTGAGTGACACTTGCCACACGGTGGGTATAATTTTAATCAGAGTGACAAACTCATGGATGAATATCTTTTTAGTAACTCAGTTACTCAGTTTTTCACGGGTGGGATTTTTTTTTTTTTACATAAAGTGAAAGTTTTTGCCCAGGGTAAGTATCATTCTGCTGAATGTGACACACTTACTCTTAGGCAGGCATTGCTCTTGTAGTGACGACACACTCCTTTGAATGTATTGTTCAAGAGAATCTGGCACAGTTTCTAGCGTCCCAATTATTAAGAACCACTTGTTACTATATGGGTATTGCTCTGTAAGGGGAAAAACTATTTCCTGGGTATCGCACTAATGGGTGTGACAGATTTGCTCCTTGGTGAACATCGTTCTGTTGAATGCGATGAATGCGATTGACTTATTCCTGTGTATCTTTCTAATGAATGACACACGTGCTCCTTGGCACATACCTTTCTGAAGACTGAGACACTTATGCAATATATGGGAATCTTTATTCAGGAAACGTTTCGCCACACTGGCTTCATCAGTCCAATACAAAGCAGAAACGTGTAAGGAGAGTAGGAGTTTGAGGTAATCAGTCCCTCAGCCTGGAGTCGATGTGTTCAGTCCAACTGTCAGACACTGCAGCATCATGGGATCTTGTTACAAAGAATTCTTCAACACTTGTCCAACCTTTGGACGAAGACCTACTTCGACTAGTGGATGGTACCACTATGACCCCGCCTCCTCCTGCTTCGCCTCCCCTCACTACAGTATATAAGCCACGTCTACGGCCCTATGCTGTACATTCTACAAGATTGATGGACTGAACACATCAACGCCAGGCTGAGGGACTGATTACCTCAAACTCCTACTCTCCTTACACGTTTCTGCTTTGTATTGGACTGATGAAGCCACTGTGGCGAAACGTTTCCTGAATAAAGATTCCCATATGTTGCATAAGTGTCTCAATCTTCAACTTGTCGGTTTTTCAAACCATTCATCACATACCTTTCTATTGAGTGACACATTTTCTCTCGGGTGGTAACGTTCGGATTAGTTATAAAGATTGGCTTCAGTTTAGGTATGGTAAGGTTGACACATCTGCACCTTGGTGGGTATTGTTTGAGTGTGACATGTGCTCCTCCTGGTTAGGAATTGTTCTTAATAGCTTGACACACTTGACTCAAGGTGCGAATCGTACAGAGTAAGACATTTGCTCATGGGTGGTTCTCATGTTAATGAGTGAGACACACTTGCTCCTGTGAGGATATTGTATTAATGAGTGTTATATTTGTGGTCACAGTAGGGACCATGTACTGTAACCGTCTTTGTAGTCTGTTAACGTAGCAGGGGAGCTTGGAGGTCGAATAGACCTGGTTTATTTGAATGAGGGGTACACAGACAGATGCAGTTAGAGGTTAGAGGGAGGTATGTGCAACAGGTACGTAGACCTACCGTCTACATTTTGCTCGGTCATGCACCTCAGGTCGTCCCAACCCAACAGCACATGGAAGCTGTCTTTTGGCTTACCCCAGTACAAACAAGATAATTTTAGCAAGCTTCAAACAACTCTCCCACATGTCCTATGAGAGAGAAAAAGGCGTGTTATTCTGCATAGTAGTGGATGGGGCATAGAATATCAGGACAGCCCTGGAACATAAATCTTCCTATGCACAGTTTGTTTACAGGGTTGTACAGGCGTCAGGCGTTGTCTGCACTTCAAGGGACGTTGAACCATCCTCATATCTGTAAGTCAATGACTTGGAGTAGCATTTCCTAGTGTGGAATATGACATGAAAGGACAGCACTATCCTGGTCTATGATGCAAACCACATAATACACACTGTAGTTACATTACTTGCAGGAAAATATATCAATACTATAAGTACCCTCGTACAAAACATACTGCTTTTACACATATACATTATGTAGTCCACCCTGACCCTGTTATTCGAGCTTATAACTATAAAGCATGTGAACATTGATGCCCATTTCAGCAAGAAGACAGCGCAGTCAGCGTCAGCGTAGGAGTCAGACAAGTCGACAGGTTTGCTAATGGTACGGTTTGTTTGCAATCGTGTCATTACGATTTCGTGAGTCAAGTTAATATACTGCTGTCCCAGGTCTCAGACCATAAGTATGTGATTGGACAGGACAGTCATTGGTCATATTACGAGAGAAAGTAGTAGTAGCTGGGTTGTCGCTAGTGTCAGTCTGGTTGTGCTGCTGCAACACGTTACTCCAGCTCAGCCTCGGTTTGCACATTGTCAATTTACTAATGTGGTCAAGGTGAAGTTCTTTAATCGTTCCAGTGGCAATCTCCCTCACCTGGAACTTGTTGCCGTGGAGCTGTCTAAGGACCAGCAAATATGGAAACTAGCTTATGCATACCAGGGATTTGTGTAGGATTTTGCAACATTACTTTGCAACCTGGTACAACTTTCCTCTCCTTAAGAATAACATTACAATTAGACAAACTTATCTGTTGCTTTCTTGAGATTTTCTTATACTCTCTGAAAGACAAGCTGTGAACTCTGCATCTTTTGACGCTAACATTATCAGTGTATAATCAGGCTGAGGCGGAGCAGACACATTTTGTTTACCAAGAACGTACCAAATTTCTGGGTAATAGTCGTTTAAAGTGAGAAACCATCGAGCATGCTTTCCTGAGAGATTCTTATTTGCAACGAGGGACAATAATGGTAAATGATCTGTGTAAATCTTAATAGGGTACTGGTAAATAATGTCTCAGATATGGCTCAAAGCCCCTACAATAGCTAAGGCCTATACCTTAGTTACTCAGTAATTAATTTCAGCTTTGACAAGGACACAGCTAGAGTAAGCTATTGGCTGCTGCTTACCATTGGACTTCTGCGACAAGACTGCACCAATACTAACTTTCCTGGAGTCCGCTGTCAAGGAAAACCACCTTGGTAAAGTCAGAAAATATAAGAACTGGAACTGACGTTAACTTGTTTTTAAGGGTAACAAAGGCTTTTACCTGATCGCAAGTCCACTCAAAGGGTAAATCTTTCTTAAGAAGCTGTGTCAGAGGTGTAGTCATGGTGGAAAATCAGGCTATGAAGGTGCGATAAAATCCGGCTAGGCCTACGGACGAGTGTACAGCGCTGTACCAATATAGCAATATATCAATTATGTGACACGCAGGGTGTATAGTAATCTGAATGTATGATGTAGACTCTCTGTAATGAGGTTACAGATGAATAAAATTTCCAGTGGAACTCTCATACTCGTCTCCAAGTGATTACAGAAATCTCAATGTCTGCACGATCCTTCATCCTTCCCTCTTTCCTCTTCTCAACAATGTGCTCCAGAATATTTGGAATATCTTTTTTCGGTGTTTAACCTGCTTCAAAGCTAATTTCTCTTGAAAATGACAACTTTCTCCATGACAACGTGCCATAAGTAGTTTTACACGATGCCCTTTGGTTTATGCAGCAATTCTATCGTGTTTAACGATATTCTAAATCAGTCTATGTATACTCGAAACAAATCACTGTCATATCTCAAGACGTACGATCACATTACGTAAAGCGTGAATGGAATTAAGTTTAGAGAAGCTGAACCTAATGTAAAGTCTCATAATGTTAAGCCTTTCAGACGTTCCTAGACCTATGAATGAATATGAAGTTTGTTCATCTGTTGGTCTAGAGTCGGATATTATCACTCATTCATTGTTAATTATCTACATTGCTTCTCCACTCCATTTGTGTAGACTAGTGACGAAAAAATAATATTTTGAAGGCTCAAAGTGATGTTAACTCTTGTTCTAGGAGATTGAGACACTAATGCAACATATGGGAATCTTTATTATGGAAACATTTCGCAACAGTGGCTTCTTCAGTCCAATACAAATCAGAGGTGTGAGGAGGGGAGGAGTTTAAGATAATCAGTCCCTCAGCCTGGAATCGATGTGTTCAGTCCATCACTCTTGTAGAAAGTACAGCATAACCGGAGAAGTGGCTTATATACTGTAGACAGGCGAGTCGAAGCAGAAGGAGGCTTCTGCTTTGTATTGGACTGATGAAGCCACTGTGTGGCGAAATGTTTCATTGATAAAGATTCCCATATGTTGCATTAGTGTCTCAATCTTCAGCATGTCGGTTTTCAAACCATTTATCACATCTTATTCCAGAGTTCCTTGATTTCAATAAAGAATTGACTCTGACCACCAATACCACCCATGGTGCGACGTGCTCCTAAGAGTTCAGTGATAAAACACAACAGCTTACGCTAGTAGAGTTCTTACCAGAACTAAGTAGAATTACTCGGTTACTGAGCAAGAAGAATCAGCCATTGTTTGGACTTTCTCCTCATATCAGAGATTTTACATTCTATGATATCAAGATATATATTCATCACTTTCCTCTGTTGTCACTTTCTGGGATAAAAGTTTGTCAGGTAAGCACACTACATGGTCAATTACCTTAACTGATTATATCCCTAATATTTTGTATGTTCCTGGTATACAAAAAGTAATTGTCAGTGCGCTGTTGATGTACATCTTTTTTTTTCTTTTGTCAGCAATGATGGCTCTATTGAGAATGTAAAGAGCCCAGCATCGAGGCCCAATCTGGCCACCTGTGATCAGGTTCCTGATTAAACAGGCAAACACTGAAGATTAAACCACTAATAACTGTCAAAGACACGGTAGTCAAAATATCGAATTCAAAGTGGCTAGACTTGTGACTCTAGATCATACTCTTCACCAGCTGGTCATCCCTATTGCATTTGGTCATCCCTATTGCATTTTGGTACTTACAACCTTAGAAATGATCCATGACGTTTCAGGTGTATTGCATCCAGGTAAAATTGCAGTTTCTGAGAGGTTTGAATAAAATACTTGTCGTTAGATGGCAAAGGAGAACAAAGAGCGCGCTCACACGTGTGTCACCTGCCTTTGTCACAAAGGCATCGTAAGCAGTCCTAACCTAATCCATCAGAATCATATCACAAAGGAGCTGTGGGAGACAACTGTTAACCTCGATGGAAAAGTTGACAAAAATGCAGTATAATCAGATTCTTTATTTTAAATAAAGAATTGCATTTCACTGCATTTGCGAGTACTTTTCCATCGTGTCAGTATTTGTACCATTTACCTCCATCTGTTGACCTTGGAGAAAGGTAATCTCCAGCCTATGATATCTGATTATTCGATTTACTAGTGACAACTCGCTCCTATTCCTGACAAAACCACAGAGATCGTAGCCAGTCCATTCCGAGAGAGAATTATCCTTCATCACTCTTGTCCTGAATTCCTCTTGTCCGATGTCACAATTTATTAAAGCCAAAATGCAGTCTTTTCACTAGGTTCGACTTTCAACAAGCACTTGGGACCTCACATCACCTTGTTACACTCGGTTTTCCTGAATTTAGGAATTACTGTGAGTAACTATTAATTTTAGTTCTACCACTTGAGATGATGCCATTCCAGACACGTAAAATACTCTAAACTCAGCAATAAATAACACCATAGGGAGTCGCCTCACTATGTATTGTACGGTTATGACTGGTATCTTCCTTACAAAATCTTTTTTGCTATCCCATTGTGTCTGCCGTAAAAATGACCTCAGCATGGTAAAAAATGGCCTCAGCATGGTAAAAAGGCCTCAGACGTGTAAAAATGATCTCACCATGGTAAAAATGACCTCAGTATGGTAAAAATGATTTCAGTATGGTAAAAATTATTTCAGTATGTTAAAATGAGTGTGATGCACATGCGTTTGGATGGGGTGTCATTCCACCGAGTGTAAGACATTTAAGTGAGCATCGTTCTAATGAGTGTGACACAATCACTAGAGTGTGCTCTTTGAATGGATTGTTCTACTGACTGTAACATACGTTCTTGTCGGCTGTCGTTCTACTATGCTTGGAGTCGTCGTGCAGCCGCAGTGGAGAGAAGACATCTTCGTTCCTGCTCTTGGGTTATCCTGAGTAATTCTCAATCAGAGCTGAGAGAAAACTTGCTTGCAGTCACTTCGAGCACCATCCCATCAAGAGGGTAAGGCGGTGACTTGCTTGCTTGTTCACCCCTCTCTTCCCCATCCTCCCCTCACCCAAACATCTACACTGGCCCACACACTAACACTCTGCTTACATTGCTATCCTTCTGCCTTTCCTATCTTCTTTTTCGGCAACTTCGCCTTTGGCGGGTTAACACAAGGCATTTTGACCATCCAGTAGCCCGTGTTGTTTTTTAAATTCCGGCCGATCTTTGCCTTGGGCCCTGTGTCCCCCTCACCACTCGAGGGTAGGCTATCTTAGGGGCTGACCTTCATAAGTCAGCTGTAATAGAATGTTTACGGTTATCACGAATGAAAGACCCTTTTTGTTAAAGTAACTTCTGAGCCAGATGTACCTCCCTGGACATCATGGTATGAATACGAGTACGAATACGTGTCGATGACAATCAAAAGTCTAAGAAGGAAATTCTCGAATGTATTTGTTCGAATTCAACTGTTGCTCCAGTGGATGTTTTTCAAACCCACGCTGGGGCAGTACTTCTCCTCTCTTCTGAAGAAGAGTTATTCTAACTGCTTAAGCAGGACGTTCTTGATAAACTGAAGACTTTTGGTATCATCCCAATTGCACCTGAAAGCTATCAAGCCCAACGAACTGTGTTTGTGGCCAGAATTAAGTTTCATGAGAGAGAGCTCAATGGAGGAACTTATTGCAGACTTTAATCAGGAAAATTCTGAAATTAAGGTTGTCCGAGCATATAAATTCTCTAAACCTGGCAACAACCAGGTATCATTAAAGTTAATGCCTGAGACACCTGAAGCAGCCAAACTAGTATGTCAAAATGGTTTCAAATGTTTGGGGCTCTGGTGGCCTGGTGGTTAACGCTCTCGCTTCACACGGTAAGGGCCTGGGTTCGATTCCCAGCCAGAGTAGAAACATTGGACGTGTTTCTTTGCACCTGTTGTCTATGTTCCCCATCAGTAAAATGGGTACCTGGGTGTTAGTCGACTGGTGTGGGTCGCATCCTGGGACAGACCTAAGGAGGCCTGGTCACAGACCGGGCCGCGGGGGCGTTGACCCCCGGAACTCTCTCCAGGTAAACCAGATGTACACCTGACCAAATCTCTCTTGAACGGTTTGTCAGTGTTGCACAATGTTTTAAATGTTATGCATTTGGCCATACCACCAACAAATGTAGTAACCAATCACTGATTTGCAGCATATGTTCTGGTGATCATTTTTATCGAGATTGCCATAACATAACTAAGTCCAAGTGTGTCCTTTGCAATGGAAAACACCATGCTGTTTCCCCTATCTGCCCTGAGAGTAAAAAGGTAATACATAAAATTCTTGAAGCTAAGAAACTATCCAATTCTTCGAAGACCCCTCCCCAGGCACCTCCAACAATGTCCCAGGCTTCCTTCCCAGCTCTGCCTGGATCTAGTGGGACTCCTGAGGCCTCTCTTCCACCGGTTCCACTGTTTGGACTTCTACCCCTCTTGGAGTGCCCCAATCTAACCTTCACCTACAACAAACACAGCCACAAAGTTCATCCTCATTCCCCATGTCTCAGGGGTCCTCAGCCGGGGATATGACGAGAGCTCAACTAATGTACATGATGGCCAAGGACATAGCAGGTGGTGATATTCAACTCTGCTCTAATGTTTTCAATGATCTGTTAATGGCTAACTGGATCAGTCCCATTACAATCCCAGATAATGTTAAGTTTATTATGGCCCAGCCCTCTCAAGACAGGAAGTATGTGCCCTACTCTACTTCTACAAATACACCTAATTCATCCCTTGTTCAGGGCTCACCCACCTCGCATACCCAGGTTGTCAACTCCCCTCAGTCTGATGAGTCAATACCTGACCCTAACCATGCCCCAAAGATTGGTGCTTATTCTTCCGCTATTGCAGCTGATCATGTTGAACAAGAACAGGAACTTTCCAAGGGTAATGCACCTGGCCTACCAAATCTTCCCTTGGAGCCTCCACGGTCTCCCTTTGACACTCATGTGCCTCTTCTTCCTGTAACTGGGAATATCATACCTCAGTTCTCTGATGATGACTAATGCTTCTGTTGATATTACCAGCTCTAGTGACGATGGTGACATTGTTAGTACGCAAGCAACTACTCAGAATTTCCCTCCTCCCCTTGATGAGTCTAGTAGGGAGAGTGTGTATTCCAAACGTGAGGTTACTTGCAGACGTTCAGACCGCAGTACACGCGCGAAATGCAAGAAATAATGGGGATTACAATTTTCCAACTTAATGTTCAACATTTCTTTAATAACCGTTACCTCCTTGAAGTTGAACTACAAAATTACAATCCCGATGTTATACTCTTGAATGAGACAGCTGCAAGAGTTGATCAACATATTAAATTACGTGGTTACTCTACTGTGGAGAAATCGAGAGTACCCCACAGTGGCGTGGCCGTCTTAGTTAAATTAGGTTATGCGTTTCGAAATATTCACGTTGACGAAGATAACATTCTTGTAATAGAACTGATGTCTCATGGCCAACTATTGATAGGAACTGGATATTTTCCCTCGAGACAACCATATATAGAGTCCATTCCCCTACATAGGGTATTAAGCAGAAATATTCCTACAATTCTGGTGGGAGATTTTAACGCTCATCGCCCTGCCCTCTTTAACTGTGGAGTTGGTAATCCACTGGGCGACTTGAAAGGAAAACAACTATTTAATATCATGACAGCCAGGAATCTGTCATTTCAAGGCCCATTCTTTAAATCGTATATTGGTCCTTGTTGCGGCCCCTGCCAAACTAGCGGTTAAATAGTTAACCTGCCGGCCGGCAGTACCACTGGGTGCGTCATCAAACCCAATGTGGGGGCTGCTGAGCCGGCCTTAGAGCAGTAAGAGCCTGAGTGCCTCACGGTACACACCTAAGCAGTAGGTACCTGACCACCGAAGGGTACACGTCTACTGGCTTTAGTAACAGTATGTACCAGAGCGCCTCGCTGTACACACCTAAGCAGTAGGTACCTGACCACCGAAGGGTACACGTCTACTGGCTTTAGTAACAGTATGCACCAGAGCGCCTCGCTGTACACACCTAAGCAGTAGGTACCTGACCACCGAAGGGTACACGTCTACTGGCTTTTAGAAATATTATGTACCTGAGCGCCTCGCTGTACACACCTAAGCAGTAGGTACCTGACCACCGAAGGGTACACGTCTACTGGCTTCAACATTAAGTACCTGAACTCCTCAGGGTACACGTCTATGCAGTAGGTACCTGACCACCGAATCGTACCTATCTACTGGCGTTAGAAGAACCGCTCACCGCAGCTCACTGAGTCTGTTGGCCTCAGTTACTTGACGGCCGCATTCAGTGAGCTTGCAGCATGGTGTTCGGCTAGCGGTGTGTCAACCGCCTTTGGAGAGGATTTACTGGACTACCGGTGATGTCTGTGGACTCACCGTCTACGTTGATCAACTGTGGGCCGGAGTCGTCAGATGCTGTTTAGTGGACATTACATGAAGAAAAGGTTGGAGTGTTACACTGAACTGGGCCAGGACCGTAGTGTGACACTGAGGGACGTACGATGGAGTGGAACACTGAGATATGCACAGGACCGTAGTGGAACACTGAGATGAAAAGGGTGTCGTGGGACACTGAAGATGGCCTGGTTGTAGTGTACACTGAATAGTGTCGTGTGACTGACTTCGTGTCGTGAGAGGCAGTTGATTGTAATTTATTATTATAAAAATGTTATTTATAATTTATTGTTTTAGCATAGAGATATATATATATAGTGACAGTAGTGTCAAGAGTTGTACCCTGTGTAGGGTTATTAATTATATTTTAGTAAAATGCTGATTATAATTTATTATAGTAACATGTACATATTATTATTATATCATAGTTCAAATACCTCTAGACCAAAGATAGTTGATTTATATATATTAAAGATTAATTGATTTTAATGTGTGTATTTATGTATCCCGAATTCTTTATTACAAAAGAAGTAAATCTTAATACCATAGTCTTTTAAAAATTACTTTTTTGTAATAGTCCTCATCCGGGGACACCAGATATAGTCCAACTAAGAGAGACTGTGACCTCTTCCATTGTCGAGGCTCTCCTGATGGGAACGTAGGAACTGACCATATCCCTGTTATAATACAACTACAAACTTCTCCATTTAGAATACCTGTACCTCCTAAACCTAATCTGAACACCCTAGGATTTGACCCCTTCAGGGCATTTCTTGGAGAAGATGAAATTGTGTCGTTGGAAAATTTACCTTGCACTGCAATTGACGACGCGATCAGCTCCCTTCACAACCGAATAATTGATGCTACTAATGCAACTTGCCAATTAGCTTTCACAAAGATCTACCAACAATATAAACCTACTAGGGAAATTAGAGACAGCATGAGAAATTATCAATGTCGAAGCCATCTTCAAACGCGACAACCACCAGTGGCTACACTACAGATTGAGGAGGAATTAATTAACATGATTAGTCATCACAAACGTGACTTATGGAAATTTCTAGTTCTCCAAGCTAATCACTATAAACGTCAACCTGCAAAATTTTGGAATAAGATTCAGCAACTTTTAGGGGCAAAGCACAAGGCTCCCAGGTACCTAATTCATACCTTCACTGATGATGATGAGGAGGAGGTTGAGATTGAACTTGATCCACAGGACCAGGCTAATTTGATGAGTGATGTATGGGAGAAAATTCTCTCCCACAATAACAGTCGTTATCAGTTGGTCAATGAATGGAGAGCTGAGAACTTAGCTGATCTCCAACCACTACCTTCCATCGATACATCAACTCTTGAAGATGCCCACCCTCTTACTAGACCTATTACACTACTTGAGATGAGTCAAGTTACTGGAAGAATGAGAAATATAGCCCCTGGTCTCTCTGGAATAACAATGAAACAAAGTTCCTACCCAGAAATTGTAGTCTTTAGTCAACATCTTTAACGCCATCTTGGCCTCCGGACATTTTCCAGTGGTTTTTAAGACTGCGAGGACGATCTTTCTTGTGAAACCCCAGAAAGATATCCACCAACCTGGAAACTATACACCTATATCATTACTTGAAGTCACTGGCAAAGTTCTTGAGAAGATCATTTCCAATCGATTGAACTATTATATGGAGTTTAACCACCTCTTTACTGAAAAACAATTCGGTTTTAGGACTCTCAGAGGTACCCATCATGCAATAAATACTATTTTCGATGCTGTAGCGAGCCTGAAACATCAGGGCAATCTTGCCCTAATTGCCACCAGAGATGTTCATAAAGCTTTTGATAGCTTATGGCATGATGGTCTTATATATAAACTTATCGACCTACCTGACCATAACTGGACCTTTATCAGATTTAAATATAACTTGTTAACTCAAAGAAAAATCATTCCTACCTTTCACGGCAGGTCAACAGAGCCTTTTATACCGACATCTGGTGTCCCACAAGGATCATGTCTTAGTCCAATTCTATTCAATATTTATGTGACCGATCTTCCTCAACCAGAGTTCAATGATACAATTATAACGCAATTTGCAGATGACGTTATCCATGTCGTCTCGTCAACTCCTGTAACAGGAAAATATAAGTATGAGAGAGTCATAGAAAAAATGAATATTGAACATCGTCGAGCATCTAATCGGGAAAAAATGGAGAATTACGACCAACCCTGACAAAGTCCTTGTTAGTACGATAGGATGTTTTGCATCAACCATCGAAGACAAGGGAGGTATCTCCATCAGAGGTACACCTGTAGCAAATAGAAACCCTAACAAGATCTTGGGATATGAAATAGACAGGCTGCTCCACTCAACACCTCACGTCAGTAAGATCAACGTAGCTAAAGCCTGTCTTAGGAGTCTCTATAAATTTAATCAAGCCCCTTCCCACGTCAAAAAACATATGTATGAAATGATAACACCTATACTCGAATACCCATGTGTCCTAATGTCGTTAACAAAGACAAACATGCTACGGTTACAACGGGTCCAGAATAGAGCTCTCCGCCTTATTACGAGTACCAGGAAGAGAGAGAGAATCAAAATGGCAGATTTACACGTACAACAGGATATTACTGCCTTAAATGTACGCCTTGACATGCTGAAAAAGAGGCAACTCTATGCAATGCAAGAACTCTACATAATAGTGAACATCCTCCCCAAGTTGAAAATACTACCAACTATATCCTTAACACTCCTCACCACAGGACCCAAAGTATGACTCTCCCACAGAGGCTGCGTCGCTTCATTCATAAAGACGATTACCAACGACCAATTATCTTGAGCAACCTTCCTGCAGATGAAGATGATTGGATAACACCAGAATCCTTCTATGTCTACTAAGAATATTATCATCCCTAATTATGGAGATATTATATAACTTTTCTACTTTCACATCTATGAAATTCGCTATATTTACTATGGCGGGACACCACCTTGAAAGAAGCCAACGTGTCCAATAATTCTTCATGAATTGTATAATCACACTGCCTTGTCATTGAAGTTTTCGTTATGTAATCGCCCCACACACACACACACACACACACACAAAAAAAAAAAAAAAAAAAAAAAAAAAAAAAAAAAAAATCAATTTGTATATGTATTACCGATTCAGTCATGTACCTACACATCTGTCATATCTGTGTGACTCTGATGGGTGTGTTATACCCCTTCCAATAACTTTTCTATTACACACACATTTTATATTGCACCAAAGTGGTTGTGTCACTTCCCTTTTATATCCTACCTCACTCCCCCCTCCCATCCTTTTCCCATATTTCTATCTTTACCCATCCGTCTTCCTTACCTTCTTACCAAAGCTCTGGTCCTAAGTTGAAGTTACTATGCGTGACACTTTCGCCGCATTTTCCAATAGGTGGTTATTGTTACTGAGTGCGACACTTTTATTCCTTATCAGTCATCCTAACGAGTGTGGTACACCCCGGTGGATATCTTTTAACTGCCTCTGACACACTTGCTCCTCTGAAGATAACGTTCTAGTAAGGATAACACTCGGGTTTCTAGGTAACAAAAGTTATAGAGATTATAAGAAATTTTCATAAGTAGGTAATGTCTGCTGAGTTTTTCCCATTTAAACGTAGGTGGATATTGTTCCAGGTGTGATTCACTTGTCCTTAGTGTCTGTATAATAGTTCTGATTGTAGCTCCCTTGTTTCTTAGTATTAATGACTTTGACACCAGCTCCAAGCTCGGTATTGTTCTGCCTATGGTGACACACTTGTTAGTAAGTTTATTCAGGTATACACAAATAGTTACATAGATTATCATACACAGCAGCATATGTGTAGAGAACTTAGGGTAACCCCAAAAAGTCAAAGTGACTTAATTCCATTGGGGTCCATTATTTCCATTGGGCTTCAGGGTGTGTGGTTCAACAGGGAGTGACACTCTTATAATAGGTTGATAAATGGGACACTTGTGCATCATTTGGGTATCTTTATTCTGGAAACGCTTCGCAAGTTAGTGGCTTCTTCAGTTCAATGTAGAGAAAGGTGTAGTATGAGGGGGATTTGAGGTAATCATTCCCTCATCCTGGAGTCGATGGGTTCAGTCCATTAATCTTCACAAAAGTGCAGCATATTCGCAGAGATGGGGCTTATATACTCATGACAAATGAGGAGAAACAGTAGTAGGCGGAGTCACTAGTGGAGAAACCCACTAGTGGAAATAGGTCCTGTCTATAGTTTAAATAAGTTTTGAAGAACTCCCTTCATCAAGTTCCTAAGATGTTGCTGTGTCTAACAGTTTGAATAAACAGTTGAGAAAGCCGACAATTTAATAAACAGGACACATTTATCAATCTGTCGTTTTTCTAAACCATTTATTAAAATAGGCTGCATACCGTTCTACTGAGTGTCACAATCATTCTTATGTGCTTATGACAGCCTAGTTGATGGGTGAGTATCATTCTACCGAGTGGGACGTGTATTTTCCTAGGTGGGTATCATACTTCTGGTTGACACACTTCCATATAGTAGCGTAACTTAATTCTAAGTGTATAAGAATTGTTCCTGTGTGACTACCGTTCTCATAAGTGTGTCACACTTGCAACTAACCCGCTATCGTACTACTGACTGTGATACAAATGCTCGTAGACAGGTATTGTTATATAAAATATATTTAGCTGGATTACGCAAAATTAAATTGCCCTTGTTATAGTAAGGTTAGGTAAATTTTCTAAGATTCTTTTGATACAAAATCATTAATTTTTGCATTAACATAATTGGAAAAATATATCTGTTTACGCATAAGAGAAAATTTTAGAAAGGACTTAATTTTAAATGAGTTCTTGCTAAATGACCCAGTTTTACCTATTCGGTACAACAATATACATATATATATATATATATATATATATATATATATATATATATATATATATATATAATATATATATAGTATATATATAATATATCGTGCCGAACAGGCAGAATTTGCGATCTTGGCTTAAATAGCAACGTTCATCTTGCCATATAGGACAAGTGAAAATTTGTGTATGCAATAATTTCGCCAAAATCATTCTGAACCTAACGAAAAAATACATTTCACTGTGTTTGTTTAGTATTAAATTACTGTAAACAAATCTAAAATATATTTAGTTGGGTTAGGCTAAAATAAATTGTTCTTGTTATAATAAGGTTAGGTAAGTTTTCTAAGATACTTTTAGTGCAAAATTAAAAGTTTTTACATTAACATTAATGAAAAAATATATCTTTAAACGTACAAGAGAAAATTTTAGAAAGGACTTAATTTTAAATGAGTTCTTGCTAATTGACCAGTTTTACATATTCGGCACGACATATATATATATATATATATATATATATATATATATATATATATATATATATATAATAATATATATATATATATATATCCATGAAGAACTTCAAGTGCAGAAAAATATGGACTCAACCTCAGCAGAATTTGTGAAACCAAGATGACTGTGTCGTAACTATAATGTACCAACAACGTATACCTTCAGATGCACACACGACGTTCTATTAAAGAATAATACAGACATCTCTAGAACACAGATGTTTGGGAAAGTGAATTTACATTATATTATGCGGTACATCAGATACCAAGCAGCAGACTCTGAAGAACGAAAAATAATACTGGCTTAACAATGAGAAAATGCTGAGCTCAAATTGAATGCATCGTCAGGGTCTAGAAGAGACAGAGGCAGCTAAAAACCATAAGTGAAATTGAAAGCGATCTAAATGACTTCTTCTCATTTCCAAAATCCAAGTCAAAAACTACGTTCTGTATCAGGCTTTTGATTAAAGGTGATAGAACATACACTGAGGACAATAAAGAAATGAGTGAGTACTTTAGTCACAAGTTATCTCATTGTTCAGTGAACCATTAGTCAACCTAAAGATTGAAGACCCAAACAAGTTTCTTCATAAATGAGACACAAAATGCTTCAGAAATCTTTCTAATCCCTGATATAACTCAAACATTAAATTATTGGGAACACTTAATTAAATTTCCTTGAACTCCACTCTTCGGAACGTAGTCGAGAAATATACATCAAAATGTACACCTTGAAGATACTGGAGGGATTAGTCCCAAACTTGCGCAACGAAACTACTACTTATGAACACGAAAAACTTGGCAGACGGTGCAGGATACCTCCAGTGAAAAACAGGGAAGCGATGAGTACAAACATATAGAAATGAATAAGTATTAAGGGACCACGACTGTTCAACACCCTCCCCTTTTTTAAAGGAGAATTAGAAAGATTCCTGTAAACAGTTTCTGATCAGCTGGGTTGTGGTGCATACGTTGGACTGCGGGCGGTAGGCACCAACAGCTTCATCAAGCAGGCCACTAACCAAGAAGCCTGGTGTGGGATCGGGCCGCGGAGGCGATGACCTCCGTAAGCAACACCAGTTACTAAATATGACACTAGTTCCATTAGAGTTGTGAAGTTGCAATAATGAGATAGATGGGGAGAACACAGTGACACGCAGACAGATCTGCAGAAAAAGAAAAGCATCAGAAGAAAAAGATATAGCTAACACATTAAGTCACGCAGAATTTTGCAAATAAAAGAACAACAGGAATCCAGCATGAAGGCAGCCGCATAATAACCTGGTCATTATGTAAAGTACAGCGCCTCCCACACAATAGTGGCGTGACAATACCAGACACAAGAAATTATCGGTCAGGGCAAGGAGCTCCTGGTGTAAAAGGGGGGGGGGGAAGAGAGAGAGAGAGAGAAGAGAGCGAGAGCGAGAGCGAGAGCGAGAGCGAGAGCGAGAGAGCGAGAGCGAGAGACGAGAGCGAGAGAGAGATGCATAAACAGGCAAAAATAAACATCTTATTTCTGGTGCAATGAAAAAATATCAAAGGTGCTATGAAACAATGGACTGGCATCTGACAACAACGGGGAAGTGTGAGGGTAACTTTCAGGTCGAGGAAAATGTGGATAACAGTCATCTATTATTATATGTGACAATGTATAATAATGGTCAGGTAAGTTCCTAAATGTCTTTTGGTACAAAATCATTTTTTAATATTACAAAAATGAAAAGATCATCTTTAAATGTATAATGAGGAATAAATTTTGAAAGGACTTAATTTTAAATGAGCTCTTGCTAACTGACCAGTTTTACCTATTCAGGACAACAGAAAAAGCGGCCAGGAAGCTTGCAGAACTTAGACTTATCTCACATCAACTTGACAGCAGAGGTTGCAAGATTCTGTACGAGGCCCAAGTACCCTCACAGCTCGAGTACGCTCCACATTCTTGAACTGGCTGCCTCCCTCCCCTCCCCTTCGTCTCATCTGTGACTTCTTGACAGAATAGAGAACAAAGCACGACTGCTCATCTCTTGTCTGGATCTAGCCCTGACAGATCTGTCATTTCAGAAGAGCTTTCAGCACAGGAGGGATGTGGATGGCCTTACTGCTATGTGCAAAGCCAACATTGTTAAGGTTCCTCTCCGAGGACAGCGAGAACCGAGCAACAAGACGAGCAGCTAACAGCAACTACACTCTGATTGTACCTTTCTCCAGAACTTCGCTTTATCTGAGATCATTTATTCCTAGGATAACTCGTGTCTGGAACAAATGAAATCGCTAGCCAGCAGATGGCTTCAGCCTCGTCCTGTTCCCTATCTGTATCTCTCCTGACAATAAAAAGACTTAAATGTTGGTATTAATAGTTTTATTAAATAAAATTAGGAACTCTAAACCTAACGTTGTAAAATCCTGTGTAAAGAGAGAGAGAGGTAAAGATAGATACCATCAACATCACGTTTCTTCTCTGTCTGGGAAACATTTGACAGGGAAGGCATAACAGCATTAAGATGAAAGCTGAGACTAGGAAGATACGACACCAAGCTGAGAGCTCTGACAAGAAACGCACAGCTCAGTGCTGAAAGCTGCGGCAAGAAAGATCTAAGACAAGTGTTGAGAGCTCTCCTGTCTGAGAGTTGCTGTCATCTCAACACACCCTCATGTGTTGTGCGGTGTCACCTCCAGCTTGCCTCCCAATAGACGTAAACTAAGATATCGACATTTTCCTTACTACCCGCCGCATTCCGATCCAGTAAATTCTCACGTGAGCTGCATCTCTTGCGCTTCTTGTCCTCCAGATGTCAATAGTATCGCTTTTTCTGCACCGTCAAGTTTCTCAGTCTTCTCAATATCTGAATCATCCCTTTTTTTCTTGGTTCAAAGCAGTCATAATGTTTCCTCTAATAACAATTTATGTATTCATATAATAGTATAATTTTTATTATTTACTTGAGCTACGTTTTTTTCTGTATAAACAATTGTCAGTTATTATTTTATCAATATTGTATCTCTTTTTATTACCACATCTTCTATTGCTATATCATCTCTATTATTAGCGCTTTATGAGCTTTTATCTCTATTGTATTGTAGGTATTATTACTGAACGCACATTATTTTCTTTACCACTGGCATAATTTTTATGCTTTATCAGCGAGGAGAGTTAACATGTAACATACATGTCGTCATACTCGAGGGACTCGTGTTTCTTTAATATCCAAAAGCTATGTAACCCTTACAGATTAAAAGAACATTATTTACAGCGTTAATTTCGTTGGCAAATTCTTCAGTCGGTGGTATGAGCAGTGCTACTGAGAATCATTTGTATAGTGAGGCATGGGTAGCGTAAAATACTGATACTGAAAGCCAGTGGTAATCTAAATCAGTGGTACAGTATGTTAGTGGGATTGTAATCCACTGGCTTTTTCGGGTTAGTGTTATTGCAACTTGATGGTACAATATTCCAGAGGTATTGTGAGCAAATGATATAATCTTGGGCAAATGTAAACCAGTGATACTTTTATGCATTTTTTATATGCTCGAAGAATTGTAATCGTAACAACATAAGAATGGAGGAACACTGCAGCAGGCCTACTGGCCCATTCAAGGCATGTTCTTCTCAAAGCCAATCATTCCCACCCAACAATTTGTCCAGCCTTTTCCCAAAGGCACCTAGTAATTTGTTGAAAAATGGTATAAAATACCGACAAATTGAAAAGCTAAGATTATATCATTTTTATTCCATTACTACTGTTCTCTCTATATTTGACTGAAGAAGCCTACTGTGTAGGCGTAACGTTCCTTCAATAAAGATGTACATGAATGGTATACAATACCGACAAGATGAACATTAGACACATGTGCAACATGTCGCACTTGTGTGTAATTTTCATCAATAAAGATACCCAACTGTTGCACGTGTCTTAAATTTGCTTCAGTATCTCAGGTACTAATTAAACCCAGCCTTTTTCATTACTATAATTCTCTAATGGTGAAAGTTTTTCTCTTAATTCTCTAATCTCTTTTTGAAGCTTCCCAAGGTTTTAGCTTTTATCACTCTACTCGGAAGATTGTTCCACGCACTGAGAACTCTAAAACCCAGTACTTACCCTAAGCAACTGATTTTCATGGTCAGCAGTATCAGCTTCTGCTTCTACTAGATGTATTTAGGCTGCTGCGCTATCCACTTAGGGTATTAAGGTATCCCCCGTACTCCATAACGCCAGTCCCCAGTGCCTCACTGCAAGCGATTGGCTGAGGGACTGACCACCTCAAAATTACAGCTCTTCAAGTGTGATAGACTGATTATATCATCTTTACACCTCTACTGCTCCCGCTGCCTTCTCTGTACTCCACTGAAGAAGCCTACTGTGTATCCGCAACGTTTCGGAATAAAGATACCTAACTATTGCACATGTCTTACTATCAACGTGATTGGAACTGCTCAGAGCACGTGATACATAAGATAACCCAGTTAAATATTAGCTTTTCAGATTTGAAGAAAATCAAGAGGCATTCACCAGTCAAAAGAAGGAAACTAATATCAAAATTTCTTCAACAAAAACGTCAGATTAGGATATTACACAGCCAAAATATAATTAAAATTTTCAGTGGCCAAAAGTAGCAGTATTCTAAAATTCACACACCATTAAGCTTTAAGCCGCTCAGAAGCTGTACGATTAAATTATTCTCTTGGAAGGGTTGAAGCTAATCATATGCGACACTCAGAAATTTTCGCCTGAAAAACAGTATGCTAATTTTTCCACTTTCCAAAAAAAAAAAAAAAAAAAAAAGCAAACTGGGACCTACACAAGCCAAAATCAATGTAAATTTTTCTCCAAGATTAACGACTTTCTAAGAAGTCAATATACTAAGTAAATGTTATGTAAGTTAGTGTACATAATATATAAATTCCCATGGTCTTGAGGGCCCACAGTTCTTATAGGCACATAAAAGAACGATAAGTTAATTAATTATAGGATAACCAAATTGTCAAACACTGACTTTTTTTCTGATCAGAAGAAATATTCGCCAATTATTTCACAGAAATCAATTCGATTAGTAAAACTGACACATAATAACTTACACAACCTAACACCAAGAGAGAAATCACCTCAGCACTGTAAGTTAAAAAGTTACTAGATGTATTTTCCAGTTATCACACAAGATCCAACAAACTGATGCTACTAGACTGCGGACATATGAAACTCGCCTAACATAAAAGTGATCAAGTTCTATACCAAACGAGCCCAGAGTCACGCTCTTACACAACTATGTTAGGAGAAGGCACCATCACAACACAATGCCGGCCACGTACTGGCGTTGATGCATTTTTACCTAAATCACATCAAGCAAATCATTCCTCGCCAAGCTGCTGGTGAGGGTGGACGTTTGCTGCACCTCTCTGACCGGCGCAAGTGCTAGTCAGGCTGTCACAATGGTGGTTGGGGTGCGCCGCAGAATTAACAGTTGGCATAGAATTACTGAGAGGTACAATTAATCAAGATTCGGCGTTGATGTTGTTGCCTCTGATTATTCGAGACATATGGGATTGAGGATTGCGACCTTTACGGTGTAGCCTTAAATGGTAACTACAGGATGTTCGTCAAACTACTGTCTTCACAGGTGTATGAGGATCTACTCGATCATTATCAGGATGTTGCTATCGAGGTTAATGAGGACATCCTGGTAAAGAGGGTCGATGTTTCGTGTCAATTTACGTATGTTAAGTTACGTAATGTGCCTTTCGAGGCGAATGAAGCTGACCTACGTAGTGTGTTTGGAAAGTTTGGAACTATACACGTAGCTCAACAAGACAAGTGGACGGCAGGGGCTTATGAGGGTTATCCGGAAGGCAGTTTTAGCCTGAAGATGACTCTGAGGCAACCAATACCTTCGTATGTGTTCTTAGAGGAATTCAGGACAAATACTTGTAACTTACGCTGGACAACGTAGAATTTGTAGACTGTGTGATGGTTATGATCACATAGCGGCTGAATGTGTGAGGCGGAGGACGGAGCAGGGAATACCAAGGAGTGACATTTCGAGGCGAGGAGCTATGGTGACTGATCAGTACCGCCAGGATGGACGTAGGCGTGGTCAGTTGTGGAGTGAGGAAGTGGAGGAAAGGCAACGTGAGGTGGAGCCTGAGGGTGCTGTGGAGCAATTGAGTGCGTCTGCAGAGGGTGTGACGCACGAAGCAGACAAGGACGTAACACATGATGTAGAAATTGACGTAGTGCTTGAGACAGTTTTGCAGGAGATGTTCCCTAAATCGGAGGAAACCTTGATAGAGGAAAAGATGGGAGAACAGGTAACGGAACAAGGGGAAGATGCATGCGGGCCTGGAGGAAGGAATGAAATGTCGGTTTTGCCAAGTAGTGAGAAGGGGAATGAGGTGATAGAGGTGGAGGTGCACAATGAGGAAGGTCAGGAGACAAGCATGGTGGAAGAGGAAGTGTCGAGGAAGCGGGCAGCAGTCACGTCTGATTCGGATGACGTCCTCACTCCAGCACAAAGGCCAGGGAAAAAGGCGGGGATTGAACGTGTGTGTAGAGGCAAAGAGAAAAAGAAACGCCAGCAAAGGGTTAGGAGTGGAGGGGGTGGGGTGAGTGCCAAGGACGGTGTGTATGGGGCTACAGGACTGGAAAAACGAGGTGGGGAAACGTGGGTGGAAAACGTAAGTAGGCCTAAGGTGTATGACAATGTTAATGGATTATGTAATAGTGGTAAGTGTGTATGGTTGAGAGGACTGCTGTTTCGTTACAAGGTAGATGTTGCTTTTATACAAGAGCATAACTTGAAAGCGGGAAAACTGCTGGAGGTGAATGGATATCGGGCTTTTGTAATGCCAACGACATGTTTAAAAGGTGGAGTAGGTGTTTTAATTTATGAAGTTAAGTCCGTTTGTTTTGCAACGGTTTGAGGGGGGGTGAGGGAAGAATAATGAGGGTGGACGGGTAGTGGATGCGTGAATGCGTGTCTTTTGTTGGAGTGTATGCTCCGGCGGAGAACGATGTGAGGGTAAAATCGGCATTTGTAAGGGATGATCTGGTGTATTTCTTGAGAGCGCTACCCAGGGTTGCATCGATTGGGGAAGATTGGAATTGTATAATAAGATTTGATGTGACGCCAGAGGGGGCGGGATATTTCTCAAACGTGTTGAGAGATTTGTGTAGAGATATTGGGGTACGAGATGCATTCTGGGGTGGAATAGGTGAAGTGCAACATACGTATGTAAGGAGGGATTACGCAGCTATATTGGATAGAATCTATATAACGCAAGGGGTTTCAGTAGAGTCTTTTAACACCATAGAAGCAATTTATTCAGATCACAGGGCAGTGGTGGTGGGGGCGGCATGGGATTCGTTAGTGAAACGGTTTGAAAGCTACTGGAAATTAAACATGTGACTTGTTGAGGATGAGGAAGTGGAGGGGGGGGGGTTTGCTTCGTTGTGGAGGAAGCTAAGTGAGGAGGCAAAAAGGGTTGATAATGTGGTACGTTGGTGGGACAGTGTGGCCAAGGAGAGGATTCGTAGGTTTTACGTGGGTGAGGGGAAGCGCATAAATCAACTGAAGTATGGATTAACAAATTATTTGGAAAGTAGATTAGGATACTATCATGAGCAAGGAGTGGTGGGAGGGGTATTCCAGACAGAGGCAATGGATGATCTGAAGAGAAGTTTAAGAGAGGTGCAGGAGGAGAGATTTCATGCGGTGAGGGTGCAGGCGGGAGTGGAGGAAGTGCTTTGGGGGATAAACCATCGGCATGTGTGTTGCAGAGACAACAGCAGAGGCGGACAGCGACCACGATAGCGGATTTGGAAGTGCACTCTGAGGTGAAAAGTTTTAGGGAAGGGCAGGTGTTAATAACAACGGAGGGGATGAGTATGTTCGCGGATGAGTGGTATGGGCAATATTGGAAAAGTAAAGGGGTAAATAGGGAGGATCTTGATGGGGTGTGTGGTGTAGTGCCCGTAGCTCTGGGGAGAAAGGACAGGGAAGCTTTGGGTGGTGATATTGAAGAGGGGGAGATATGGAGAGGGCTTGTAGACATGCGCAGGGGCAAAGCACCAGGTATTGATGGACTACCAAGTGAATTTTACTTAAAAAATTGGGATCTGTTAAGGAAGTTTTTAGTAACACTGTTCAATAGAATGAAAGAGGGGGGAGAATTGGGCGAGACGCAAAGTACAGGGGTCGTTGTGCTTGTGTGTAAGGGTAAAGTGCAGAGTACACTTAAAGATTACAGGGCAAATACTCTCATGTGTGCGGACTATAAATTGTTCGCGAAGGTTTTGGGGAATAGGTTAAAATGTGTAGTGGGAAGAGTAGTTTCAAAAGGTCAACTAGGGTTGCCAGGATGGTCGATGGTGATGGGGCACAGAATACTTGAGGGGTTTGTTGAGAGTTTTGAGGGAACGCAGGAAGGGGGGTATGGTGGCGATTGATTGGCAGGGTGCTTATGATCAGGTGGAAAGGGAGGGTTTAAGACAGATCCTTAGCAAACAAGGTTTTGAGGATGAGATTGTGGGGTGGGTTGAAACGTTGTATAAGGGGGCAAAAGCGAGAATTCAGATCAATGGACGTGTGGGAGGTGTGGTGAACATGGATAGGGGCTTGAGGCAGGGATGCCCACTATCACAGTTATTATTTGCATGTGTGCAAGATCCATTTTATAGGTTGGTAGAGACCAGAGTGTGTGGGGGGAGGGGTCGAGGGAGGGCTTGATTAGGCATCATGTGGTAGGTTACGTGGATGACACGACACTCCTAGTCCGGAAGGGAACAAGATTGAGAGAGCTGGGAGGGGTGGTTTGCATGTTTGGAGGGGCAACAGGTATGACGGTAAACGTTGAGAAAACAAAGATCATGGGGCTGGGGGCGTGGAGAGAGAGTTGATTGGGACTGTGATGTGGTGAGAAGGCAGGAAGGGCAGTTATTAATATGTGGCATTTTGTATGGGGTGACCATACGGGAGGCTAGGGAGGCGAATTCGTTGAGAATGGTGGGACGCGTGGAACGTCGGTTGGGGATGCTACGGCCTTATCACTTGACATTATTGCAACGGGCGATTGTTATTAATGTATTGCTGTACAGTAAGGTAAGGTATGTAGCAGCAGTTTTTCCGTTGCTGAGAGCTGATATTACTCTTATCCTTAGAAGTGTTTTTAGGTTCTTATGGGGCTCAGGATGTGAATGGATGAAGAGGGAGGTGGTGACTTTGCCGGTGAGGAAGGGAGGTTTAGGTTTGTTGGACCTGGGGAGGAGGGTGAAATGCATTTTTATCAGGTGGGAGTGGAAAAGACTTGGGGGACAGAGGGGGCCACACATGCAATGGTTGCATGACATTTTGAGGGGAATGTATGGAGGTGAGGAATGGAGGGAGTGTGAGATCTTGTTGAGGGCACTTTTGTGGGCGTGGGAGCCAGAGAAATTACAGGTGAGGGATTTATATCGAATACTGAGGCTAGAGGAGACGGCCCCAGTTGAGGGGCTATTCCCGATGTATGCATGGGGCGCTATATGGAGTCTGTTCGGTAAACTAAAGCTAGGGCCCAGGGTGCGAGAGATCATGTATAAATTTTTACATGGGATTCTGCCTACTGGATCAGTCCTCGGAAATAGAAGTGTCGTAGATGAGGGTTGGTGTGGGTTACATGGGGAGTTGGAGACAGCCTACCACGTGGCATACTTTTGTGATTATTTGGGGAGTGTGAGGGAATGGCTGGGGAAAGTGGTCAGGAGGATAGGAGGAACTGGGGTGTCGGTGTTGAGAGCACTAAGCCTTGATATAGGGGGGGTGGGGGAGAATGTAGCACGGGGAGTCGCTTATATAATAGTGGATTTCGTGTACATATCGTGGGGAATGAGAGGGATGGGTAATGGGGAGGTGAGGAAACGAGTTTTAGCGAGAACTTTTTGTAGGACAAGGAATAGGAATCGGGAAATTTATGGGAGAAGATGGGAGGGAGATTTCACTGAGGGTTACAGGTCCATCACTGTGGGGGAGTTGCTAGTGTTGTGAGGGGGTGGGGGGGAAGTGGGTTCAGATTGTCGTGTAAAGAGTTCGCTAAAAGGGGGGGGGTAACAAACGGGCTTGCCAAACGAAAGATGTTGGTGGAAGAAGGTTTGGCGTGCATGTGTGTGGGTGAGGGAGAGGTGCAAGTGAGAATGATTGTGTGTAATTGGGATGTGCATGGGAGTGCTAACCAAGTTCAGGCGTTCTTTGTGTTAATTAATATTTGTCAATTAAGGCCTTCTGAAGAAGGGCCTTTGTAGTAACATACAATATTAGAAGTCTGGGAACGCTGCATGGGACAGCAAACAAAATAGGATTTGCCTCCCATTGTACACTAACTCAGGTATGATATCTATGGTTCTTAAGGTTCTGTTAATATTATGGAACGTACAACACACAATGTGGTCCTAGCATATGCAACAATGTGGGGATGTCCAGAGGGGTAGGTATAGATGGGAGGGGGGTGGGAGGGAGCAACATGATTGAGATCATGTTGAGAGGGATAACATTAATTAATATGTATGGTGAGGGCTTAAAATTTTTCTTCCTGTGAGGTTAGGCACTCAATAAAATGATAGCTGTTTGTTTATGATGTGGACAGATCTTGTTACTGCAATTTGACTACAGGAAATTCTTTATAACCAATGTTAGAAATCAACTGTTACATGTTTACATAATGTACTTATTGTATTTGCATTTTGTTTTGTAAGCCATGAAGCAGTTATAACCTTTACCATTTTAAGGTTTAGGAACAGATGTACCATTGTAGTTTATGCTTAATATTCTTACGTGTTGTAAGATTCATACTTTTGGATAGCATTATAGATGTGTTAGGGTTAACTTAGTTTATTGTGCACTCTTGTGGTTCTAATTTTATGTTGTACTTCTCAGATAGGGTGGGGGGTCTGTCTGGGGTACGGGGGTTTTAGTTTGCAGGGTTACGGTATGAAACATACTGTGCTCTTTTGAGTTAGTACCTTATGATGTTAAGTCATAGTAAAGAATATCTGGTTTTACTTTTGATGTAGTTTGTACGGAAGTATGTATCAATACTCTCCTTATTTTGGTTATTGTTTGTGTTTTCATTAGATACTTTTTGTTACATGATGTATAATTTTTATATTTGTATGTGGTATTATATGGCCATGGAAAGTTTATTATATCTGTTGATGGATAGGGCCTGTTTGTTATTTATGTGCTGTGACGTACTTTTTAAATAAAATATATATAAAAAAAATCACATCAAGCAACCTTATAAACTAGTGAGTTAACTTTGTACATAATACCTTGAGAAGTTCCGTTTTGTGAAGTAACACCAATGGTCAGTATTTTGCAAGACAGACCAAACTATATGTGACACCAAAAAAGAAAAACAAAATTAAACAGTACACTTTCCAGGAGTGAAAAGAAAAAGAAAAGATTTTACCTATTAAATTCTACCTAGAAAGAAACATCACATTATCACCCCCACCTCACAACAATCTTTAGTACACGAAACTTATTCCCCATGATACACCTCTGCAAGAATCAGGAAAACACAGGAGAGGGAAAATATCGGGTGAATAGCCACATAAATTTTGTTGGTGGTTGGTGGGACTGTGGCCATAAAACACTGGAGCCATCACTAAGACCTTCAAAAGGTGGACCTTCCAGGCCGGCACCTTCATGTCATTCCAAGGACCCTGGAGTCACCCCAGTGGTGATCCAAAAAGGTAAAATAGGAAACAAAGTCCTGGAGAACCAAAACACCTCGGATTATGAGACATGACCCAAAAATGGGGGGAGGGGGCCTAACCGCAATCCCCACATTCACCAAAACTTTAGGTCCAACAGCCCTTATACCAACATGAAACACAGGTGAGGCGTCCCAGCCAACAGCTAAAAAAAAAAAGTAGCATACCTTACCTAGGCATGGCACCTGATGTGACTACCCCCAAAACACACACACACACACACACACTAGGGTATTTTCATACCTCCAACTCCAGCTCAAGCTGCCCTTCTCCTTTGGGTGGCCCAAGGTTCCATCTACTTGTCTACCGCAAATCACTGAAAACAAGAACAGATAAATGATCTATACACTATATCATGTATATTATTTACACAAAACACTGGGTCAGCAACCACATTCTCCATTCCCTTCAAGTAATGAATCACCAGATTTAGAAGTTGGAAAAACAAAACCCATCTAGTGAGTTTCTGATAGTGGTTCCTCATTAACTGAAGGAAACGTACTGGATTGTGGTCATTATAAACCATAACAGGATGCAGAGTCCTTGTTACATACACAGAAAAAAACTGTACTGCCGAAACCAAAGTCAGAACCTCCTTTGCTATGATAGCATAGCTTCCTTGGTGCTGTTACTTTTTGCCGAAAAGTAGCTGACTGGCATTACTTGCCCTGCTCTACCCTGCAACAAGACTGCCCCAACCCCCGTATCACTTTTCAAAACCCAGGGTGGGTAACTCAGGATTACATGCAAAAAGCTCTTGAGAGTTAATGTCCTACAAAAGGTCCATGTACAAAGACATTAAAGTTACAGGGTCATGAAAATCAGATAATCCTCCCCAAGTTCATTCACACATTTTGCATTCGGTACGTCATCGGAGACAATTCAACTTTATTTCTTAAATGTAGCTGGCGGTAGTCAGTGCACGTGTTCAAGGTATCACCTAGTATGAGACCCGTAAAAAACAATGTCCACCGACTCTCGCTGGGTACAAACAATCTCTAGAAATAAACACTTCACTTCCTTCATATAACTTATTACAGGCCAGCTGATGTCATGCCAGGCCTGCTGACTTTGCTCAATTTCCCAAACCTCTACCTCATTGGGGTTAACATGGCCCCCATTTTCAGCATCCCAAAACTCATTCACTAAGGTGCACCATGGCTGAGCCACCACTACAACCCTTCTTTCAGTAGATCCAAACCTTCCACAATCTCGTACAATTTTCCTGCTTACATCATCTTTATCGGGGACCTTATCCGCCATCATTTGAAGCCACCATACTTCCATCGTAGCCTTCCCAGGACTCTGCTCCAATGCCAATCCCATCTCTCAAACTTCCAGAATATGTAGCACCACCTCATGGTCCCACATCATCCTGAGCACTGTTTCCGTCGACCTCATCTTAGCCAGTCTGAGACTAAGAAAAACCACCGAGGGGGAAGTATCACCATCCTCACCTAGCCCTTGACTTAATGATTCCAGAGTGGTTCCCCGCACGGTAATGAAAAGGAGGAGAATACCCTCATTCCAGTCCTTCTGGTACTGGGTAAAACAAACTTGCATTGTCCTAAGAGACTGCTTTTCTTTGACCCCTAGAGTGATAGACATTGGTAAATTTAACCTCAAGTAAGTCAAAAATACATGACATTTCACGAAATATGACTTCTGGTTGGCATGTGTAAAGCCTAACTGACAAAAATGTTTCACCAGAAATCTCCAAATCACACACAAAATTATTCAGAAGAGGTATAGACTCTGGTAGCTTGTTAGACAAAGAATTTATTAATAAACACTGGTTATTCAGCTCTCCCTTCTTAACAATTAAACGTCCTTCCTTAGAAAACTAAAAAATACAGAAAATGACACTAATAGTTCTGCTATGACCACTTGGTCACAAGCCTTCTTAAAGAGTGTCTTCCTCATTGGTAAATTTGGGAACCCCGTCCTCCGCAACAGCTGACAACTGGACAGCTTTCAGGTCACAACCTTCCTGGGCTGCTGCAATTTTCAGGGGATTTTGGCCCACATCAGCACCGAGACCTCTTCCCAAAATGGGTTCCGTCTGAGCCGGTTCATCACTGCCCATTCCCCTGCAGGTCATATTCAATGAATAGGCTCCCCAGGCTCAAACCGTCACCACAGTCAGCAGAAGAGTCAGTGAGAGAGAGCTCCTGCCTAGAGCCAGTACACACTGGGAATCTTTCAGTCACCGTTGTTCCAGTTTTGTTTATTACAACCTTATAAAGCAGGGTCCTGCAAAACCAAACTTTCCTCACTTTTCTGGAGTCCCACAACATTGTTTCCTAGTAGGTCAACATCTGCAAAATGTCCATCTTCTGTAATACCTACGGGTAGGTACCCAGACTGGTACGCAGACTCCACCCATAACCTGTGCACTGGAGTCCTGACAGTGAATCCGGTAATCCCTTTGAGAAAAGTGTCCAACCCGGTGTGTGTCATCCGACACTGGAAATACACCCCTGCGAAGCAAGGAGTATGTGCTACCAGTGTCCCTCAAAGACATAACACCTGTTACCGTACCTTCATTTTGGTGTAAGGCCATCTTAGACAGCTGCATAGACCTTCATCCGAGGGTCTAAGGCAGCTGGTCTTTGTGTAACTTGGGGCAAGACTACAATGTAAGCAACATTATGTAATAACTGGTATACTTATTGGAGAAACATCTGCTGCAGTCTGGTCTCCTAAGCATCTTTCTATAATATGGCTGCAGGTGGCCCTGTTTATTGCAATATGTACAGTGATAAGGTTTAAAAGCCCACAGCCCACTTGACATTGGCTGGGGCATTTGACCTTGGGGAATTGGGCTCTTTCTACCTGTCCCCGGTAGTCCTGGACTTGTGACAGCTGACCTAAAACCTTCCTGGGTATGTAATGGAAAATTAGGCTTATGAAAACTCTGGTGGTGATTAGGCTGGAAAATAGGTGGCTTAAATTTCTGAAAACTTACCACTATTAGTATGTGGTGGGTGGTAACTACTACCAAATTTTTGGTTAGCTAAAAATCTATCACCCAGCTCTAAAGCATTATTAAAATCAAGATCCTTCTCCTCAAGATATGCCTTAAGGTCATGAGGAACATTCCTCAAAATATCCTCTAACAAAATTAATTACCTACTGTGTAGGTAATTACATCCTCATAATTGTCTACACCTTTTGAGCGACACCACCTATTTAGAAGTGACATCTCCTTTCCGTAGTCCACCAGAGACTGCCCTGCCTGAAACGTTAGTCCTCTAAACTTCTGCCGGTACCTTTCCGGCAACATCTGATAAACCACTAAAACTACTTCTTTCAGTTCATTATAATCAGAAAAGGCCGGTCCCACTAGAGAATTAACGGCCTGTAACCCTTTGCCAACTATTTGGGTTCGTGCTAATGTCGCCCATTCCTTTTCCGGCCAATCTTGGGATATGGCCGTACTTTCAAATAACAAAAAACTGGTCTGGGTCTTTCTCTAGGAATTTGGGCACAAATTTTATGGCTTTGTCCTAATGAAAAATTACCTACCCTCGCGTCTGTGGTTTGTTGCCTCTCCTTATCTCTTTCTCGAGCCGTCAACTCTTCTAACTTTCTCTGTTCCCTGGACAGATACACGGAGTCGCCGTGGAGAGAAGACGTCGTCGTTCCTGCTCTTCGGTTATCCTGAGTAATTCTCCATCAGAGCAACTCTGAACACTGTTCCTCCAGATTTTTCTTGGGTTATCCTGAGTTGTTCTCGACCAGAACTGAGAGGAAACTTGCTTGCAGTCACCTCGAGCACCATCCTATCAAGAGGGTAAGGCAGTGACTTGCTTGCTTGTTCACCCCTCTCTTCCCCATCCTTCCTTTTCCTTCCCTCACACAAACATCTACTCTGCTTACATTGCTATCCTTCTGACTTTCCTATCTATTTTTTTCGGCAACTTCACCTACAACATACACAAACGCAACCACAAGGTTCATCCTCACCCCCAATGTCTCAGGGGTCCTCAGCTGGGGATATGACAAGAGCTCAACTAATGTACATGATGGCCAAGGACATAGCTGGTGGTAATATTCAACTCTGCTCTAATATTTTCAATGATTTGTTAATGGCTAATGGGATCACTCCCATTACTATTCCAGATAATGTTAAGGTTATTATGGCCCAGCCCCCTCAAGACAGGAAGTATGTGCCCTACTCTACTTCTACAAATACGCCTAATTCATGCCTTGTTCAGGGCTCACCCGCCTCGCATACCCAGGTTGTCAACTCCCCTCAGCCCGATGAGTAAATACCTGACCCTAACCATGCCATTGGTACACTAAGGGAAAACACCATAAGTGTCCGGGGCCCAAAACTGTTCAACAGCCTCCCATCAAGCATTAGGGGAATTGCCAATAAACCCCTGGCTGCCTTCAAGAGAGAGCTGGACAGATACCTAAAGTCAGTGCCGGATCAGCCGGGCTGTGGCTCGTACGTTGGACTGCGTGCGGCCAGCAGTAACAGCCTAGTTGATCAGGCCCTGATCCATCGGGAGGCCTGGTCATGGACCGGGCCGCGGGGGCGTTGATCCCCGGAATAACCTCCAGGTATGCCCCAGAGAGTGGTGCTTACTCTTCCGCTATTGCAGCTATTCCGCTATTGCAGCTGATCCTGTTGAACAAGAACAGGAACTTTCCCAGGATAATTCACCTAGCCTACCAAATTTTCCCTTGGAGCCTCCACAGTCTCCCATCAACTCTCATGAGCCTTTGCTTCCTGAAACTGGGAATATCACACCTCAGTTTTCTGATGATGACTAATGACTAATGCTTCTGTTAATATTACCAACTCTAGTGACGATGGTGACACTTTTAGTACACAAGCAACTACTCAGAATTTCCCTCCTCCCCTTGACGAGTCCAGCAGGGATAGTGTGTATACCAAACATGAATTTACTTGCAGACGTTCAGACCGCAGTACACGTGCGAAGTGCAAGAAATAATGGGGATTACAATTTTCCAACTTAATGTTCAACATTTCTTTAATAACCGTTACCTCCTTGAAGTTGAACTACAAAATTACAATCCTGATGTTATACTCTTGAATGAGACAGCTGCGGGAGTTGATCAACATATTAAATTATGTGGTTACTCTACTGTGGAGAAATCGAGAGGACCCCACAGTGGCGTGGCCGTCTTAGTTAAATTAGGTTATGCGTTTCGAAATATTCACGTTGACGAAGATAACATTTTTGTAATAGAACTGACGACATCTCATGGCCAACTATTGATAGGAACTGGATATTTTCCCTCGAGACAACCATATATAGAGTCCATTCCCCTACATAGGGTATTAAGCAGAAATATTCCTACAATTCTAGCGGGAGATTTTAATGTTCATCGCCCTGCCCTCTTTAACTGTGGAGTTGGTAATCCACTGGGCGACTTGAAAGGAAAACAACTATTTAATATCATGACAGCCAGACACTTGTCATTTCAAGGTCCACTCTTCAAATCGTATATTGGTCCTCATCCAGGGACACCAGATATAGTCCTGACAAACAAAGACTGACCTCTTTCATTGTCGTCTCTCTCCTGGTGGAAACGTAGGATCTGACCATATCCCTTTTATAATACAGCTACAAACTTCTCCATTTAGAATACCTGTACCTCCTAAACCCAATCTCAACACCATAGGATTTGACCCCTTCAGGGCATTTCTGGGTGAAGACGAAATTGTGTCGTTGGAAAATCTACCTTTCACTGCAATTGACGACGCGATCAGGTCCTTTCACAATCGAATAATTGATGCTACTAATGCAACTTGCCAATTAGCTTCCACAAAGATCTACCAACAATATAAACCTACGAGGGAAATTAGAGACGGTTTGAGAAATTATCAAACAGAATGTCGAAGGCATCTTCAAACGCGACAACCACCAGTTGCTACATTGCATAGATTGAGGCAAGAATTAACGAACACGATTAGTCATCACAAACGTGACTCATGAAAATTGCTAGTTCTCCAAGCTAATCAGTATAAACGTGAGCCTGCAAAATTTTGGAGTAAGATCCGGCAACTTTTAGGGGCAAAACACAAGGCTCCTGCCTAATTCATACCTTCACTAATGATGATGAGGTTGAGATTAAACTTGACGATCCACAGGACCAGGCTAATTTGATGGGTGATGTATGGGAGAAAATTCCCTCCCACAATAACAGTCATCGATTTAACAATAATCACTATCAGTTGGTCAATGAATGGAGAGATGAGAACTTAGCTGATCTACAACCACTACCTTCCATCGATACATCAACTCTTGAAGAGGCCCACCCGCTTACTAGACCAATCACAGGTGAGTCAGGTTATTGGAATGCATAATAGAGCCCCTGGTCTCTGGAATAACAATGAAACAAATAAAGTTCCTACCCAGAAATTGTCAAGTCTTTGGTTAATATCTTTAATGCCATTTTGGCCTCCGGACATTTTCCAGTTGTTTTTAAGACTGCAAGGATGATCTTTCTTGCTAAACACAATAAAGACATCCATCAACCAGGGAACTATAGACTTATATCCTTACTTGAAGTCACTGGAAAAGTTCTTGAGAAGATCATTTCCAACAGACTGAACTACCTTTTTACTGAACCTTTTTACTGAAAAACAGTTTGGCTTTAGGACACATATTATTATAATCAAAAAGAAGCGCTAAGCCACAAGGGCTATACAGCTTTAGGACACAGAGGTACCCATCATGCAATAAATATTATTTAGATACTGTAGCGAGTCTGAAACATCAGGGCAATCTTGCCCTAATTGCCACCAGAGATGTTCATAGAGCTTTTGATAGCTTATGGCATGATGGTCTTATATACAAACTTATTGACCTACCAGACCGTAACTGGACCTTTCTCAGATTTATATATAACTTAACTCAAAGAAAAATGATTCCAACCTTTAACGGTAGCTGGTGCCCCACAAGGTTCTTCTCTTAGTCCAATTCTATTCAATATTTATGTGAATGATCTTCCTCAACCAGAATTTAACGATACAATTATAACGCAATTTGCAGATGATGTTATCCATGTCGTCTCGTCAACTCCTGTAACAGGAAAATACAAGTATAAGAGTCATAGAAAAAATGAATATTGAACTTCGTCGAACATCTAATTGGGAAAAGAAATGGAGAATTACGACTAACCCTGACAAAGTCCTGGTTAGCAAGATAGGATGTTTTGCATCAACCACCGAAGATAAGGGGGGTATCTCCACAAGAGGTACACCTGTAGCCATTAGAAATCTTCAAGATCTTGGGATATGAAATAGATAGGCTGCTCCACTCAACATCTCACGTCAATAAAAAGATCAACATAGCCAAAGCCGGTCTTATCAGTCTCTTTAGATTTAATCAAGCCCCTTCATATGTCAAAAAACATCTGTATAAATTGATAAGACCTATTCTCGAATACCCATGTGTTCCAATGTCGTTAACAACAAAGACCAACATGCTACGCTTGCAAGGTGTCCAGAATAGAGCTCTCCGATTTATTACGGGTACCAGGAGGAGAGTCAAAATGGCAGATTTACACATACAACAGGATATTACTGCCCTAAATGTACGCCTTGATACGCTGAAGAGACAACTCTATGCAATGCAAGAACTCTACATACCAGAGAGAGAACATCCTCCCCAAATTGAAAATACCACTGACTATATCATTAACACTCCTCACAGGACCCAAAGAATGACTCCCACAGAGAGTGCGTCGCTTCATCCATAAACACGATTACCATCGACAAATTATCTTGAGCAACCTCCTAGCAGATGAAGATGATTGGGTAACACCAGAACCCTTCTATGTCTACTAAGAAAATTATCGCCCCTAGTTATGGAGATATCTTGTATAACATTTCTACTTTCACATCTACTGATATATTATTATTATAATCAAAAAGAAGCGCTAAGCCACAAAGGCTATACAGCATCTACTGATATAAATTCGCTACATTTACTATGGTGGGACACCACCTTGAAAGAAGCTAACTTGTAAAGTAATTCTTATGAATTGTCCAGACAATTATTGCCTTGTCTTGTTTAAATATTCGTTATGTAACCGCAAAAAAAAGCAATTGCAACTTGTATATCTACCACCAATTCAGAGTCATGTACCTATATATCTGTTATATCTATGTGACTCTTGGTGGGTTAGTATTATACCCCTTCAAGAATTTTTTATTATTACACATACACTTTTTCAATTGCACCAAAGTGGCTGGGTCACTTCCCTTTTATATCCTACGTCACTCCCCCTCCCATCCTCTTCCAATATTGCTATCCTTACCCACCTTACCAAAGACTCTGGTCATAAGAATCAGAATCTGTTCCCTGATCGTGGTACGTTCAATCCTTAACCGCTCTTTTTCTTCCGCAATTAGGGCTACTTTCAATCTTATAAGCTCTGCTTCCTTATTCAAGTTCGCAACAGTCGGATTTGATTCCAGGTTTTCTTCAAGATCCATGTTATCTGCAGAATTTTCACCAGTGTTAAACATTTTGGAAATTAATAGCACAAAACACTTGCTATCTACCACAAAACCTACTGATATAAAATAAATCACACAAGGAATTATTACTTAACTACCTAAAAATAAACAGGATTGCACACAAATACCCTGGCAGAAAAATAAGAGCTATTGCACCTGCCAAGGAAAATTATTCCCAGGAAATTAGTTATTAATAACACCCTAAAAATCAGAAAGATTGCACCTGCAAAGGTAAATTATGCACCGAGTATTAGTTATTAATAACACCCTAATAATTAGCAATATTGCACACAAAGCAAGCAGAAACTGGGTTTATTGTATCTGCAAAGGCAAATTATTCCCCCAAAAATACTGTTATTAATAACACCCTAAAAATCAACAATATTGCACCTGCTAAGGTAATGCAACATGTTAGTGCTAGTATTTTATAGTCCTTCTCCAACCAACCAGTAAAATATGATTATTGACTTCTCAGGTTGCAAACTTGAATTATCACATACAATTTGATAATTCTCCCATATACAGCCCTTGTTACGCAGAAAGTGGGATTTCCTGGGGCCTAAAAGCCTTGTCTAAGGGACACGGTAAAAGTTACACGAATCTCATACAGAAACAGGCCACCCAGGGCTGTCCCAGTTAAAACAGAAAGCGCTAAACCAGCATTTATTACTTCAATGGGTTGGTTATCAGAGGGTTAGGCCAAATTCCTAGTTAGGAAAATATACATTATTCTTAAAAATATAACCGCACAATTGAAAAATACCTTCATATATCTCTTAGCCTAACCGCTCAAAAAAGGTAAGTAAGGAGCAGGCGGCTGGAGAGGCGTATTATTATTATAATAATCGAGGGGGAAGCGCTAAACCCTGAGGATTATACAGCGCCTAGGGGGGGATGTGGAAGGCATTCAGGCTTAATTCGGGGAACTGGAGCACAGATCCAATTCCCTAAATCAAGAGCCCCTCACCAACATCAAGGAACCTTCCTTGAGGGGTGTGGAGGTGACCAGTAGACACCGGGCCTTACAATACCGTTATCTCCTGCCGACACCATATCATCCCACGGAACCCTGACCATATCAGAGCCTAGGTGAGCACACTAGTAAGCTATAAAAGAGCCTATGGCTTGAGTTGCCTAACAAAACAAGTATAAACTTACCTCACAGTAACAGCGCCTGGACAGCGCCTCCTCCCCCTCCAGCTCGGTACACGTGACTGCCCCCAAGCCAAGCCACCCTCGCTGACCCGCTAACTTGGAAAATAAGTCCTGGCAGAATTTCCTTACATTTTACAGTTTAAAGTACTTTACAGTATCCACAAATGCATAACTTATTTCTAAAATTATGAGTGACATTTATCCATAAGTCATACATTATAATTTTCAATTATGTTATAGTTCTATATATATTACAATGCAATGCAGACACCCGCATAATATCCGTTAAATGGGATACACAAGCGTTGAGATTTTTGAAACCGATCAAAGCAGCCTGACTCCACCTGCCACACGGGGAAAAAATTTGGAATAGATTATGAGGCATTGTGCATCGGGCACCCAAGTATGCAAATTTTCTCATGAATCTTGCCCACGATGCATTACACTAGTGTTAAAAATTTTAAGGCGACCGATTAAGACGTTATCGAATAATGAAGGAAATTACTTTTAGAAAGCAAAAAAATAATTTTGCTTAGAATATTCCCAAAAAATTTAAAAGTTTCCAGTTGATAAATTAAAAAATAAAAAACAACGGATTTTTTTTTTTTTTTGTTTTTCCTCACTTACATTCTATTTAAATTTTATTACAACCCAATAATGAAAAAAAACTTGATTTTACTTATTTTAAAAAATCAATTATGATTATATTAGTAAAATAAAATAAACAAACTGGCACCCACGAACCCATAAATTAATAAAAAATACTTTTTTTATTGAGATGCACCAGTTGTAGATGATGAAGTTGAGCACAAGAGACATTATATAGTTATTTTTTTTACATTTTATTTAAAACTCAGGTACAAAAATATATGGGTACATAATCAATATGTAACAAGATACAGGCAGTGAACAATAATCAACTGTGACTACACAGTACTGAAGAAGCACATATATAATGACAGAACTGGCTGCTGCACTCAAATCAAACACCGCTTGTACGTACTGTGCTTCACATGAAAGGTGGTCATAATATTAATATATATATAATATATATTATATATATATATATTTTATATATATATACACATACATATATACATACATATACAACCCACCCAGTAAAGCTTACACCCCCCCCCCCCCATAAAAAACGTGCCACTTTCACCTTAGATACACAGTGACAAATCTCTTATACATACACATTTGTAAAAGCATTAAAAACTTCAATGACAATATATATATATAAACACAATCCAGCCAAAACTAAACGGCTGACATATAATAAAGGAATGTCTGAACCTGATGGCTCACATCCACCATAGAACACAATCCCCCTACCCTCAATACCCTATGGTAATAATTAATATCGTGCACGGTGGGTGGTTTAATACACTACCGCTGACACTTCAACCCCCCCCCCCCCCCCCCCTGCCTAGTAACTGTGTCTGCCGTCCCACTCATAACACCAACAGTTCTTGATTTAATTAGCATCTTATGATATTATCCAAAACACCCTAAAACACACAAACCCACCACACATAAACAAATAACAAATTATTCTCCAGCAGACGATTATTACACTGTCAGAGAAATCTTTACACTTTAAAAGAATGACACATTAGAATTAAAATTAATGACATGTGTATCACATGAAGCTATGCAGAGATTACTACATCCTATCCCCCCAAATGAAAAAACTACCAGTTCCCCCACAAAATGAAAAAACTCATTTTCCTGGAACAAGATAATAAAATTTTAAAAAAAAATGAAAATGTAAAAAAACATTAACAATAAAGCAAAGACACTTACAATCCAAACTTCCACTAGTTAAAAAAACGTTTATGGAAACCTTATGAGTTTACCTTTGTTTTTGGGTAGGTCAACGCCCGGTTAAACCAGGCCTTCTGGTGGATCATGCCTATGTAATCCTTACAAACATGGGCAACCTAACAAATTATAATCACCGGCTGTTCCGAACTCGACTTTAAGGCTTCATTGAATGCCACTTGAAGACTGCCAGGGGTCCTTTCCTCACCAATTCCCCTAATCAAAACGTTACTGCAACCCCCCCTGGGAAGCCCTCGTTATTCCCTTAATGCTTATGACAGACCCTATCCCTGGGGGAAGTCCCTCCCTCCGAAGTCCTTTGCCTCCTAATATTTTTGTCCAAGTTCGCACCTTGTTTTAAGGTGCTGTATGCCATCTTACTTCCTCCCCCTTCGTCTCCAGTGGACTATGGTATAACACAAAATCCAATATTAGGTTTTCATCCCTTATGCCTTTACCCGAATCTCTTACATTTAACTGCGCATACCACCGAAAGGCTGTTCCCCAAGATTCACCTTGAACCAATTCCTGCAAATCTATGGCTTTCACCTAACCTACATAAAGCTTATCTCATTACCCCAAACCTGCACACCATATACAGTTACCTTAGTAAAACAACCCCGACAGGCAATTCTCCGTCTTTGACTTGGTTTCCTCTTTGTGGCCGAGATTACCTTTTGTAATCTGCCCAAATTTATTCCCATGTTTACCGTATCTTATCATTTCCACTACCATCCTGACCATATCTTTCTCCAGCCCACTAAAGTTTGTGCTCTCTGACCATCATCAATGCGCAATCCTAACGATCTCTCAATCTTGTCATTCCGTTCGGATCTCCATGCAACCCCCGGCTACATCCTTCCAGCTTAGCAATCCCATGTTTCACATATACACACTTCACCTTTCCCAAAAGATTTACCCGCTCCTCAGGCCACCGTGTTTACCCTCTCTTTTCAACAATCGCATCCGACCCCCGTAAACGAAAACTTGTCCCAAAAATCTCCCGGGCATCCCATACACCAAATGTACAAAGCTGCCACATGCCTTTTTTTACGTACAAAGCACATTGACCACAATGAAAAACCCTCTTTGGGGGAGGTAAGATGGCGGCCTCAATTGACAATCTTTCCAAAACCCTATCTTCCCACCCTTTGAATTTTCTCCCCCACTGACATTACCCATATACACAATCCCAAATTTTACCGGGCCCCGACACTCCACCCCACCCCCCCACCCCCGCCCTCCGCCCATCCCATTCACCCAAAATCATAGCTTTTATTTATGCACATTCACGCCATACTTTGCCATCCAAAAACATCTATAACTCTCTCCCGACCCTCCAATTTTCCCCCCCCCACTCACTAGGACGTTGTGCATCAAAACCCTATTTTATGGGGCTCCACCTCGTAGCCTCCCTTACCCCCCCCTGTATCACCTTTCCCCTGCCCATAAACGGGTTCTGTAAACATGCAATAATTTTGTGACAACGGGCAACCCTTTCCTCAATCCCCCGCCCATTTCACATGCAATCCCACCCTCCCATTTATCTGTACACACATCCCAGCTCCCCGATATAAAGTATGTGCCCAATTCACAATGGCCTCCCCGAACCCTTGCCACTCCATGATTCTCCACAGAGCCTCCCTCTCGACACTGTCATATGCTGTTCTCCAATCCAACGCCAATACCCACGTTTCCCCCTCTTGTGGACCCTCAATAAACCTTCTAATAACCCCATGCCCTTCATACATTGATCTCCCCGGAATCCCATATTGACCCCTCACTATTACCTTTCCAATGACCTTTTTTAAACGATTTCCAAAATTTTTGCAAAAAAGTTTGTAGTCTGCGCACATGAGTGATATCATCCGGTAATCTCTCACTGTGCACTGACTTTCACCCTTTGGCACCAAAACTACTAGTGCTGTCGCCTGCAAAGGTCCCAACGCACCCCTCTCTTTTATGATATTAAATAATTGCACCAAAAAATCTTTTAATACTCCCCAATGCTGTATGTAAAACTCCGCAGGCAGCCCATCTATTCCCGGTGCCTTACCCCTGCTCATACTCATTAAAGCCGTCCACACCTCTTCCTCCACAATAGGCCCCTGTAACTGTGCCCTGTCGTTCCTGTCCAGCACACTCCGCACCCATCCCCCTGTCTCTCTTAAAGCCCCCTCTCTCACACCCACACTCCTCATATGTGCACTAAGCCAAGAATCAACATACCCTCCCATCCCCTCCGTCGTCACCAAATCTTGTCCCTCCCTATACCCCTCGATGTCCTCAAGAACTCTCAAACCCACCATTTCCATTGCAACGCGCCGGCGCCCCTGCCCTCGCAGGACACACGCCGATGGTCTATCACCCCACATGACCTCCTCCAACCCCCTAAAACCCTTGCCGCATCAAACCTCTCATTTTGCACTTCCATTAGGCGTTCCTTCACTCCTTCTATGTCAGCCACAGGGGCTCCCATCCCCCCCTTCCTCTCTCATAATACTCCCTTAACTGCCCCTCAAGATACCTAATAAGCCCATAAGCTAACTGATTCTCGTGCCTTCCCTGTCGGACATAGAACTCTCGAATCCTCGTCTTTGCCGTCACATCCCACCATCTCAACACATCCCCATTGACTTCCATCCCTTCCCATAAGCCTTTCCACCATTGTGCAAATAGGACCCTCCCCTCAACATCTTGAAGCAACCAAACATTCAATTTCCAATAACTCTTATACCTGTTCGGCCGACCCTCCCATCCCAAATCCACCAAAACACCTCTATGATTAGAAAAAAAGACATCCAAAACCCTTACACTCTGCACCACAGTTTTCCTTGTCACATATATCCTGTCCAGCCGTGCAGCATACCCCTGCCTCACAAAGGTGTGCTGCACCTCCCACGCCGCCCCTCCCTCTACATCCACCAACCCCACCCTGGTTAACAGGTCCCTCAGAACGCCAGAACAATATCCTGCTCCCCTAGGTTCCACATCCTTGCGGCGTATAACGCAATTCCAGTCCCCTCCCACCACAGCTAATGCTGGAAGCGACCTTAAGTGATACACCAACACTTCACGTACAAACTCATTCTTCACTCGACTGGCCCCCTCCGCCGGACGCTAGCCTCCCTCACCAAAATAGCCACTCCTCCTTTCAATCTCGTTGAGTGTGCCGCATATACAGTATACCCCTCAATCATCAACATACAACCCGGCTTGTGGTTGTGCTCTTGCACAAACACTACATCTACACCATACCTAATGAGCATCTCATGAAACCATTCACACTTCCTAGAATTTTTCAGACCATTAACATTTATAGACTCTTGAATTTGTCAATGGAGGTTTTCCTTTACGTATTGCACCACCTTTATCCCCCTTCCCCTTTATACGCCCTTGATCTTCAATCACCATTCTGTGATCTGCTTTCACATGCCCCTTGCCCCTGGACCCCCCAGGTCCATGCGCAACCACTTCAGCCCAAACCTTTTTGCCCGAACGCTGTGCCGGAGTGAGCACATCCACATCGTCCACGTCCGAGGGCACTGCCGCTCTCTTCCGTGACACTCGAGCCTTTCTCCCCGCCTCCACCTGGAAGCCATCCCCGTGCACTTCCGCCACCACTGTGCCAATTTGCAACCCAGCCTCAACCTGGGTCTCTGACATGCCTCCCCCCCTCTCACCACCTGGAACCCCAGCAGCATCAAGGGCACCCACAAGCCCCTCAACTGTGACCTCTCCTGGGGTCCCTAACAGGTCGTGGAGGACTGAATCAATGGTAGCCTCCACGGCCCTGTCCTCACCCAGTGACACCACATTTTTGGTCTCTGGTGCCTGCCCGGCAGTGCATGTCTCTCTCGGAAGAGTTACACACTCTTCCTCCCTCAAGGCCTCCTCGACCTCCACACTCCAAGCCTTGTTCAAGGAAACCGGCTCAGGTCGTGCCAAATTCAACGTCTCAAGGTCCTCTGATGCCTCCTTATGCTGCTCCTTCGCCTGTGTACCCTGTTGTTTAACACACTGCGCAGCAATGTGATCATAGGCACCGCATAATCGACAGGTGCGTTGTTGCCCTGCGTAAGTCACCATTACTTGAGTCCTGAAGTCTTCTAGGAAAATATAGGAAGGAATAGGATGCCTCAATGTCATTTTTAAGGAAAAACTTCCTTCAGGCATCCCAGAATACGATCCTTCCTTCCATTTCCCCAATGTCGCCATATGAACAGTCCCAAACTTCTCGAAGACGGCAAGTAGGTCTGCCTCATTAGCCTCAAAGGGTACATTTCTTATCTTCACCCACGTATAATGGCGGGACACATCATGTAGCCTTACCGTCACTGCAGGATTCACTGGTACACAAAGATCTTGGAACCTGGCGACTATGTCCTCATATACACTTGCATTGAGAAATTTCACAAAAATTCTATATGCCCCGTTGGCAATGCCGTATGTGTCCCTGATGATGGCAGGTAATAAAACTTGAGCTGAGTGGGCATGCACAGCCCCACACACCACTTCTATGCCGACAGTGTTTACCCTTCTTCTTGCCTGCTGCGCCATTTTGAGAAAACCAAGTTGTCACCGGCTGACAGCAGAGGGCAGGCTCAGCTCACGTCCGCTCGTCCCAAAGGTTGAGCGACGAATGCTATATAGTTATTATTGGTAATGAATTTGCTTAGTATGACTGCCAAACTGAAATTTACAAAGCTCAAAGAGGGTTTCAGTAAAGTTGATTAATGATAAAATTTTAATGGTGCTCAAAAGAAACATTCTCCATAAATCACTCTGGATTCAATAATTCCAGGTTAATTAACAATTTCAGTAAAATTTCAAAATCTGCACCAACTCGGATTAAATATACGGGTTATTATCCGTCTTATACCATACACTGTAAATAATATTAAGTCTAACAGAAGGAGTATTACATAGATACTGAATACAAAATAAATATCAATACAGACTAAAACTGGCAAACTGGGACTTTAGCTACACAATGGCAGCATGATCATTGTACCGAAGAAACCGCAATAGACATAGAAATTTGAATCAGATGAGTCATTATCAAATTAACATACAAATCCTAATGATTCAAAGTTTGTTTTAAATATTTTATTATTTTGACAGATTTGTTTTCACACAAATATAGCTTCATGGGCACTATCCTGGCCCCAAGATACATAGCTTGATGGGCACTATCCTGGTCCCAACATACATAGCTTGATGGGCACTATCCTGGCCTCAAGATACATAGCTTGATGGGCACTATCCTGACCCCAAGGTACATAGCTTGATGGGCACTATCCTGGCCCCAAGATGCATAGCTTGATGGGTACTGTCCTGGCCTCAAGATACATAGCTTTATGGGCACTATCCTGGCCCCAAGATACATAGCTTGATGGGCACTATCCTGGCCCTAAGATACATAGCTTGATGGGCACTATCCTGGCCCCAAGATACATAGCTTGATAGGTACTATCCTGGCCCCAAGGTACATAGCTTGATGGGCATTATCCTGGGCACAAGATACATAGCTTGATGGGCACTATCCTTGCCCCAAGGTACATAACTTGATGGGCACTATCTTGGACACAAGTTACATAACTTGAGGAGAACTATCCTAGCACCAAGATACATAGCTTGATGGGCACTATCCTGACCACAAGATAAATAACTTGATGGGCACTATCCTGGCCCTAAGATACATAGCTTGATGGGCACTCTCCTGGCCCCAAGATACATAGCTTCAGGGGCACTATCCTGCCCGCTAGATAAATAGCTTCTTGGGTACTATCCTGGGCCCAATATACATAGCTTGATGAGCACTATCCTGGCCACAAAATGCATAGCTCATGGGCACTATACTCGTTACAAGATACAAAGCTTGATGGGCACTATCCTGGCCGCGAGATACTTAGCTTGAATGGCACTATCTTGGCCCCAAAATACGTAACTTGTGGGGTACTATCCTGGCCACAAGATACATAGCTTCAGGGGCACTATCCTGCCCGCTAGATAAATAGCTTCTTGGGTACTATCCTGCTCACAAGCTACATAGCTTGATGGGTACTAGCCTGACCACAAGATACATAGCTTGATGGGCACTATCCTGGCCCCAAGATACATAACTTGACGAGTACTATCCTGGCCCCAAGATACATAGCTTGATGAGTACTATCCTGGCCCCAAGATACATAGCTTGATGGGCACTCTTTTGGCCCCAAGATACATAGCTTGATGGTCACTCTCCTGGCCCCAAGATACATAACTTGATGGGCACTCTTTTGGCCCCAAGATACATAACTTGATGGGCACTCTCCTCGCCACGAGATACATAGCTCGATGGGGCACTATCCTGGCACCAAGATACATAGCTTGATGGGCATTATCCTGGCCTCAAGATACATAGCTTGAATGGCACCATTTTGGCCCCAAAATACATAGCTTGAAGGGTACTATCCTGGCCAAAAGATACATAGCTTCGTGGGCACTATCCTGCCCGCTAGATACATAGCTTGTTGGGCACTATCCTGACCACAAGATACATAGCTTGTTGGGCACTCTCCTGGCCCCAAGATACATAACTTGATGGACACTCTTTTGGCCCCAAGATACATAACTTGATGGGCACTATCGTGGACCAAAGATACATAGCTTGATGGGCATTATCCTGGCCCCAAGATACATAACTTGATGAGTACTATCCTGGCCCCAAGATACATAGCTTCGTGGGCACTATCCTGCCCGCTAGATACATAGCTTGTTGGGCACTATCCTGACCACAAGATACTTAGCTTGTTGGGCACTCTCCTGGCCCCAAGATACATAACTTGATGGGTACTCTCCTGGCCCCAAGATACATAACTTGATGGGCACTTTCCTGCCCACAAGATACATAGCTTGATGGGCACTATTCTGGTCCCAAGATTCATACTTTGATGAGCACTATACTGTCCACAAGATAAGTGGTGATGGGAAGGAAGAAATCAGAAATGTAATGTCTGTTATAGATAATGCCCGAGAAGGAGAGAGATAAGAAGAACTGATTGTATACCAGTTATTCAAGTGGATACGGGCTGCATTGTAATGCAGCGAAGTATGAACAAAGAGCTGATGGTATGCACTTTCATTAAAAGCTCCATCGGGAAAAGGTTCCGATGAATATAATAAATCATAGCCCGAGATGGGATGGATAACAGCGGAGTGTAATTTGGGTTCTTATAAACAAACACAAACAGGGGGTAACTTGGAGAGCAACACCTGAAGGTCACCCCGGTTACCCCTAAGGCCGCCGATGTTCCACTGTAAGAAGATACAAGAAATCTGATGGTAGAGGTATCTACGGACTAGGAGGGTTAGAAAAGTCAACATGTGGAGACAGCGAAAATAGTTCACGCAGCGAAGGATTGGGACGTTGTGAAGAAAGGAGTTGTGCAGACGAAGAGTGAAAAGGAGGAACAAGAGGTGGATCGGTGTCGATCGATGATCTAGTCTCATCAATATATTCTGAGATAGCTTCAAGTGTTTCGGAAGACAAGGAAGTTGTAATGGAGACAATATTGGAGATGGAAGGAAGAGGTTGAGTAAAGACTGGGATGACAATAGGCTGTACCAAAGTAGGGGGGGACGAAAGGGTAGAGGGAACAGGAGAAGTGTGGGGGGGGGACAGAAGAGGAAGGAACCTGGGATGGGGCAGAAGAGGAGGAAACTTGGGAGGGGACAGGGGAGGAGGGTACAGTACGAGGAGGATGAACCTCCATACTTGTAACAGAGCCAGTTAGAGGTGAAGAACCAGGTACAGAGACTGTAAAGGCCAAATGTGGAAGCAGAAGAAGGGAAGGAGGGGTTAAAGGAGATTTGAGCAATGGGGATTTTTTGGACTTCTGCGAAGTAGAGGGGCGATGGGAAGGAGGTGTTGGACGAGGCCTTGTCTACAACTGAACTTATGAGAAGATGAAGAAGTGAGAACAGACTGAGGTGTTGAGGTAGGGACTTCTGAGTCCAGGATAGCAAAAAAATTAGAGACATGAGTGACTGTGGAAGGCATAACCACAGAGGAGGCTGCAGAAGGTGGGACCCAAGTCGTGGGGGGACGTTCAAAAACATGAGAATAAGAGAAAATGGGAAGTCCCTTTGCAGGCGTAGATGAGAGACTGCCATAACATAGGAGAAACCTTCTGCAAATTTGTTTAGGAAAATCTCTGTCTCTCTCACACACTCCCTCTCAACAGTGATTTTGATAATAACACAAGAGTGACACAAAAGATGCAGTAACAGTGATCTTGACAATAACACAAGAGTGACGCTACAGATGTAGCTTAAGAGTAAATAGCATTATCAAAGATTATTGCTTGGATAGCGTTTATTCTGTTAGTGGGTTAGATTTGTGAAGGACCTGCCTAATATGGGCCAACAGGCAGTGTTCCTCCTTTCTTATGTTACATGAGTGACGCTACAGATGTAGTAACAGTGATCAACATAATAACACAAGAGTGACGCTACAGATGTAGCAACAGTAATCTACATAATAACACAAGAGTGACGCTACAGATGTAGCAACAGTGATCATCATAATAACACAAGAGTGACGCTACAGATGTAGCAACAGTGATCATCATAATAACACAAGAGTGACGCTACAGATGTAGCAACAGTGATCTACATAATAACACAAGAGTGACGCTACAGATGTAGCAACAGTGATCTACATAATAACACATGAGTAGTACTACAGAGTAACACTGCAGACGTAGTAGTAGCAGTAGTGGTAGTAATTTAAATTAAGCGCTGAACCCACAAGGGTCATAGATCGCTGCAGGGTAGGATGTGCTAAAGATGTAATATGCCAGATCAGAGACCTGAGAGGGTAAAAAAGATGCCGGAGTCAGGGTCAGTAAGGGCGATGAGAGCTGAAGAGAAAGCATAATAAAAGTTGGTGTAATAAAGCTGTCGCTGACAAAAAGTCAAAGAGCGAGTCTGTGTCAAAGTTGGAACAGTGATAGTAGAGTAAATTCTACAATATTGTAGTTATGGATGCAGCAGCACAGAGTAATGCTAATAAGACAAAAGTTATGTAACAGTATTACCACCTTGCTAATAACGCAACAGTATTACCACCTTGCTAGTAACCCAACAGTATTACCACCTTGCTAATAACGCAGCAGTATTACCACCTTGATAGTAACGCAACAGTATTAGCACCTTGATAGTGCCGCAACAATCATTATATAAACAATTACCACCTTGGCCTTAGTAAACGCAGCAGTATTACCACCTTGATAGTACGGCAACAATATTAGCACCTTGCTAGTAACGCAACAGTATTGCCACCTTGCTAGTAACGCAGCAGTATTACCACCTTGATAGTAACGCAACAGTATTAGCACCTTGCTAGTAACGCAACAGTATTACCACCTTGCTAGTAACGCAAGAGTATTACAACCTTGTTAGTAACGCAAAAGTATTACCACCTTGCCAGTAACTCAACAGTATTAGCACCTTGCTAGTAACGCAACGGTATTACCACCTTGCTAGTAACGCAAGAGTATTACAACCTTGTTAGTAACGCAACAGTATTACCACCTTGCCAGTAACTCAACAGTATTACCACCTTGCTAATAACGCTACAGTATTAGCACCTTGCTAGTAACGCAACACTATTAGCACATTGCTAGTAACGCTATGGTATTAGCACCTTGCTAGTAACGCAACAGTATTAGCACCTTGCTAGTAACGCTATGGTATTAGCACCTTGCTAGTAACGCAACAGTATTAGCACCTTGCTAGTAAACGCACTGCTAGTAAGTTTACCACCTTACTAGTAACGCAACAGTATTACCACCTTGCTAGTAACGCAACAGTATTACCACCTTGCTAGTAACGCAACAGTATTGCCACCTTGCTAGTAACGCAACAGTATTACAACCTTGTTAATAACGCAATAGTATTAGCACCTTGCCCGTAACGCAACATTATTAGCACCTTGTTAGTTACGCAACAGTATTTGCACCTTGTTAGTAACGCAACAGTATTAGCACCTTGTTAGTAACGCAACAGTATTACTACCTTGCTAGTACCGCAAAAAGAGCGAAGTCGAGAAACCTATAAAGTATCTGACTGAAACGCAGTTGAGAATGGACAGCAAAATTTCAATGAAAGTGGTATTCTTTTATGATAGAAGTTTGAAATGACTTTAGAAGGGTACATATGAAAGTGATATTAAATCTGAACGCTGACAACAAGTTGCCGATGGTAGAGGTGTTTGAGGGGCGGCACTGACTGTGAAATATGGTTACGTGGTGACAGGAAGAAGAGGGTGTCATAGTTTTGTACATTTCCGGAGCACTTTTAGCGAGGGGAGAATTGAGAGATAGTGAGATATCTGAAATAGAGGAGGGGAGTAAGAGAGATAAGGAAAGAAACGAGAGATGGGCATGTTACTGTTATATTGTGATTGCCAGAAGTCGGAGAATAACCTGCCTAAATGGAATAAAGATTATGCATAAAGGAAATATTTTTGCTTCCCAAGTAGCTAGTTTACGGTGCACCTCACACCCATCTTGTTGACGGAAGAACAGGATCATATAATGCTCAAAAAAAGGGTTTTTGAACTTACCTATCAAAATATAAAATGGTTGTAACTATGACCATAATATTTAAAAGGAGTGGCTCGTTAAGCCAGCGGAAGGCCTCGGTCAGATGACCAAAAGCTCCAACGGCGGGTCATCATCTAAGACCCGACTCAGGAAACATCCTGTTTTCTGACGAACCTTACCTAACCTTGGCTATCAGTAGGTTACCAAGAGATAATATAAATATATTATTTGCAAATTGCTATTCTATCTGTGACAAGTTGATTTTGCTTAAAATATCTTGAATCATTATATAGTTAATTGAATTCTCTTTTTTCCTCAAATATTTGACTAGCAGGCACAACGAGTTAAGGAAAAATGATTATAAGGATAACTATATTATTCACAATTAGTTTGTATGCCGTCTGATTATATGCTAACTTCTCATGAGAATTTGTTACCAAGGCTAAACTAGGATAATGAAACATTCGTTAATTTACTTACATTTCAGTTTGTAACGTAAATGCCCAATTCCATCTTTGTTTTCAAAATGGCTTACATATGTACTCATTTAGCAGTATTCGTTTGCCGTTCATATTAATAATAATAATAATAATAATCATAATTATCTTTATTTCTTCATGTACATGTACAAGGTATACAGGCCTAGCTGACATCAGTGACATATTACTATATAAAAAGCCGCTTGTTATGCTGAGCATTTCGGGCAAGTTAGCTCAATTTTGTCCCTGGATGCGACACACAAATTTTCATCTGAAGCAGCGACAAGGAGAGCATAGCAGTCTTGCTAGTGGACAACCATCAGTGTATAAGTTATGTAATATTTCCTTGCGAAGAGATAGGTGAGAAAATACTTTTTGACCTGCTCTCTATGTTGTTTTGAGAAAGGAATTATTGGTGTTCAAGCTTCATGGGAGGTGCTATAACAACGGTAATGTTCTATAAATACATCTGCTGTAAAAGTACATCGTTCTCACTGTTCGTACAATGCCACCATAGCACCACTCGTACAATGCCACCATAGTACCATTCGTACAATGCCCCATAGTTGTGTTATGGTGGATATAGGGAAACGAAATCTATAAGATTTACGTAAGCCTTGTGGGTGTGATCCTGAAACAACCGAGTCGGACACGTGTTTTGTTTGATAACATCTATTTTTAAAAGCCGAGTTAATGAGCCACAGTCAATCACATATTGCATGGTCTTCATTTTCGTTTGTCTTGATGTATGTATAATGTTGTCATCAGTTTAGTTTATAAATATATTTGTATGCGAGATGAGATGAATATTTAAATGAGAATTGATTAATATGATGAATGACAAATTGCTAAGAACATCAGATGCAGATTTTTAATCACCATAAGTGTTAACATACTAAAGCAATAATCTACATCAGCTCCAGACCTCCCAAAATTTGGTAAAAATAATTAAAAATGTGCGCAATGGGAAAAGAAGAAATACAACCCTACATAATTTTTACATACTTAAAATAAAGATCTGAACTGAGAGTTGGTGTCGGAATTTATTACGTAATCTAGTCAGTACCAACGACGGAACGGATGTGGTTAGAACCAATGGTGGCTGAGTCGTAAAACTCCAGGCCATTGCGCAAGCCACTAGGTCGGCTGGCTACAATATAATTCATCCTACTAGGAACATTGTATCCAGCTGACTGAGTAGCTTACACACTGGTCTGGAGTTTTACGACTTAAATTCGAATTATTACGATTTCGTGAGTCTATTCAGTACCTTTCTTATGTTTTAAAAATGTAGGTTTCCGTGGCTCAGAGTACAGTATTAACACTGGGACTATTGATCAAAGAGTTATCAGGAATACGCCTTATGTGTCTAGGAATGTCAAAAATTATACCATCTTCTTGAGAATTGGTTGATCGATCTCTCTGGAATACCTTGTCTAACTAGTGTTCAGTAAACGACAATCACTCTTATTAATATTTCATTTTCAACCATATTATTATAATCAAATAAAGTGATAAACTGAAAAGGGTCATGCAACGCTGCGGGGCAGAAAATAGTGCCGAGCCTATGTACAGCTAGTTGGAAATGGGATCAAAGGTGAGGGAAGAAAAGGGCTGGAAGGGACGCTAAAGGTTATACGTCAAAGATCGTGTAGTAAAGTAGTTACTGACAAGTCAGAAAGTGAGCGTAAATCAAAGTCAGCAAGGAGGGAAGATAAAATAAAAGTGGTAGAGCGGTGGCGGTGGAGTTCACCTATAAAGCGACAATCCACAAGAAAGTGACGAACTGAAAAAGAGACCTGACAAACTTCATAGAGAGGATGTTAGGTAAGACACATATGCAACAGTTAGACAACTTTATTCCGAAACGTTTCGCCTACACAGTAGGCTTCTTCAGTCGAATACAGAAAGTAGGCAGGAACAGTAGAGATGTGAAGACGATGTAATCAGTCCATCACCCTTAAAGTCGTAGAATTTGAGGTTGTCAGTCCCTCGGCCTGGAGAAGTTCAGTTCCATAGTCAGGAACTATCTGAAGATCAAGCGACAGTGCGGAGACTTAAATACTGTCGGAAGGAGAGGTGCAGGGTAGTAGTAGTAGTAGTTCCTGCCTACTTTCTGTATTCGACTGAAGAAGCCTACTGTGTAGGCGAAACGTTTCGGAATAAAGTTGTCTAACTGTTGCATATGTGTCTTACCTAACAACCTGTCGGTATTGTATACCATTTTGATGTTCATCTTGTCAGACACTGCAACACGTGGCATCTTGGTACAGAAAACACCTTGGACAAGCTTTTCAAGTGAGAAGGGTTGGATCTGAGAGGGACATGACCTCTCAGTGGCCTCTCACTACTACTACTACTACTACTACTACTACTACTACTACTACTACTACTACTACTACTACTACTACCCTGCACCTCTCCTTCCGACAGTATTTAAGTCTCCGGACTGTCGCTTGATCTTCAGATAGTTCCTGACTATGGAACTGAACTTCTCCAGGCCGAGGGACTGACAACCTCAAATTCTACGACTTTAAGGGTGATGGACTGATTACATCGTCTTCACATCTCTACTGTTCCTGCCTACTTTCTGTATTCGACTGAAGAAGCCTACTGTGTAGGCGAAACGTTTCGGAATAAAGTTGTCTAACTGTTGCATATGTGTCTTACCTAACAACCTGTCGGTATTGTATACCATTTTGATGTTCATAGAGAGGAATAGGGTGTTGCTCCATGAGATACCGATGGGTAAGACAAGTATGGCCGATACGGAGTCGGGAGAGTGAAGTCTCTTGAGTATGGCAATGGTTGTAAGAAGACAGCCACAAACCCAAACGTGGTTTAATAGAATGCAATTTGTTATGGTGTATATCTGACCATGATTGTTGCCAACGGTTGCAAAGATGGGTAGAGATGATGGTAAAATATTCCCTGAACAGACCGCCTCTCCAGGGAACCAGAAGATCACTTACTACTGACCGTGCAACAGTGTCCTCGGCACATTGCCCCGCATATCAACGTGTCCAGGGACCCAGCAGAAAATGACGTCTTTGTTACTAGCTGTACGATGCAAAGTTGAATACGAAGGGCCAACGGATGAGGGGGATCAAATTATTTAACGGCTTGTAAAGCTATTGAGGTATGAGGATGGTATACAACTGGGAGGTGAAAGTACTAGCCGAGCCTAACAAATTACCCCAAACAACGTCATCAGGGAACACCGCCGCGAACACAACTTCGTCAGAAGACTGAGAACCATGTGTATAAATGGTGAAGGCGTGAACATGAGACCGGAAGTGATCTAGAAAAAGAGCAAGAAGTAGCCGTAGGTATGAGTGCTTTAGTGCACTGCAGTAGAGAAGAACAGACATGAACCGTCGGAACCTCCCAAGGGGAAAGGAAAAAAACAGACACTACATGAACATACAAGGGAGGCAACTAAAGAGAAGACGAGGAGAAAATGGATGGAGTAAGCAGGGGCGTCGGACAAATACTGGACCTCTACTAACATCGGAGCCCAACCTATAAGTAGAAGGAACATGAAGGCCATGAGAGCAGACAATGTAATGAAGGCAATGAGCATCACAAGAATTGGCTAAGGAACATTCGCCTCAGCATAGAAGCCTTCAAAAGGGGATGAACGAAAGGCGCCAAGGAATAAATGTAAAACATGATGATGAAGGGGATCTAGCTTAGTGAGAGAGTTGCAGGACAAGCCGCAAAATAGATTTGGTCACCATAATCCAGCATCAACAAGACTAGGGCAGAATGCAAATGAAGGAGAGTCCTGCGATCCGTCTCCACGAACGATGTGCAAGAATTTTTAAAAAGGTTTAGCCGACCGTGGCAAACTGCTTTCAGAGAGGAAATGTGAAGTTTCCACATCAACCGGCAATCGAATAGAAAGCCAAGAAACTTGACCGTATCACATTATGGGACACACAAGCCGTGCAAGTACAGTGGAATATATTGGACAAGAGGACTGTTGCATGCAAAGAGTCTTTATTCGGAGCATGTTAACACACTCACATAGGGTGCTTCACCAACCAGCGAACCAGAAGCTGAGGGTCTGATGATCGGGGCCCCATCGTCAGATCAGTATCTAGGTTCAGCCAGTCATAATGTGGATCTGGCAGTTGTGAAGGTGACATGGCTACCATTCACCTTTCACCCTTGTCATTTTCATTCCACCACTGATTGAACCATGGTGGTCTGCTCTCTCTTGGCTACTGTTTTGCCTTGATTACCGTGGCGTGCAGTAATACCTATTGCTGTACATACTTCTGTTATACTTGGTGAAGGATAATATAATTTAAAGTTTTTCTGCTGTGTTTATTTTGGTCCCTTTACACCCAGGATAACAGGCCTTTGAGTACCTGGGTTATAATAATGACATCTAGTGAAGGTAATGAAATGGGTTTCCACGCCAGAAAATTTAAATCCATGAGAAATGGCCCAATGGGATACACGGCCAATCACATCCTGAAGGGAGGCTGCTACCAGGCGACAGTCAGTGCCTGCGTAAGCTATAGTGAAGTCATCCACATAAAGCGATGACCAAATGTGTGATGGAAGAATGGACGGTAGATTATTTATAGCCCAGACAAAAAGGGTAGTGCTAAGGACACAGCCTTGTGGGACTTTATCGTCCTGAACAAAGTCCGAGGAAAGCATGGCACCAACACGGACACCAAAATGTCGGTCAGATGAGAAAGCAGCAAGAAAGTTTGGTAGACTGCCACAGAGGCCTAAGGAGTGGGCATGGGCTAAGATTTTATACCTCCAAGTGGTGTCATATGCTTTCTTGAGGTCAAAAAAGACTGCCATAACAGAGTGTTTATTAGCAAAGGCATTTCACAGATATGTATCCAAGTGGAGCAAGAGGTCCTGCAAAAGCCATATTGGCGAGGAGAAAGACTATCGCGAGTCTCCAAATTCCATATTAGATGTTTATTCACCAATTGTTCCATCTTGCAGGCTACAGTGGTTAGAGCAATGGGACGTTAGTGAGAGATAACATGCCCCAAAGTACCTGGCTTGTGAAATGGCAGTACAATCGCAGATTTCCATTGTTGAGAGAGAACCCCTAACGTCCAATCAAGATTGAAAAGAAGTAAAAGGACTGCAAGAGCTGTAGAATGCAGATGCTATAGCATACAGATATGAATGCCATCAGGCGCAGCTGCCGATGACCGGCAAGTGGAAAGTGTGGACTCTAGCTATAAAAGAGTGAAAGGTACATTATAAGGCTCCATCCCATTTGAAGAAAAATCCAAGGGCGATTGCTTCCTGGCAAACTCAGAAACAAGAAGTGAGGGACAGAGGTGAAGCCCTTGGGAGAGACAGGCAAGATATTTCCCGAGTTCTGTGGCAACTTCAAAACATAGAAGTCGAGGTAACTGTAGAAACATAGTCCTGCCAACAATTGTATTTAACATTGCGGATTACACGGCTTAAAAGCCAGAAGACGATCTGCCGTCCGATTACATCGATAACAGCCCCATGCAGCATGTTTCAAGTGGCGCTCTGCATGGGGACCAGCAGATCACCAAGGCACACATGTCTGAGAATGCCTGTTCGAAGTTTGAGGAATAGAACGCTATGCTGCAGTCAAAACTATGGTCGAAAACTGGTGCACCAGCTCATCAGTAGAGGATGAAGAAGGGTCCCCATAAGAAGTGGTAAGGCGAGAGTATAAGTCCCAATTCGCTCGTCCAAATTGCCAGCAGGGGCTACGAGGAAGTCGGGAATACATTGTAGAAGAAAGAAGAATAGGAAAGTGATCACTGTCATTCAAATCTGGAAGACGAGACAAAGCGTAATCAAGTGCAAGTGACGAGGAGCAAATAGACAGATTAATGCAAGAGAGAGACTTAGCACAAAAATCAAAATGGGTTGGAGCACCTGTATTTAAATCACGAAGAGGATGAAAAGTGAGAAGAGTCTCCAACTGATCATGATGAACGTTAAAATCACCTAACAAGATGGGCGGCAGCAGAGAAGAGATCAAGAATGCAATATCCAAGATACATAATGCACGGAAAGGGGAGAGAGATATAGAGAGCAAACTGCATACCACCTGTGCAAAAAGATACAGGTTGCAGTATAATGCAGCAGAGATCGAACAAAGGCCAGTTGAAACAGTATACCAATGTGCACAAGAAGTGCAATCTCATTAAAAGTTTCATGAGGAAGGGTATCAGAAGAATGCAACAGCACACAGCCCAAAATGGGTTGGATAACGTCTCAATTAACTTTAGGCTCTTGTAATCTGACACGCACTGGGAAAAACTGGTAGAGAAACACTTGGAGCTCTCCCTGATTACACCTGAAGCCATGAATGTGCTATTGGAAATAAGTCATTAATCTCAAAAACAGGTTTTCTAACAATGAGAAGTGACAAAAATGTATAGGCTAGTAGGGTCAGTGAAATCAACGTGTGGAGGCAACTGAAAACGATTAAGCAGGGACAAATCGGAATTTTGTGAAGGAAAATTTTGCTATGAGGGTTACGAAGAAAAAGAAGGAGCATGGGGGGAGAATGCACCGGTGTCCATCGAGGGTTTCGTCTCCACAATATAATCGGAGATGGCTTCAAGTGTTTCAGTGGATAAGGAAGATGCCGATACCGTGACTTCAGAGACAGGTGAGGGGAGAGCAAGTAGAGATTGGGGAGACAATGGAGGGGACCAAAGAGGTTTGAGAGGGAAGGGGAGGCCTATAGGGAAACACGAGAGGAAGGAGTCTGAAAGGGGGCTGGAGAAGAAGAATCCTGGGAGGGAACTGGAGAAGAGGGGATTACACGAGGGAGGGGGTGAACCTCCACCTTTGCGTGAGAGCTAGAAAGAGCGTGAGAATTAGGCGCCGAGGCCGAAAAGGAGAGCTACTGGGGAATTGTTAAAGCCGGAGGAATGCGAAGAGACTTGGGCTTAGGGGATGGGTTCAACCTCGCAGGTGAGAGGCGCGAAGAAGGTGCAAGCGTGCGAGGTCTCACAGATTTAGAAACTAGTGGGCGAGGTAGTAAGAAGTAAGGAAGTGGGGGGTTCAGAGGCTAAAACCACAAAAGAATTAGAGACAGGGGTAACCCCGGAAGACACGGCACTGGAGGAGGTGGTTGGTAGGGAGACCGCTGAGCTTAGAGGTCTCATAGCCACTAGAGAATAAGGAACACGAGGAAGATTCCCATGAAGGCGGATCCGAGAAACAGCCATAGCATAAGTAAGACCATTGCATTCCTTAAGACAGTGGATTTCACTTTCATTAACATAGACTTGACATCAACAGGAAAAAGAAGGGTGAGCTTCACTGCAATTAAGACAAATGGGGGAAAGACTGCAAGTTGCATCAGCATGATCCGTGGCACCACAGATTGGGCACTCTGCCTCAGACCTGCAGTATTTAGCTGGATGTCTGAAGCGCCAGCAATTTCAACATTGTTGGGGTGTAGGGACCACCTTATGGATATAAACAGGACAGGAGCTCACGGCAGTCAAAGGTTAAATGGTCGACTTTACTTGGAAAGTGCATCCACCCATGGGTGGAGAGGACATACATATTCACTTGTGAATCGGAAGGTCCTGAAGGACTAATTACTCTAAAATATAATTATTGCAAGACAAAATTACACTGTGCAATGGTATGCGGTGAGACCAACTTGAAGAATTAAGAGCAGCGTGCTTGCGAACTGTGATAGGAACGTTAGCAATATAAGTAAGAAGGGAAAGATCATGAGCCTGGTCAGCATTCTGAACCATAACGATGTGTGCACCGCTCTGAAGAGCGTGAAAGGATAAATTTTGCCCAACATGTTGTAAGAGAGCTTTACTGATACTATGGTCTGAAAGATAATCAGTAGAAGATGACGATTTCAAGGAAAAGAATTTGGTCCACTGTGGTCTTGTGAACGTGGTATGCAAAGGAAGCGGCTGTCATGTAGGTCGTTTCTGGGTGGAATGAGCAAAAATCGAAGGAACATCGTCAGCAAATGGTCTGAGGCATTTAGTCATAGGACTACTAGCAGCCCGACCTGAGGCAGGTGGGTGACCCAAAAATTGTCGTACAATATTTGGGGAAGCTGGATGCATAGTCAAAGACGTGCAAGGGTCAGAGGCACTAGAAGAGATGGCCAGAGCCTCGGCACCTGGAGAAGACAACGAAGCATCACTAGCAGAAGGTACAGAGGTAAGTCCGAAGAATGGTCCAATAACAAAGCCGAGTCAGAACAGGACGAGGTAACAAAAAGTGGCCTGGGAGGAGAGAGATCATGGAAGAAAGTCTCCCCTAATGGTGGTACTTCTTTCTTATTATTTTAAGAAATAAAAGAAAGAAGGTCAAGAAAAAAAGGGGGAGTGGAGGGACAGTTACTAGAAGGCATGAAAGGACCATAAGTTTCCCCCCATATCCAGGAGGACCTCGACACCGCCAGCAGCACAGATGCAGTGGAGAACCCGTGCCATACCCTACCCTGCACGCCAGTAAACCAGCACTCCAGGATAACGACTTCACATCCGCCTAGCCACTTGGCAGAAAAAAGAGGGTGGTAGGATGCCCACCACAAAGCATACCTCCTTCGGTCGCCACCTCCCAGAACCGACAGGCAGCCTCTGGAGATACACCCGTCCTTTGCAAGACATCCCACTCCACCCTCGGAAATTTGGGAAGGAAGCAGAGTGCCTTCAAACGATCTAGATTCCACGGCAAACTACATAATCCCCAAGGGACCTTACAGAGTGGGAAGAACCCTGGCACACTTTCCCCTACCTAGGAACCATAATGCTAGAAGGGAGGACCCCACAGGCTACAAATGGGATAGGGAAAAGGGAGGGATGGGAGGGGAGGATGGGACTGGGAAGGGGACTGGAGGGACTCAGGTATGGGTGGAGAAAAAAGATCAAAGAGTATAATTTCTCTGGCTGAGAGCCTCTTCTCCACTACAAGGAGCCTGCCGCAAAGAGGTATGGTTTGCAATACCTGTGTAGAATGCTTATGACAGTGAAAAAATTAGGCAAAGGAAAAGTTTAAACTTCGGTGTGCCTATGGTGTGGAGCGCCGAGAAAACCACCACGATTATTGTTATTTATGTATGGTGAATTTGAAAGGTTTCAGTCAGTATAATAATGTCAAATGGGAATATCCTGATTTGGAGTCAGCAAGGAGACCTGTACAACACAACGAAGACGTTCCCATACCAGTGTTTACAACACTGCCTCACCTTCATTTGTCAGAAGCTGAAGAAACTCAGGGTTTAGGATGTAACAGGTGATAGCAGTCGAAGTGAATGTGAAGTGAGCATTTCAACACAAATTTGTCAAAGCAAGCATCTGAACTTTTAGCATCCAGACTACAAGAAAATAACTTTCTAGAACAAGAAGATATAACAGCTTATCGGTCAAGAGAGGTTGAACTCCTTCCTTCAGCCAAGGTGAACTTGTATACTGCAAAAGAAATCACTGGACTTCTTTGACCAGGAGATCGGCGGTTGTTTATAGACAGCTCTATTAGAAGACTGAAAGGTATCTTATTGTACAATGGTAAAAAAAAATGCATCTCTTCCAATTGCTCACTCAACAAAACTTAAAGAAGAATATGAAAATACCAAAATGATCTTGCAGAAGCTTTGCTATCATGATTACAAAATGTCTGTTACTGTTAATCCGAAGATGGTAAACTTCTTGCTTGCTTCCATGATCTAAAAAATCATTTCAATGCGATTTGTAAATTAGCCCCACCCGATCAATATATTTTACACATCTGTTATGTTTTTCAATGGTATACCAAATTTATCAAAAACTAGAGCCAAACAAACAAAACCGATGACATATAAGGAATCGGCACCACAAACTTACCCTAAAATCGGTGTAATATTGACCAGAAAATGAGTGTTGGCAAGTGTTATTATTATTATTATTATTACAAACGTAACTAAACTTTAAACCCACAAGTGTCATACAGCGCTGCAGCCTTCAAGAGAGAGCTGGACAGATACCTAAAGTCAGTGCCGGATCAGCCGGGCTGTGGCTCGTACGTTGGACTGCGTGCGGCCAGCAGTAACAGCCTAGTTGATCAGGCCCTGATCCATCGGGAGGCCTGGTCATGGACCGGGCCGCGGGGGCGTTGATCCCCGGAATAACCTCCAGGTAACCTCCAGGGTAGGGTGTGCTAGGTTAGGGACTAGCGAGGTTGGAGAGTGTAACAGAGGTATAGTAAGGGCGGTGAGGAGTGCTCAAGTATATGGAACAATTAACGTTGTTAATGGATTGTGTAGGCGCCATTTTGCCATTTTTAATTTGGAAGTGATATTGTATTTTTTATATGATTATATTATTTAGCCTTCATGCTAATGAGAGGCTCTTGCCTCATTCAACAGGCGCTGTCTGATCCCTGCTGGTTTAGCACTATTCCCTGATTAAAATTTATAATGATTGATTCATATACTGAAATGGACTAAGGCGCTTATCGGATCTAGATTGTGTAGCCTCACATTTTATTGGCTGTAGGTTGTGTGTTGGATTTAGGCTTTTTAGGTTCACATTTTAATGTATTCTGTGCAATATCTAGAGAATTCTAAACCACCAAGGTCATACAGTTCTGCAGGTAAGAGTTAGTAAGGGCGGTGAAGGGTACTAAAGGAAGTAAAATCAAACGTGTAATAAATCTGTTACTGTCAAAAAGTCAAAGAGGGAGTCTGTTTTGAAGGTGGTGCCGTCAGCGAGGATATAAGAAAAAGTGAGGGTGTTAGAGCGGTGACAAGGTAGAAGGTAAATTCTGCAGTTTCGGTGATAGATAGGGCAGTCCAGCAGAATATTGCAAACAGAAACTGGAACCTGACAATACGCAAAAAGTGGAACAGGGCACCTCTCCATAAGATACCCTTGAGCGAGACGTGTGCGCCCGATGTGAAGATGCGACAGCATAGTCTCCCAACCATGACATCGATGATAAGAAGACCAGGATTCTAAACTAGGCTTGGTAGAGTGTAATTTGTTATGAATCAATTCACACCAACGATGTTGCCAACAGCTGCAAAGGTGGCTAGAGATGACAGCAAAAATATCTGAGACTGGAAGACTGAGACTGACTGGAAGGTCATGTACAACTGAGAGTACTGCAGAGTGTGCCTGCTTTTTCCCCTGAATATCAACTTGCCCAGGTATGCAGCAGAAAAAAAGATTTCTTTGTTTTTGCTAGAAATGCAGCACAACCAAAGTTGTATTCAAAGAACTAGGGGATGAGGCGAATTAAATCTTTTGATAGCTTGCAAAGCGCTAAAGGAGTCGAGGTTACCACAAACAACGAGGTAGGCCTGGACGTAATTCGGATAATCGTTATGAGAACTGCATACAGTTCATCTGTGAAGATGTTAATTGAGTCTAATAAATGACCTCGTACAATACTGTTTGGGAACCCTGCTGCAAAACCGACACCGTCAGATGACGGAGAACCATCGGTGGAAGTGGTTAAGAAAAAAGGGGAGAATCCACTGTAGGTATTTCAGCTTTCGTGCAGGGCAGTGGGGAAGAACAGACACGAACTGTCGGAACCTCTTATGGGGAAAGAGAAGAATTAGATGCTAGATGTACATATGTAGGGGTATGTTACAAAAAACGCGATTCTAAAAGCTTAGAGATCTCCAGTGAATACTAGAAAGGACTGCCCTTCTAGCATCCAGCCTGTTACTGGGTTTTCGTAACAAGTAGTCAGTATCCTTGTCCAATTATCCATTAAAATTCAGTATGGTTCAATAGTGCTTTAGGATTACAACTGGTAGGCTACTAACTAGAGAAATTAAAATTTAATAAATTTATTAAGTCTATAAGTTGTCTAGAGGTATATTATCAAAGTAAATTAAATCACAGCAATTAAAATAAAATCAATCTCTCGAGTTCAATATTATTGTGCTGAAAGCACATATCACATTTATAATTCTTAAGTACCATCAGGTACATTAACATTTAATAAGATATTACAAATATGTACAAGTAATTGTGTGTATGCGTTTAAGTGCTCTTAAGTAGTTAGCTATGTCTCAAGACTCGAATAAGACTTAAAAAAGTGACTGACAAAGTCCTCAAATAAACTAACTTCTTGACCGACTGGCAACCCGAACAGTCTGCTTGAACAACAAAGAATGCTAAGCCCAATAGCAGTGCAATATCAAGCGACTGCGACACAGAATCAGGAACTGGGAAATAATATATCGACACTAAGTAGGGACCATCTGCAGATCCTCCACAAAAGTTACAAAACTCCCATAATACTGAATCTACGTTCAGCATAGGAAAACCCGACTGTGACAATGCACAGAAACCAGTACAAAATTAGGTCAGAAGCTATAGCTAAGGACCTGAGATGTTCAGAGTGTCTAAGCAACACACAACCTCAGTACAACGTCGAAAATCACAAAGTCTATACAATGTTCTGTGAACAAAGTTCTACAGAACTAACAAGAATAATGAGACAGACAATCTGTCCAACCACCAAGCGAGTCTCCAGCAGACTGACTACTTCACGAGAGGTGAGGACACACCCCCCTCGATCACGTGATAGCTACGTGGACAACTGCAGCTCAGAAGCCGGCAGTATAACGAGCGACAAGCGATAATTACAGTAGTTTGACAATCAAGACTAACTGAGCACATTTTATATACATCCTAACAACATAAGTCAAATAAGAATATAACAGTCAAATAATAATATAAAGTCATACATTTACGATTTAGCTATTATCGCAAATATAAGCAATATAAAATTAAATGAAAAGGTAATATACATTATATATACATAATAATCATTGTAACCCATTCAGGGGTTGCAACAGGGTATACTGAAAAGAAGTCAAGAGTGAGTGAAGACGAAGAGAAAAGGGAGGGAGTAAACAGGTCCGGCAACCAAATAATGGACCTCTACTAACGTCCATTACTATCCTGTATGTAACGGAGGAAATGGGCATCACGGAGATCGTTCAAGCATAGAATATTCGCCTCTGCATATAGGCTTTTGACAGGGAAGGAGCAAAAGCACCTAGATATGAACGTAATCTCTGATTGATGGGGTCAAGTTCGGAAAGAGCTGCTGGAGAGGGAGCAGAACTCATCTGGTCGCCATAGTTTAGTTTCGATAAAATAAGGGCTGAATGCAGTCGAAGGAGAGTTCGACGATCCACCCCTCACGTTTCTTTCAGGGAGGTAATGTGAGGTTTCCAGGACAGCCAGTGATTAAACAGAAGGCTAAGGAAGCTGACGGCATTACGTTCAGGGATACGGGAGCCATACAGATACAATGGCGTACCAGAGATAATGACGGTGAAAGTAATTTGGTGCATTTTAGCCTCAGAAAATTTAAACCCGTGCATAGTGGCCCAATGTGAAACACGGGTGACAGCATTCTGGAGTGAGGCTGCTACTTGGCGACAGTCAGCGCCTGCACAAGCTAAAGCAAAGTCATCAACATAAAGTGACGACCAAATATTAGATGGGAGAACAGAGGCCAGATCATTTATATCAAGAAGAAAAAGAGTGGCGCTAAGAACATCCCTGAGGGACATCTTCAGTTTGGAAAAAGTCCGGGGAAAGCGAACTATTAACCCCAACACAGGAATGTTTCTCAGGTAAGAAGTTTTCAAGAAAAAGTGGGAGATTGCCTCGTAGGCCTACGGAGCGAACTTGGCCAAAAATGTTATATCTCCAAGTAGTGTCATATGCCTTTTCAAGATCAAGAAAGACCGCAGTAACCAAGTGGTTACTAGCAAAGGCATTACGAACATAGGTATCTATGCGGAGTAACGGGTCAATAGTGGAGCGGCCCTTACAAAAGCCAAATTATGTCTCTAAATACCACACCAAACTAGACGTTTCATCAACTTGCAAACTGCACTGGTAAGAGCTATGGGACTATAGTGTGAGGCATCATGGACCGAGGTGCTCGGTTTACGAAAAGACAGAGCAACGGTAATTATCCAAAGCTGGGAAAGAAAGCCTTTCGACCAGATAAGATAAAAAAGACGTAAGAGGAATACGAGGGCTGACGGATGTACATGCTGAAGCATACGAATATGAATTCCATCATATCCAGCTGCCGACAATCGGCAAGCGGAAAGTATTGACTGTAGTTCCAAAAGAATAGTCTAAATGTAGTAACTCTCTGGCAGACTTAGAGGAAAGAAACAAGTGGCCTAGATGTAGCCCCTGAGAGACACGCACAAGATGATCTATAATTTCCGTGGTAACTTCAAGAGGGCTTATAATGCTGACATCGGCAACCCTAAAAACGAGAGCCGTGTTTGGAGAGTACTTGCTACTCAATTTCTGTACCTTTTTCCAAACTGCACATATAGAGGAAGCCGAAGTGATGGTAGAAACATAATCCCGCTATCAAGTGCGTTTAGCTTCTCGGATGACACGCCGAGAAACCGTCTTCACCCTAGTAAAATCAAAGAGACGCTCTGTGCTCCTATTGCGATGATATCGGCGCCATGCAGCACGTTTCAAACGCACTACACGAGCACAAGCAGGAGACCACCAAGGCACGTAATTCTGAGTGTGCCTACCTGAAGTTTGCGAGATTGTATTCGAGGCTGCGGTTAAAATCGAGGACAAAAATAGTAGTAATAACTCAGCAGTTGAGGAAAAATGAGATTTATCACTAAAAATAGTCTTACGTGAGTAAATGGCCCAAATCGCCTGTTCGAAATGCTAACATGGGCTTCGAGAGGTCAGGAATTTGTATAAGAAGTAGGATAGGAAAATGATCGCTGTTATGTAAATCAGGTAGCACAGACCAGTTAAAGTTGAATGAGGTTGAGGAGGAGCAAACTGAGAGATCTATGCAAGAGAGAGTTTGAGTGCAAGGGTCGAAATGAGTGGGAGTATCTGTATTTAAAACATGGAGGGGAAGAGAAGTGAGAAGAGCCTCTAACTGAACGCCACGAGCGTCACAGTTAGACCTGTCCCAGAGGAAATGATGAACACTGAAATCTCCTATAAGAGGAGAGGAGGAGGAAGTAGGGTAAAAATCAGAGATGCCACATCCACAATAGATAATGGCAGAGAAGGAGAAAGATATAAATAGCAGACTCTACACCACTTGTCCAAGTAGATGCGGGCCGCAGTGTAATGCAGCGAAGTATAGACATGGACCCGAGATTGTGGTATATCGTGGCACAGAAGAAGTGTACTTTCATTGAAAGTCCCATCGGGGAAAAGGATCCTATGAATGTAATAAGATATAGCCCGAGAAGGGATGGAAAGCAGCGGAGCGCTATTTTGTTTCTTGCAAACACTCATAAACAAGGAAAAGCTCGGAAAGCAACACCTGAAGCTCACCCCGATTACCCATGAGGCCTCGAATATTTAACTGTAAATAAGCCATGCAGAGGTATTGAGAAACTAGTAAGGAGTGAAGTACTGGGATAGTGTGATGAAAGGTGGTGAGAATGTCAAGTGTCGAGGGATAGACCAGTGTCCATCATAAGTGTTGTCACCTCGAAAAAAGCCACGATGGTTTCAATAGTTTCAGATGAAAGAGAAAGCTGAGGGAGCTTGTCGGCATAGGGAGAAGATGTAATTTTGGTAAAAAAATTATTATAATCACGGGGAAGCGCTAAACCCGTAGGATTATACAGTGCATGTGGGGAGGGGGGTTGCAAGGTATTCAGGCTCAGTTCAGGGAAGTGGAGCACAGATCCAATTCCCTAGATCAAGAGTCCTTCACCAGCATCAAGGAACCTCCTTTGAGGGGTAATAAAAAGTGGAGAGACAACAGAAGACACCAAAGAAGGGGTAGAGGTGTCTTGGCTGGGAAAAATTTCCAGAGGGACAGGCGAGGGAGAAACTTTACTTGGGGGTGGATGAACCTCCACAACAGTATCAGATACATCTCCAGGTAAAGGTCTAGACTCAGAGATAGGGAATGTCATGTGGTTTGGGGGTTGAAGGAGATTCGGACGTAAATGAAGGTGTAGATTTTGAAGAAGAAAGCATATGTAGCATCGATTTAGACTGGAGGGGGCGCTGTTATATTGAAACATGTGAGTAGGAAAGTAAAGAAGTAGGGACAGAAATAGATGATGAGGTTGGAACCTCAGAGCCCAAGACCGTAAATGGGTTGGACACAGAACTGACTGCAAAAGTAAGGGGCACAGAGGCATTTGTGGAAGTAGCCACCACCGAGGTCTGGTGCCGTCTAGAAACCCTGGAATAGGAGCGCAGTGGGAGTCTCCCTTAGAAGCGGAGATGAGAAACTGCCATGGCCTACGAGAAGCCCTCTTTCTATTTAAGACAATGGATCTCTCTTTCTCTTAAGAAAATCGGGCAACAGCAAGAATAGGTTCGGTGCACCCCTGTGCAGTTTAGGCAAGAGGAAGGGTAGCTGCAGGGTGGACTGCTATATTCAGAAGCACCACAGACAGGGCATTCTGCCTCTGACCTGCAATATTTTACCGGGTGGACTATGCACCAGCATTTTCTATACTGTTGCTGGGATCACTTCCCACACTTGTAGGCGTTGTCCTTCTACGTAAACAGATGGTGGCAATTCACGGCAGTCAAACGTTAGCCTCCCAATATTGCAAGGATAACACCTCCGCCCGCTGGCAGGGAGTATGTCACCTTTAATGATCGGGAGATTCTGAAGCTCGAGTTGCTCCAGAATGTCTTCATTACACGCGAGGAAGTCGCGTTGTACGATCGTATGTGGAAGGACAATGGATCCACAGCAAGAATTAAGGAAGATGTGCTTGCCAATCGTAATTGCTGTGTTGTCAACAATGTCAAGAAGTGAAAGACTATGTGCCTGCTCTGCATTTGTACTGTGACAACGCTTGTGCCACTCTTAAGAATGTGGAAGGAAATGTTCTGCCCAAAATGGCGACAGAGTGCCTTGGTGACTCTGTGGTGGGAAAGATAGTCAATAGTAGAAGTTGGCTGGAACGTAAAGAATTTTTGTCCAATAAGGACTTTGAAGCATAGAGCGGAAGGGGAGGAATTGCTGAGATGGACATTTCTTAGAAGCGTGAGGAAACCGAGGTAGAGTCATCAGTGACGGGTCGAGGTAGTTTGGATTGGACGGAAGGTTAGAGGCGGGCTGTTCTGAGTTGTGTGTATGATCCAAAAATTGACGCACTGTATTTGGAGAAGCTGGGATCATAGTCAGAGCAGCGTAGAGGTCAGAAGTGTCTAAAGGGCCAGTCGGAACCGCGGAACCAGTATAGGGTAATGGAAACGTTACTTGGAGAAGGTACCAGGCTGGGAGAGAGGTCCAAAGAATGGTTTGAAGGCATGCCAAGGTCTGTAGATGGTGCTGCAAGAAAGGGTCTGGGAGGTGGCAGGTTATGGAAATGGGTTTCCATGATAACTTGACTCAAGAAATCGTAATGACACGACCGCGGGTTCAATCCCGGGCGGGGGTATGGTTTCCATGATAAGTTTTCCCTTTTTTATTTACTTAAAAATAAGGGGAGGATAAAAAGGGGTAACGGGAATGTCGAAGAATAGCTCTCAGGAGGAATGAAAGGGACTGTATATCCCCTCGCCCAAGAAGGGTCTCCATGCAGTCAGCAGTACAGATGCAGCGTGGAACCCATACCATACCCTATCCTCCATGCCAGTAAACCAGCAATCCAGGATAGCAACCTCACATCCACTGAGCCACCCAGGGAAAAAAAAAAAAAAAAAAAAAAAAAAGATGCTGCCGGAAACCCGCCGCAAGACATACTTCTCTCGGCCACCACCTCCCGGACCCGACAGGCAGCCTCCAGAGATACACCCATCCCCCGAAGGACACCCAAAGCCACCCCCCGGAACTCCTGGATTGTCATGCAACTGAATATTACTTATTATGCCAGATATCATATTTTAAATGAATATATTTTCAGAATCTGACACCCGAAATTATCGTACCAAACGTACGATAATAACTAAAGGTTCTGCATATCCCTTGATGATCCTGATTCCGTGGCGTACAACACCACCACCGTCAAAAACCTCAATGAAATGGTACGGAATATTACTATTTATTCAATAAGATCGGCAAATTGGGTTTAGAATGAATACAAATTTTACAATATTTTACACATAAACTGGTAAACTTAGCAGGTGGAAGAGTTTTTTGTTAATTAATAGCCAGTGGATTTTTAAGATGGGCGGAATAAAGGAGAAGGGTTGAATGAAAGGGAGACTAAGAACTGAGGAGACCCACGGTGATAATAGCAGTGATGTATAACCCACCACTCAACAGCAGATGACAACAGTAGAGGGCAACAACAGAGCAATTTTGTCTACATTTATGAAAGTAGCTACAAGAAACCACGTAGTACAATACTACTGATCCCAGTCTATTTCCATACGGAAATAGACTGGGAAAGTCTGAAGCCACATGGAGGACCGTAAACATGGAGAGTTAAGCTGTTGGAGGTGGTTTTGAAAAACAACATGTGTCAACATGTCAGGGACACAACCAGGAAAAGAAGAAATGACGAACCAACAAGGCTGGACCTAGTCTTCACCGCAAGTGGCTCATGTAGGAGACATCGAGTATGAGACCTTTTATTGCTGGTGATCATGCAGTTCTGAGGCTCGAATATCTTGTGGAAGTAACGGGGTGAGGAACACAGAGTATGAAGGGACAAACTTGACTTCAAAGGAGAAGATTATGATGGTATGATAAAATTCCTAAGCAGTGCCTTGGGAAAGGAAGCTAGAACGATAGGCAACAAAATGAAATGGAGTACGCAGATGGAAGGTGCTGTGAGGCAGAGGACAAATTTCTGACAGTAAGAAATAGCATAGGCAAGAACAGAGTGAGCCCATGGTTCTACCAGAGGTGCAAGGAGGCAAAAGCTAAGAGTGTTGGCGCTTGGAAAATATATAGGAGGCAAAGAATCCAAGAGAATAGAGGAGTAAACAGAAGGGCCATAAATTAATATGAGTGGGTAAGAAGAGAGGCTGAACGGCAATTTGAGAATGAAATAGCATCAAAAGCCATATCTGAGCCAAAGATGATGTAGTGACAAATCAGAAGGACGACAACTCTGAAAGACCGGATGATAAGGCTGAAGGAAGGACGTCAGCTTACTAGGAATGATCAGGTGGTCTGTGAGGAGCTGATTTAGGGAAGTATTTTCAGTGGAATCAGGAACATTGCAAGAGTCAAAGAGAGAGAGTTTTTCAAAAAGTACACAGTACAAACAACAGGAGGAGAGGTGAAGAAAATACTGAGTGAACTAGATACTTTGAAGGCAATGGGATCAGACATTTCTCCGTAAGCTGTGTGAAAGGGAGCAGAGGAACTGGAAGAACCACTAGCAGCGACATTCAACAATTCTACTGAAACATGGCAACACGCAGAATCTGGAAAACAACGAATATAGTCCCGATATTTAAAAAAAAACGTGACAGACAGATGGCACTGAATTACAGGCCAGAATCACTAAAATGTAGTGGAGCATCTGGAAAGAAGTGAATTCATAACCAGCACGGTTTTTGTGAAGGTAAATCTTGACTCACAAAGCTACTAGAGTTCTACGAAAAAAAATGACGAAAGTTAAGCAGGTGAGAGACGGATAGGTGGAGTGTATATCTCAGAATGCAAGAAAGCGTTAGATACCCCACAAGAGACTGGTACGAAAGCTAGAGGAGCAGGCAGGAAATACGGCTAAAGCACCTTAGTGGATCAAGGAATACTTAACGGAAAGGAAACAACGAGTTTGTATCAGGGAGGTGGTGTTGGAAAGGGGGTAAGTGACGAGTGGGGCTCCACAATGGTCAGTACTAACCAGTACTCTTTCTTCTGTCTGTAAACGACATAACAGAGAAATCGAGTCAGAGGTGTCCTTAATGATAAGCTAATGAGGAGAATACTAATAGTAGTCGGTCAGTTAGCATTATAGATTGATCTGGATGAACAAGTTGCAGTATTATCCTGACAAATGGCTATTGGAAATTAAGACATGCAAATATAAAGTTATGAGAATTGGACCTGAGGAAACTAAAGAACAGAAGGACCAGAGATAATATGATTACGAAACAAAATATTCGGAGGAATTGACAGGGTGGAAAGGAAGTTTGTTTGAGAGGTTGTGAGTAGGTACACGACGTCTCAGCTTAAAGTTAAAATCATAGGTAAGTCACATGGATATTAGGAAGTATTTCTTTAGCCTTATAGAGGTCAGGAGTTGGAACGACCCTTATAGCGAACTGGTACAGACAGAATCCATACATACCTTTACGAAGAGGATAATAGGGGTCACGCAATAGCAGCCAGCAGGAAGGTGGGGCCAGGAGCTGAGACTCGACCCCTGCGACAAGAATTAGATGAGTACAGTTAGCAGAGTCTGCAAACACGCACACACACAGACACACACACACACACAGACACAAACACAAACACCACACACACACACACACACACACACACACACACACACACGAGGGGAACGACCCACCATGCCACACATTCTTTAGTTAGTTGGTGCTTCATGTTGCTTTTCACGGGATTATCCTGCAATACATGCGTTTTTTTTTCTTTTAGCAGGTATTAGTGTAAAGTGTTCTGGAATTATAACTACTTAGCGAAAATTTTAAAATGTGTCAGTGAACTCTGGGAACAATACTTGCGATAAACATTTTAATAGTGAGAGGCTGAAGGCGATCTAGAGATCAGGACATTTGTTTTCTATCAGTTATGTGTGACAAAGGTATTGATCACCAGAATCAATTAAATGTAAGTGTTCATGGGGACCTTATAGTGCTAGTGAAGTGAGTGAGTGAGGCAAGAAAGCAGCAGCAGTAGAGATAACTAATGCAAAAATAATAGAAGTGGTCTCACATGCTAGGCAGCCCTGAGAGTTGGGGTACTGACTAACTGAACTGAGAAAGGCTAAACACTGCAACTGAAGTTTTCAGACTTACCCTCAGAGTGTGTAATTGGGATTGGGGTCCCTGTTCTCTTCTTTAGTCAGCTAGTAGGTGTAAAGCTCATTAACAATTGTAGCTACATATCGTCAGTGAAATGAAACATTAACAACCTTGCCAAGTTGTCTTGTAGGGTAGAGAGTCAGTTACTAAACAGGAAATCAATCCTAGGGAAGTGAAAAAAGATTTGAGGGAATAATTGTAATTATACAGAAGGCTCGAACATACAAGGAGACAAAAGCTACAAAGCTGAGGTGGGAAGAGAGTAAAATAACGAAAGAGGCAACCATATTAGCAAGGGAGGAGGTGCAAAACAGGACAACCAGAGGATCAAGAAGTGCTTACCAGCAACCAGATAAGGATACAGGAAACCTCTCCTTCCCCCTTTTCACCAGATTCTTCCTTCTCCATTCTAAACTACGCTAATAGTCTAGCCCTTTTCCATGTTCTTTCTCCTACCCTTACTCCCACTGGAATTTCCTCATTTCCTCTTTTTCTCTCCACACCCCGAAAAGGTCCAGAGGGTTGCAAAAAACTAAGCCCAGAACCGATGGGACTGAATTACACAGAGACTCAAGGAACTGAACCTAATGATTTTAGAAAAAAAAAGAAGTTGGAAAGACAGGATTACAACAAATGAGATGCTGAGATTTGATAAAGCAGATACAGACAGATTATTTGAGATGAGAGGTACTGGGAGAGTGGGAGAGGAGTCATGAATGGTAACTAAAACGATGAATGAAACAGAGGAATGTAAGAAAAAACTTTTTCACTCTCGGGGGAAGGGGGATGAGGAAGATGAGGAACTGGTAGAAGTAAACATAATACACAGTTTCAAGAGCAGGTATGATGGAACAGACCAGTCCAGGAAGAAATAATTCCGGCTATTGTGATTTAAGAGGCGGGACCGACTGGGTGTAACTTACGATTTTGGCTTAAATAACAGCAGTATTCTTGCCGAATAAGCCAAGCGAAAATTTGTGTATGGAATAATTTCGCAAAAATCATTCTGAACCTAACGAAAAGAAAATATTTTTTATTGTGTTTGTTTATTATTAAATTTTTGTTAACTTATCTAAAATATATTTATTTGGATTACGATATATTAAATTGCGTTTGTTATAATAAGGTTAGTTAAGATTTCTAAGGATTGTTCGGTACAAGATTATTTACTTATACATTAATATAAGTGAAAAAAAATATATCTTTGAACGTATAAGAGAAAATTTTAGAAAGGACTTAATTTTAAATGAGTTCTTGCTAATTAACCAGTTTTACCTATTCGGCATGACATTATATATGCCAGCTGGGACATCTTCGTTCATCACAAGAGATGTCTGACAGAGTTCACTTAATCTTCCGTGATAATTACCGCCTATATATATATATATATATATAATATATATATATATATATATATATATATATATATGTCGTGCCGAATAGGCAGAACTTGCGATCTTGGCTTAAATAGCAACGTTCATCTTGCCATATAGGACAAGTGAAAATTTGTGTATGCAATAATTTCGCCAAAATCATTCTGAACTTAACGAAACAAATATATTTCACTGTGTTTGTTTAGTATTAAATTACTGTAAATAAATCTAAACTATATTTAGTTGGGTTAGGCTAAAATGAATTGTTCTTGTTATAATAAGGTTAGGTAAGTTTTCTAAGTTCCTTTTGGTGCAAAATTATAAATTTTTACATCAACCTTAATGAAAAAATTATATCTTTAAACGTATAAGAGTAAATACACAAATAACCCGCACATAAAAGAGAGAAGCTTACGACGACGTTTCGGTCCGACTTGGACCATTGACAAAGTCACACTAACCAGAAGTGGAGCAGGACGGCTATATATAGGCAGGAAGAGGTGGTGGTAGTAGTAGTACAAGAATGGTATATAATACCGACAAGATGAAATTAAGACACATATAGAAAGACTTAATTTTAAATGAGTTCTTGCTAATTGACCAGTTTTACATATTCGGCACGACATATATATATATAATATATATATACGTATATATATTATATGAATATGTAAATATATATATATATATATATATATATATATATATATATATATATATATATATATATATATATATATATATTATAATAATAATTAATTATCCAGAGGGCTGAAGAGGGGCTGTTGAGATGATTCGGACATGTACTGAGAATGGAACAAAACAGAATGACTTTGAGAGTGTATAAATCTGTAGTGGAGGGAAGGCGGGGTAGGGGTCGGCCTAGGGAATGTTGGAGGGAGGGGGTAAAGGAGGTTTTGTGTGCGAGGGGCTTGGACTTTCAGCAAGCATGCGTGAGCGTGTTTGATAGAAGTGAATGGAGTGTGAACAAAGTAATATTTATGAAGAGATTCAGGGAAACCGGCAGGCCGGACTTGAGTCCTGGAGATGGGAAGTACAGTGCCTGCACTCTGAAGGAGGGGTGTTAATGTTGCAGTTTAAAAACTGTAGTGTAAAGCACACTTCTGGCAAGACAGTGATGGAGTGAATGATGGTGAAAGTTTTTCTTTTTCGGGCCACCCTGCCTTGGTGGGAATCGGCCGATGCATTAATATATATATATATATATATATATATATATATATATATATATATATATATATATATATATATATATATATATATATGTCGTGCCGAATATGTAAAACTGGTCAATTAGCAAGAACTCATTTAAAATTAAGTCCTTTCTAAAATTTTCTCTTATACGTTTAAAGATATGTTTTTTTCATTAATGTTTATGTAAAAATTTTTAATTTTGCACCAAAAGGAACTTAGAAAACTTACCTAACCTTATTATAACAAGAACAATTTATTTTAGCCTAACTCAACTAAATATATTTTAGATTTGTTTACAATAATTTAATACTAAACAAACACAATGAAAAATATTTTTTTCGTTAGGTTCAGAATGATTTTGGCGAAATTATTGCATACACAAATTTTCGCTTGTCCTATATGGCAAGATGAGCGTTGCTATTTAAGCCAAGATCGCAAGTTCTGCCTATTCGGCACGACATTTATATATATATATTAATATATATATATATATTGTGTGGGTGTGTGTTTAAAAATAACTCGCCTCATTAAAGAAAACTATATAGGAAAACTTGTTTTAAAATCAGCATAAGCACTTGTGTTACGTGCAGGTACCAACACTAACCTAGTGAAGAGTTCTCAGCAATACCATAGTAGTTACATTACTGTACTAACAAAACTGTAAGAGGAATCTTAGTATGTTAGTTTACTTGTGTTATATAAAAGGATATATGAGTTTCTGGATATCCATCAGTAGAACATCTGGCTGACAACCGAAGTTCTGAGAGTCAGTGTCATGCAGGACACGTGAGCAAGTCTAACACATGTGTCCCGTTTCACATAAAAGACAATACATACTATGGAGTACGCTGACTGTAGTTGGTCTTGTTTTGGGAACTGTTTTTTCGGTTTCCTGGGATATTAACCCTCCATTTTAAATATTTTTATTATTTTTTTGTATGTGAGCACAGAATAGGGGAGCGGAATAATTAATGCTGCGATAATTTAAAATACACGAAGAGGTAAAGCGTTTAAATTCCATGTAATATTTTCTCTTGGTGTCATTAAATTTTAGTTTCAATTAAAAAGGCAAAATAAAAAATCCCAGAAAAGTCTGAAACTCTTTATTGTCGGACAATCTGTGGAGATCAAAGTAACAATTAATATGACTGCATTCATTGTTCTCGCCTCTTTCCAATATATTTGAAATACATCCACCTTGCATTGATGCAGGATATTTTTCAGTACGGATTAATACCACGAAAAATTATGTGACACTTTCGGTAATGATGAAATTTCTTGGCGATATTATATTATCTGTTTATCTTATGATTGCTTTTTACTAAGATCGGTGGACTCAACTACTGTCGCTGGTCGGTAGTGAGGTCAGCAGCCTTGAAGGACGACTGTGCTCTCCCCTGACAAACTACAAATTCACAGTTGGAAACACAGTAATTGCTTGTTAAAGACTTCATGAGCTGCTATGCAGACTGAGACACTTATGCAACATTTAGGTGTCTTTATTGTGGAAACGTTTTGCCATTCAATGGCTTCATCAGTCCAATACAGAGAAAAACGGCGGAAGATGAGAAGTAGTTTAAGGCTGAGGGACTAATCACCTCAAACTATTCATGTTCCACCGTTATTCTTTGTATGGGACTGATGAAACTACTGGCTGGCGTAACGCTCCCATATTAAAGATAACTTATTGCACATACGTTGTAATTCAATCTGTCAGTTTTCTAAATCATGTATATAGCTGCTATGCAACTTACCTAATGAAAAAGATTACAGGATATATGTTATCCTTATTGTAACCAAAAGAACGAAGTGACCGATAATGAATAATAAATTAGTCGCAGGGGTTAACAAATATTTATTTTAATAATTTTTTGGAATTCTAGGCCTGGATTTTGGAAGGAAATAATGATAATTTTAGGTTGAGATATTGGAAGCAAAAAAATATAATTAAATACCAGCAGTTCTGAGTTAGAAATATCAATCACAGTTCCTCCACGCCATGGAAAATTCAACTTCTAGGCTAACTTGTTCTATCGACTCGTTAGCCGATGTGTCTCTGGGTTGTTTATAGACTTGGCTGTCACTGTGTTTACTAAGTGTATTTATCACACAAGTAGCTTGCTTTCAAGATGTCTATATCTCTGTGTTCTTTCTTTGTTGAGTGACCAGACAGTCATGTTGTTCTCAAGAAGTAGGTGTCATTGTATGCACTCTGTGTATAGAACATACAACCTCTTAAGATGCATAAAGAGAATTAAGAAATGGCCTCGGTCAGATGACCAAAAACTCCAATGGCGGGTTATCATCTGACTAAGACCCGCACCTGGAGACACTTGTCCTGTTTCCTGACAAACCTTACCTAACCTGACCTGCATAAAGTAGTACTGTGCAGCATCTCTTTATTTTGTGATATTTATATTCAATAGCTGTCCAAATATTTTTGATGTCCTAGGTAGAATCCTATAAAGGAGCCCCCACCTGTCCTTCAAAAACCGCCCTTCTCCCCCCCCCCAGTCATGTATTTTGCAGCCGCTAAACACACTGAACACACTTTACCACATCTTTTTAATTGTTCTGTGCTTCCAGTAAGAGCAAGTTGCCTTTTCTTATTAAATTCAGATCCTCAATTACGTCATCAGAGAAAATCTGTCCTAGTACCACGTGCATGACCACTGAAGAGTTTACCATCGTGGTAGACCTCAGGTAAGCTTTGATAGAAGTGTAGCAGCATCGTTGCGGGGCAACACCAGACAGTGTATGGGATAGATCTTCGTGAACTTTTTCACAGGTGAACATGAGTGGCAAAACTGGTGTCAGACTGACTCACGAAATCGTAATGACACGATTGCAAACAAACCATACCACGGACGGGGATAGTACCCGTTTTCAGACTCTCTGATCGCGGGTTCTATCCCCGTCCGTGGTATGGTTTGGTGTCAGACTAACACAGCAGATCAGGCAAATTACTTAATGCCTCAAGAAAAATCAAACTAACTTCAAACGGCGTATTTTACCGTAAAGGGGAAGTACCTGAGCATGTTTGATAAAAAAACTAAGTAAGCTATATGGCTCCAGGTTACCTGTTGGAGCCCTGGCTGCTACCTACAGCGCTTCTCCCTAGGACCACCACTGGTTATACTGACGGAACAAAAGCTGGATGTCAGTGTGATACTGTTTCACACAGGAAGGGATGGATACTGCTTCATACAGGAAGGGTTGGATACTGCATACAGGAAGGGTTGGATACTGCTTCATACAGGAAGGGTTTGATACTGCTTCATACAGGAAGGGTTGGATACTGCTTCATACAGGAAGGGTTGGATACTGCTTCATACAGGAAGGGTTGGATACTGCTTCATACAGGAAGGATGGATACTGCTTCATAACAGGAAGGGATGGATACTGCTTCATACAGGAAGGGTTGGATACTGCTTCATACAGGAAGGGTTGGATACTGCTTCATACAGGAAGGGTTGGATATTGCTTCATACAGGAAGGGATGGATACTGCTTCATACAGGAAGGGATGGATACTGCTTCATACAGGAAGGGTTGGATACTGCTTCATACAGGAAGGGTTGGATACTGCTTCATACAGGAAGGGTTGGATACTGCTTCATACAGGAAGGGATGGATACTGCTTCATACAGGAAGGGATGGATACTGCTTCATACAGGAAGGGTTGGATACTGCTTCATACAGGAAGGGTTGGATACTGCTTCATACAGGAAGGGTTGGATACTGCTTCATACAGGAAGGGATGGATACTGCTTATAACAGGAAGGGTTGGATACTGCTTCATACAGGAAGGGTTGGATAATGCTTCATACAGGAAGGGTTGGATACTGCTTCATACAGGAAGGGATGGATACTGCTTCATACAGGAAGGGTTGGATACTGCTTCATACAGGAAGGGTTGGATACTGCTTCATACAGGAAGGGATGGATACTGCTTCATACAGGAAGGGATGGATACTGCTTCATACGGGAAGGGTTGGATACTGCTTCATACAGGAAGGGTTGGATACTGCTTCATACAGGAAGGGTGGATACTGCTTCATACATGGAAGGGTTGGATACTGCTTCATACAGGAAGGGAATGGATACTGCTTCATACAGGAAGGATGGATAACTGCTTCATACAGGAAGGGTTGGATACTGCTTCATACGGGAAAGGGGTTGGATACTGCTTCATACAGGAAGGGTTGGATACTGCTTCATACAGGAAAGGTTGGATACTGCTTCATACAGGAAGGGTTGGATAATGCTTCATACAGGAAGGGTTGGATACTGCTTCATACAGGAAGGGATGGATACTGCTTCACACAGGAAGGGTTGGATGCATAAGCTGGGAAATCAGGCTGAATTTGGAGACTGCAGTATACCGATATGGATATTCATTATGCCTCCATAGGTTCAATATACCGCCATGGGTTCAGTATGATACCATGGGTTCAGTATGCCACCATGGGTTCGGTATTCCGCTATGGGTTCAATATGCCGCTATGGGTTCAGTATGCCACCATGGGTTCGGTATACCGCTATGGGTTCAATATGCCGCTATGGGGTCAGTATGCCACCATTGGGTCATTATGCCACCATGAGTTCAGTATGCCACCATAGGTTCAGTATACCGCCATGAGTTCAATATGCCACAATGGGGTCAGTAAGTAATTTCTGTGTTTTGTGTTGAAGGTAGCTGGCGTGTAGGTGGTTCACCTTAACTGTGTCAGCCACCATGGGGTCAGTATGCCAACATGGGGTCAACATGCCACCCCGGGGTCAATATGCCACCGTGGGGTCAGTATGCCACCATGGGGGTCAGTATACCACCATGGGGGTCAGTATGCCACCATGGGGTCAGTATGCCACCATGGGGGTCAGTATGCCACCATGGGGTCAGTATACCACCATGGGGTCAGTATACCACCATGGGGACAGCAGGTATCCTGACTACACAGCTGGAATTACCATTATGTAGGAATGATCATCTCTCAGTAATCACTTTATAAAACACAACTGAGATGTAATTTATATAAACGTCGCTCTTAAAGAGGCAGATTTGATGCTGGTGATGGGCTTTTGATCCCTGGAATATGAATTATCCTCCCTTGTATTCGTGTTTAAACATGAATACAAATATAAGTGACAAGTGAAATAATAATAATAATAATAAATAATAATAATAATAAAAATAATATTTTGCAGATGAATATTGGTGGCTAATACCCATGGGCACTGATACCCAATATCTTCCATAAAATTGTCAAATTAGGACATAAACAGCCCAATGTTAATTCAACCTTTCAGAGGCCAAGCTGAAAAGACATTCTCTTGATGTGCCATAAAGATCAAAACTCGAAAATACACTGAGACATTAAGTTTGAAACTGCACACAGTTTGCATTATCAACTTATTACTGTAAAATTAGACACTTGTGCAACATTTGGGAATCTTTATTGACGAAATGTTTCGCCAGTCAGTGGCTTCTTCAGTTCAGTATAGAGAAGAACGGAGAAAGATGGGGAGGAGTTTGAGGTAATCAGTCCCTCATCCTGGAGTCGATGTGTTCAGTCAATCTTGAGAAAAGTACAGCATATACTCGGAGAAGTGGCTTATGTACTGAAGTCAGGTGAGAAGCAGCAGCAGGAGGCGGAGTCACTCTTGAACAAATCCACTATAGGTATGACCTATTTACACTAGTATATTTGTCCAATGGTTACCCCACTTCCTCCTACTTCTACTGACCTGACTGCTTCTTCTCCGAGAATATGCTGTACTTTTCTCAAGAATGATGGATTGAACCCATCAATTCCAGGGTGAAGAACTGATTACCACAAACTCCTCTTCATCTTTCTCCGTTCTTCTCTGTATTGGACTTTAGAATCCACTGGCTGGTGCAGCGTTACCTCAATAAAGATTCCCAAATGTTACACAAGTGTTTCATTCTTCAACTCAATATTCTAAACCATTTATATCACGATATATTATTGTTGAAGGTGAAGACATTAGGATGATAAACACTGATTTTATAGAATATAAAATCAGTTTCTTGAAAAAAACTAATGTTAGTAATTAAGAACGTTTTGTCCAGTCTTTGCGTACATGCAATTTATTTACAGTGATTCTGAAGGTACATAGATGTCATGGGCACATACAAGTTCATTATGTATATTAAATAATGCATAACACAATAAAGTCAATTAATCTGACTTATTTCTGATCACAAGAGGCACTCTCCAGTTATTTCACAGAAAATAAATTGAATAATATAACTTTAAAGTTTACCAGACGAAGCGTTCTCTGGTTACTGCACAGAATCCTTCAAAATTTGCACCAACGCAACTTGTGAGAAATTATGTGGATGAATTTTTACAAGTACAATAACGAGCTAACTTTTCACCCATATAACTGGGGAGAACTCTGACATATCTAAAACAGATTATACTTATTAATATTGATGTACCTGGGAGACATGTTGGTGTTGTGACAGTGAGTCGCAACACTGTTCCTCCTTCAGTGCCCATCGTCTCAGCTCCCCAACTCACGTCTAGACCTTAAAATTTATGTGAATATATAGTTCTTGAATACTGATTAGTAAAAAAAATTCAAGTCATTAACACTGGCAGTATTTAATGTGGACTGTATACGACTAAGGAAAAAAAATGAACTTGATTTATGATTTGTTTGTTCCATAAAATTTTATACGTTATACAAAGAAATATTTTTTTTAACAAGCCGGCCATATCCCACCGAGGCAGAGTGACCTAAAAGTTAAAACAAAAGTTTTTCCTCTAAAATTTAGTAATTTATACAGAAAAGGTTATTAGCTCCTCGCTCTCGGCATTTTAGTAGCCTCACAAAGAAATATAACTTACCAAATTATGATCTTGATAATACATCCTAAGGCCTCCCTATAGGCAGGCAACTAATATTCACCAGTACTTACTTCCCTTACCTGGTGTGAGAGACTTTAAAATACACTGGGAGGCGAACACACACTATTACAAGTGGTGAAACGATTCCTCATTCATACAACACCGCGTTCTGTTTTTCTATCATTATCAGTATTAATCTAACAGTTATTTCACAGATCTGGAGCTTTCCAGATACACTACACATTAATTCTTCCTTTCTTTATAAGGGTCGGCTGATAATTTTCCCATCGGGCCCGATTACCCGCGAATAATTGCAACACTCCTTAGTTTAATGCACATATCACGCCTTCTTCCATTACATCTTCCGCAACCCAGGAACGTTTATCTTTTATACACACTTTTATTTAAATTCAGTGACATTTCCAGATGTTTAATACATTTTCATGATTGAAATATTAATTTCCTCTAAATTACAACAATTTTATCTCACTTTAATCAACCCCTTTCAAAGAATATTGGTTTTCGGGTGATACAACACCTTCGAAAAGTCACATTAAAGATACACATCTACACGAGATATTATAAACACTTTTATCCCCATCACTTATTACACACAAATCATGGGGGGAATTTATCAAACGTTTCCACACAGCCTTAACCCCATAAGATCATGGGCTGAAAACATTTTCCAGGTCATTCACTACTATTGCCAGAAAATCTTTCGTTTTTTTCCTCTCTCCATCCCTCCTTCCTCCCTCGGTTACGTACAAAAGATAAACTTTAATCAAACCTTTGCAATAATGATTTTATTACTGAAAAAAATAACACTCAAAAGAAAGAACGCTGTATGTCAGAAATATGTGACTAAGGAAATGAAAATTTATTCACAGATAAATATAAGCACTTGACAAATACAATTTAAACACAAATACTCCCGTTGCAACACTGTGATGAACTCAGCACCGTGCTGCAAAGTGACACAATTCAGTGTGTTCCCTGCACCTGCTTCCTTGTTACTTGCTTTGCTTTTTGCTGGGCTGTTGCTGACAGAGCACATTTTAGATCACATAAGCTTGTTTCGAGATCTTCTTATTAACAAGGAAAAGTTTACCTCATACAGGTATGTTGTTGAAAATGGTTGAGCAGCACACGAAGTGTTATTGGCTAAATGGATCATATTATCACCTAGAACCAACTTTGATTCAGGAAATTGAATTCATCTATCTTTAAGCTGTGCTTGAGTTTCAAAGAGTCTTCCGGGGCTCTTCTTGGTAATTTGATTGGTATGTATGGCTGGGAAGTACCGCTGGAACTCACCATTGAGGGAGGTAAGATGCCCTGAATTCTGCCTTGACTTTCTCTAGCTCATGGCATTTTTCCTGATGACGTCAAAAAAGTCTGTGGAACTGGGTCTGCTTTTCGTGTCGAGTCCGTCGATCCCAGAGTTGCAGTTTTGCAATGAATGCATTGATATTGTCTACATAATGGATGGTTTTGCTCTGATGACTGCAGTTTCAGGTTGAGTTCATATACAGCTTTGAAGATATTTGCCAAATGGCCTGAAATCCTGGCATTCCGGTCATGGTGAGTAGCTCTTTTTTTTGTTTTTGGCCAGGGAAGTCGTCACTTAAATAAGATCACAAAAGAGTATTTTGCCTCTGACACCTAGTGAACTTATGGGTGGAACGGAGTCGGCGATGGTGGTGGTAGCGGCGGTGGTGGTGGTGGTTGGTGGTGGTTGGTGGTGGTTGGTGGTGGTTGGTGGTGGTTGGTGGTGACGGTGGTGATGGTAATGGTGGTGGTGGTGGTGGTAATGGTGGTGGTGATAATAGAGGTGGCGGTGGCAGCAGCAGCAGCTCTAAATATGAAAATACTTGCAGTGAAAAAAAGCAAAGAGTGTAATATTAGCGAAGACATAGCAGCAGTCGTAGTAATAGTGAACATAGTCTACAAGAACAAGAGAACAGAGGAGCACTGCACAAAAGATAATGGTCCAAAGGGGTAGGACAACATTCTTGCGGGGCAAAATCCCATAGTACAGAACCCACCAGGCAGAAGACATGAAGAACAATGAAAATATAGAAAAAGAGTGACTTACAAATCGTAATGACATGATTGCTAACAAACCCCGGTACGAGAAAGGAGAAGAGGTAAAGAGAGGAGGAGATAAATTTTAGAACAACTGACAATGTAATGAGAAAGGAAAGTATCAACATAGATAAAGTCAGGATTAAGATTTATATTTATAATGTTGTGTATAAGAGATGCTTCAACAAGACAGTGTCCGTGAAGGCTAGAAGAACGGTAAACCTTTCTTTTAAAGAACAAAATACACAATACCGTGACTGGAACAGTACACAAATAACCCTCACGTAGGAGGGAGAATATTATTACGAAGTTTCGGTCCGATTAGTACCATTTACGAGTCATTGGTAAATGGTCAAAGTCGAACTGAAATGTTGTCATAAACTTCTCTCTCTCCTATGTGCGGGTTGTGTGTGTTTAACAATTATTTTGTGCTCCTTACGTCTGTCAGAAAGAGAGCGGCAACTTTCTCCGAAGTATTAGACAGAACAAGAGGAACAGGCAATGGAGTAGACTCCGGAGGTATCAGAGACAGAATCATCAACATACCGGTCAAAAACGAAAAGGTGAGACAGATTCTCCATGTCAGTTGTCTAATATAACTTAATGACGATGTACTCTGATGAATTTATTTTAACGATCGCTTGATTTTTAACGTTATGAGCCATATCAACAATCCGTGACTTAACAGTGTCATTAAGAAGCAAGATTTGCTTTAGTTTGTTAACATCATGGTTGAGGACAGATTTTGCTCCAACAAAGATACATGATTTAACTATGGGGTGGCCCCACTGTATGAGTTTTGTTATTCATGGCTATATTCAGAATAATTTTATATGACTCCTGTGTTGTAGCCTTTGAAGTCTGCTGGATGGAGCCACTGACATCCAGCCGCAATCTCTTCAAACCAGACAATTTCTGCTTAATAAATGAGCAGTTCTTCTGAGGTAACCTCAAGGGCAAATTTACAAACTGCTGCTTCAGCAAGTTGATAAGGAAGACACATATGCAACCGTTAACTATCTTTATTCGTACTGTGCAGGTGCATAGGATGGGAATAAAGATACCTTATTATTGCATGTCTTACTTTTCACAACAATACGCACTGTGCCTTCACAGTGTAGGAAAATCTATGTGGAATGCAATCTTGTTGGATGCAATCTTTCTAGATGCAATTTTTCTGCATGCAATCTTTCTGGATTCAATCTTTCTGGATTCAATCTTTCTGGATACAATCTTCCTGAGGTGCAGTATTTCTGGATACAGTCTTTCTGGATACAATCTTCCTGGATGCAATCGTTAGGGATGCAATGTCCCTGGATGCAATGTTCCTGGATGCAGTCTTCCTGGATGCAATCTTCTCGAATACATAATTCCTGAATTGCAATCTTCCTGAATGCAATCTCCCCGAATACAGTATTACTGAATTACAATCTTCATGGATGCAATCTTCCGGAATAGAGTATTACTGGATTACAATCTTCCTGGATGCAATCTTCCCGAATCCAGTATTACTGGATTACGATCTTTCTGGATGCAATCTTCCCGAATACAGTATTACTGGATTTCAATCTTCCTGGATGCAGTCTGCTTATTTCCTGGCATGAATGAGACCAAGACGTGTTACAACTAATTAACAAGGTTTTGAACCCTGTGCGCTCGCACACACACAAGTACACGCACGCACGTACACGCACGTACACACACACACACACACACACACACAACACACACACACACACAACACACACCACATCAACACATACCACATCTCCACACCAATGCCACATCCACACTGACCAATTCCACACACCCACACACATAAACACTCTTACGCTCCCACATTAACATCCACACACCCCTCCCTCACCTCCACACCACCACACACCACCCTCCACCATACCACCACTCACACCCTCACCTCACACCATCCACACACCACCACTACCTTCACCCATTCATACACACCACTCACTTCAAACCATCCACTTACCACCCTCACCTCATTCATCACACCACCCTCACACTTCATATTTCCCCCAGGCACCACCCCTTTGGTACCATCACATTACACCTCACCTTCAGAACAACCTCACAACGTTTCTCCTTATACCATGCGACACACCACTCTGGGGGGCTTCTACCAACATCCACCATCACTAGTACAACACATCACCCTTCACCTTTCGTACCATCCACACCACGCCTAACCTGCACATCAAACCTTAATCGTCTAAATTATTACATTGACTGTCAGAAACACTGCATGGCTATTTTGCCTCAATCTTTCAATCCCCTGGGAATATCCAAATTTCCACCCAGGGGGTCATTCTACCCCTTCTTGGGATGCCTTGAATTAGATGCATGAGCCATTAAAGAATAAAGCCTTGCAGAAGCGTTTTCTCTTAATCAGGGACAGGGAATATTTTTTTTGGGGGGGGCATTCTACTTAAAATTTTCTACAATTCTCTAAGAAAAAATATTTGATTTTGTGTTTTTTAGGAATCTCCAATATGATGAAAAGATCAATCAAACTGGAATGCACAAAGGCTAAATTCAATACAGGAACACCAGCACTAAGTTTTGGAAGCCTGTCAGAAGAGGCATTTGCCAGAAACTAATCTGAATCCAACAATTCCAAGTTTTTTAACATTTTTTTTCAACTTTAAATTTGCACCTAAACCGCTTGATTTCATATGATGTCATCCTTCTGATGGAATATGTCAGCATTAATATTATGAAATTAATAAGAGGAGGCAATCTTTAATTGTTGAATTGAAGGTATTTTCACAAGTTATTTAATAAAATTGGCAAACTGGGACTTATGAATCCCACTAGAGAGTGAAAACTTGTTTCCTGTAAAATACATCAGGGCCAAAAATTTGAGGCTGGTTAGAACAGGCATTCTCCAGTTATTACGGGATTACAACAATTCCAAGTTATATCAAAATTTAATATACTGACCGTAAAATTTATCAGCCAGTAAATATTGAAGCCCTTCAGAAAAGGTAAACACAAATATATTTACCGTGATGAAATAGAATCCAAAGAGTAACGGTAAACGGAGTGAAGCCAGGGACTGATACAGTGAAAAGTTGTGTTCCCCAAGGCACGAATCTCGCCCCACTTCTTTTCCTTTTTCTTATTTCTGACATAGCACTGTATCATCTTTTGCAGACGACAGTAGAATTGATATGAAAGTGGCATCCAAAGAAATCAAAGCCTCTAAGCTAATATATAACCAAGTCTTCCAGTGGGTCACTGACAACACTGAGGACAATTTCAGTTATTATTCCGTGGATGAAGGGAGGAAATAAAACTTGATCAGAACACAAGAATAAATGAAACCACTGAACAGAACGTAAATCAAAGGTGAGAGTGATAGGCGTGATAATGTTAGATCTCCATTCAAGGAGAACAACATTATTATCGCAACTGCAAGGAATATGATGGGTTGGATATCTAGAATCTTCAAAACGGAGATGCCAAGCGAATGATGACACTCTTCTGATTACTCGTTCTCTCTAGGATGGAGTATATTTGTTTCCTAACAGCTCCAATCAAAGCAGGTGAAATAGTTAAGCTGGAAAATGTTAAGATCTTTCACAGCACGTACAAACTCAAGCACCTAAAGTACTGCAAGCGCTAAAAGTCCCTCCTTAGAACGTAGGCGAGAAACATTCATCATAATCTATAACTAAGATACTGGAGGGATTGGTTTGAGCCTGTACACCGAAATTACAATTTATGAACACACGAGGCTTGGCAGACGGTGCGGGATACCTCCAATGAAAAGTAAGTTAGCGAAAAGTACACTGAAAGTGAACTCAATAAGTGTTATGAGACCACGACTCTTAAACGAACTCCTTTCATGCGTAAGAGGGATTACTAGCAACCTCCTAGTTACAGTAGTTGTCTTCAAGAAGTAACTCGACAGACTCCTAAAACATTTCCTGATGAGCCGGGCTGTGGTGAATACATTGGACAGCGAGGGGCGAGCACTAACAGCTTGATAAATGAGGTCAGCAACCAGGTCCTCGTGGACTGGTCTGGAACTGGTCGGACTGGTCTCATCTACAACCTCCAGAAGTTGCTCTAGGTAGACTCGAGGTAGACAGGAAGATTCAAGCCTAGGTAAGTGTTTTACAAGATTGTCCTTCACAATGACGGCGCATTCACGAGTTAATATTCAGTTAATGTCCTAAAGAAGAACAAACAGGACAGTAGACATTTATCACATTTTGGAGTTGATGTGATGGTACAGCGTAACAGAAAAAGGTTCATGGGACTTTTAACATGTCAATTTTATATAAGCCATAAAAAGTTTTTTGTTCTGTGAGTTAATTTGAGAAAGCTTTTCCTGATTGGTATTATAATTTCAAAACTTATGTATCGTACGTAGGAGGAGGTTGACACTGTGTGTATCGTACGTAGGAGGAGGTTGACACTGTGTGTATCGTACGTAGGAGGAGGTTGACACTGAGTGTAACGTACGTAGGAGGAGGTTGACACTGAGTGCGTATTGACCAAACTGCCACGGTTGACACAATATTTTATCTGCAAAATTATTTAAGAATGCTCCTACTGAATTGTTTTTGTGACTAGTGCGTCTTAAGGAAAATTGACAAATGAAAATTCGACTTGAAGAGTTGCAGCCCAGCCACCGTGGAGAGAAGACGTCGTCGTTCCTGCTCTTCAGCTGAGCAACTCTGAACACTGTTGCTCGAGAATTTACTTGGGTTATCCTGAGTAGTTCTTCACCAGAGCTGAGAGGAGACTTGCTTGCAGTCACTTCGAGCCCCATCCCATCAAGAGGGTAAGGCGGTGACTTGCTTGCTTGTTCACCCCTCTCATCCCCATCCCCCCATCCTTCCCCATCCTCCCCTCACCCATACAACAACACTGGCCCACACACTTAACACACTACATACATTGCTATCCTTCTGACTGTCCTATCTTCTTCTTTTTCGGCAACTTCGCTTTGGCGAGTTAACACAAGGCATTTTGACCATCTGGTAGCCCGTGTGGTTTTTTAAAATCCAGCCGATCTTTGCCTTGGGCCCTTTCCCCTCACTACTCGAGGGTAGGCTATCTTAGGGGCTGACCTTCATAAGTCAGCTGAAATAGGATGTTAGGCTAACATTAAGGAAAGATTTGTAGATGAATGGTTCAGAGAACCGACATGTTGATAAATTAGACACATGTGCAACTCTTGGGTATCTTTATTGAGGAAACGTTTCGCCACACAGTGGCTTCATCAGTCCATACAAAGGAGAATCTTGAAGAACAGGAGGAGAATGAGGTAATCAGTCCCTCAACCTTGAGTCGATGTGGTCAGTCCATCAATCTTGAATAGAATACGGCATACGTGCTGAGAAGGAGCTTATAAACCGTTGGCAGGAGAGGTGAAGCAGTCAGAGGCAGTGTAACACTTATTCAATGTTGAAGTAGGTCGTGCCCAAGAATTAGGCAAGCGAAGAATTCCCAAGTATTAAGATCCCAAGAAGTTGCAGTGTCTGACAGGTTTGTAGATGAATGGTTCAGAGAACCGACATGTTGATAAATTAGACACATATGCAACTCTTGGGTATCTTTATTGAGGAAACGTTTCGCCACACAGTGGCTTCATCAGTCCATACAAAGATACCTTTTTGTTAAGCAACTCCTCTGCCAGATGCACCTTCCCAGGCATCATGGCGAGGATTCGTGTAAGATTACGCATTGATGGAAATCAAATGTCCATGAAAGACATTCTCAAATGTATTTGCTCCAACTCAACTGTTGCTCCAGTGGATGTTTTTCAAACCCACGCTGGAGCAATACTTTCCTCTCTTCGGAAGAAGAGTTTACTTCAACTACTAAGCATGATGTCTTGGATAAACTGAAGACTTCTGGTGTTACCCAGTTGCACCTGACAGCTATCAAGCTCAGAGGACTGTGTTTGTGGCCAGAATCAACAGTTTTATGAAACACAGCACTGTTAATGAAATTGTTGATAACATTAATACCGAGAATTCTGCCCTTTAGGGCTGTGAAGCACATAAATTCTCGAATCCCAACAACATAAGGTAACTTTAAAATTAATACTCGAGACACTGAGGAGGCCAAACTTGTGTGTCAAAATGGCTTCAAATGTTTTGCACCAGATGTACATCTGACCAAATTTCTCTGGAACCGCTTTGTCAGTGTAACACAATGTTTCAAGTGTTATGCCTTTGGTCATAACAACAACAAATGCAGTACACAAGGGCAAATTTGTAGCATTTGCTCTGGCCAACATTCGTATCGTGATTGTACCAATAAAAATACACCTAAATGTGTCCTCTGTAATGGAAAACATCATGCTGTTTCTGCTATTTGTCCTGAAAGAAAAAAGGAAATGCAGAAAATTCTTGACGCCAAGAAACTATCCACTTCTAAGAAGACCACTCCCCAGGCACCGCCAACCATGTCCCAAACTTCCTTCCCAGCTCTGCCTGGATCAAGTGGGACTCCTCAGGTCTCTACCACTGGTTCCAATGTTTGGAATTCTACCCCTCTTGGGGGCCCCAATCTAACCCTCACTTACAACAGACACAACAAAAAGGGTTTCCCAGTCGCATCTCATATTCTCAGGTATCCACAGACGGGGATATAACGAGAGCACAACTAATGTACTTGGTGGCCAAAGACACAGCAGGTGGTGACATTCAACTCTGCTCTCAGGTTTTAAATGATCTGTTAATGGCTAATGGGATCACTCCCATCATTATTCCTGAAAATGTGAAGGCTATTATGACCCAGCCTTCTCATAACAAGAAGTATGTACCATATTCTACATCTAAAAATAAGCCTAAGTCATCCCTGGCCCAGGGATCGCCCTCCTCGCAAACCCAGGTTGTCAACTCCTCTCAACCCGATAAGTCAACACCTGAACATAACAATGCCCCAGAAAGTGGTGCCTACTCTCTCGCTATTGTAGCTGATCCTGTTGAACAGGAACTTTCCCAAGGTAACTCACCTTGCCTATCTAATATTCCCTTGGAGCCTACACAGTCTCCCATTAACTCTCACGAGCCTTTGCTTCCTGAAACTGAGAATAGCATACCTCAGTTTTATGATGATGACTCTAACGAGTCTGTTAATATTACTGCCTCTAGTGAAGATGATGGCATTTTTAATACACAAGCATCCACGCAAAAGTTCCCTCCTCCCCTTGACGAGTCCAGCAGGGATAGTGTAGATACAACACATAACATTACTTGCAGGCGTTCAGAACGCAGTGTACGAGCGAAGAAAAAGCAATAATGGGGATTACAATTTTCCAACTTAATGTTCAACATTTCTTTAATAACCGTTACCTTCTTGAGGTTGAACTACATAACTCCAATCCCGATGTTATACTTTTGAACGAGACAGCTGCAAGAGTTGATCAACATATTAAATTACGTGGATACTGTACTGTGGAGAAATCGAGAGGACCCTTTAGTGGTGTAGCCATCTTGGTTAATTAGGCTATACATTTAAAAATTTTCATGTGGATGAAGATAACATTCTTGCAATAGAACTAACAACGTCGCATGGAAAACTATTGATAGGAACTGGATATTTCCCCGAGACAGCCATATATAGAGTCAATTCCTCTACATAGGATATTAAGCAGAAATATTCCAACAATTCTAGCTGGAGATTTTAATGCTCATCACCCTGCCCTTCAACTGTGGAGCTGGTATTCCACTGGGTGATTTAAAAGGAAAACAACTCTTTAATATCATGACAGCTAGAAACTTGTCATTTCAAGGCCCAATTCTTCAAATCGTACATTGGACCTCATCCAGGAACACCAGATATAGTACTGACAAACAGAGGACTGTGACATCTTTCACTGTCGTATATCTCCTGGTGGAAATGTAGGATCTGACCATATCCCTGTTATAATACAACTACAAACTTCTCCATTTAGAATACCTGTAACTCCTAAACCCAATCTTAACACCCTAGGATTTGACCCCTTCAGGGCATTTCTGGGTGAAGATGAAACTGTGTCTTTGGAAAATCTACCTTCCAGTGCAATTGATGATGCAATCAGGTCCCTGCACAATCGAATAATTGAAGCTACCAATGCAACTTGCCAATTAGCTTCCACAAAGATATACCAACAATATAAACCTACTAGAGAAATTAGAGACACTTCAAGAAATTATCAAGCAGAATGTCGAAGGCATCTTCAAACGCGACAACCACCAGCAGCTACACTGCACCGATTAAGGCACGAATTAATTAACATGATTAGTCAACACAAACGAGACGTATGGAAATTTCTAGTTCTTCAAGCTAATCAATATAAACGTGAACCAGCAAAATTTTGGAGTAAGATCCGACAACTTTTAGGGGCAAAGCACAAGGCTCCTAACTACCTAGTTCATACCTTCACTGATGAGGATGATGAAGATGTTGAAATTAAACTTGACGATCCACAGGACCAGGCTAATTTGATGGGTGATGTATGGGAGAAAAATTCTCTCTCACAATAACAGTCGTCAATTTTAAAAAATAATCATTATCAGTTAGTAAATGAATGGAGAGATGAGAACTTGGATGATCTAAACCACTACCTACCATCGATACTTCAACTCTTGAAGATACCCACCCGCTTACTAGACCTATTACATTACTAGAGATAAGTCAGGTTATTGGAAGAATGAGAAATAGAGCCCCTGGCCTCTCTGGAATAACAATGAAACAAAATAAAGTACCTACCTAGAAATTGCAAACAGTCCTTGGTAAATATCTTTAATGCCATCTTGGCCTCAGGACATTTTCCAGTTTTTTTTTAAGACTGCTAGGATGATTCTTTCTTGCTAAGCCCAATAAAGACATCCACCAACCTGGGAACTATAGACCTATATCTTTACTTGAAGTCACTGGAAAAGTTCTTGAGAAAGTCATTTCCAACCGATTGAATTACTATATGGAGTTTAATCACTTGTTTACTGAAAAACAATTTGGCTTTAGAACACATAGAGGTACCAATCATGCAATAAATGTGATTTTTGACACTAGCAAGTCTAAAACAGCAGGGCAATCTTGCCTTAATTGCCACCAGAGATGTTCATAAAGCTTTTGATAGCTTATGGCATGATGGCCTTTATACAAACTCATTGACCTACCAGACCATAACTGGACTTTCTCAGAGTAATTTATAATTTCTTAACTCAAAGAAAAATCATTCCCACCTTTCATGGCAAGTCGACAGAACCTTTTATACCGACCGCTGGTGTCCCACAAGGTTCTTGTCTTAGTCCACTTCTGTTTAACATTTATGTGAATGACCTTCCTCAACCAGAGTTTAATGACACAATTGTGACACAGTTTGCAGATGATGTTATTCATGTCGTCTCATCAACTCCAGTAACAGGAAAATACAAGTATGAAAGAGTCATAGAAAAAATGAATATTGAACTTCGTCGAACATCTAATTGGGAGAAGAAATGGAGAATTACGACTAATCCTGACAAGGTCCTTGTTAGCACGATAGGATGTTTTGCATCAACCATCGAAGATAAGGGGGGTAACTCCATCAGAGGTACACCTATAGCCATTAGAAACCCTAACAAGATCTTGGGATATGAAATAGACAGGCTGCTCCACTCAACATCTCATGTAACTAAAAAGATCAACACAGCCAAAGTCGGTCTTAGCAGACTCTTTCGATTCAATCAAGCCCCTCAACATGTCAAAAAACATCTGTATAAAATGATAATAAGACCTATACTCGAATACCCTTGTGTCCCAATGTCATTAACAACAAAGACCAACATGCTACGGTTACAAAGGGTCCAGAATAGAGCTCTTCGCTTTATTACCGATACCAGGAGGAGAGACAGAGTTAAAATGGCAGATTTACACACACAACAAAGTATTACTGCCATAAATGTACGCCTTGACACCCTAAAAAGAAACAACTTTATACAATGCAAGAACTATACATGCCAGATAGAGAACATCCTATACAAGTGATAAATACCACCGATTACACCATCAATACTCCGCCTCACAGGACTCAAAGAATGACTCTCCCACAGAGGGTTCGTCGTTTTATTCATAAAGATGATTACCCTCGACCCATGATTTTGAGCAACTTACCTGATGAAGAAGATTGGATACCACCAGAACCCTTCTATGTATACTGAAAATCATCGCCCCCAATTAGGGAGACATCTTAAAGAACTTTCTAATGTAAAATTATGCTATTGACTATTGTTGGACACAACCAATAAGAAGTTATTGTCACGAACTTATAAACTGGCCAGAAAATTACTGCCGTTGTGCAATCGCAAAAAAAAAAAGGCAATTGCAACTTGTATAACTACTACCAATTCAGAGTCATGTAGTTATATACCTATTATATCTATGTGACTCTGATGGGTTAGTATTATACCCCTTAAAGAATATCTTATCAATTCACATACACTTTTTAAATTGCACCAAAGTGGATGGGCCACTTACCTTTTATATCCTACCTCTCCCCCCCCTCCCACCCTTTTCCAATATTTCCATCCTTACCCATCCTTCTTCCTTACCCATCTTACCAAAGCTCTGGTCATCAAAAGCGAAAGCGAAGCGTCTTAAGAGAAGGATTATACTAGGATTTATGCAGCGCTTGTACACGTTTGCTAAATCTTATTTAACAAAACTGGAATGGTTGGATACTGCGTGTTAACAAGGGAATGTATCTCCTGATCTTCAAAACTGTTAGTGCAGGTGAAGTTGCCTCAGAGGAAGCTCTGCAGTGAGCTTTGGTTGTGTTAGTTTTAATTTTGTAATTTTTTAGCAAATTGGTTTATGTGTATAACTAGAAAAATTAACCCTTGATCGGGTTCAAATTTTAGAAGCTTAGAGAAAGGGTTCGAAATGATTTTAGACTGTGGAGATGTTAATTTACCAGTTCCATTAAAGAAATTGAATAAGTTGAAATATTAGCTGTGATCTTCAAGATTTCAATGTTAATAACATGACTAGACAACTTCTGAGCAAATTCGAATTTAAAGTTCTTTGAGATACCGAGCTTTGTACAATATCTACAGAATTCCTCTTCTGATTGGTTTTGAACGTTCAAAGCTTGTGTGGAAGGTTCGAAATTGGTTTAGGCTGTGTAGACGACTATATTCAGTTTTTATTGAGAAAACTGCGATATTAACTCCGATGGTGTAACTTCACACACTGTGCTTCACACACTACTTCACACACTGTGCTTCACACACTGTGCTTAACACACCGTGCTTAACACACTGTGCTTCACACACTGTGCTTCACACACTGTGCTTCACACACTGTGCTTCACACACCGTGCTTCACACACCGTGCTTCACACACTGTGCTTCACACACTGCTTCACACACTGTGCTTCACACACTGCTTCACACACTGTGCTTCACACACTGCTTCACACACTGTGCTTCACACACTGCTTCACACACTGTGCTTCACACACTGCTTCACACACTGTGCTTCACACACTGCTTCACACACTGTGCTTCACACACTGCTTCACACACTGTGCTTCACACACTGCTTCACACACTGTGCTTCACACACTGCTTCACACACTGTGCTTCACACACTGCTTCACACACTGTGCTTCACACACTGCTTCACACACTGTGCTTCACACACTGTGCTTAACACACCGTGCTTAACACACTGTGCTTCACACACTGTGCTTCACACACTGTGCTTCACACACTGTGCTTTACACACCGTGCTTCACACACTGTGCTTCACACACTGTGCTTCACACACTGTGCTTCACACACTGTGCTTCACACACTGTGCTTCACACACTGTGCTTCACACACTGCTTCACACACTGTGCTTCACACACTGCTTCACACACTGTGCTTCACACACTGCTTCACACACTGTGCTTCACACACTGCTTCACACACTGTGCTTCAACACTGCTTCACACACTGTGCTTCACACACTGCTTCATCACACTGTGCTTCACACACTGCTTCACACACTGTGCTTCACACACTGCTTCACACACTGTGCTTCACACACTGCTTCACACACTGTGCTTCACACACTGCTTCACACACTGTGCTTCACACACTGCTTCACACACTGTGCTTCACACACTGCTTCACACACTGTGCTTCACACACTGCTTCACACACTGTGCTTCACACACTGCTTCACACACTGTGCTTCACACACTGTGCTTCACACACCGTGCTTCACACACTGTGTTTCACATACTGTGCTTCACACACTGTGCTTCACACACTGCTTCACACACTGTGCTTCACACACTGTGCTTCACACACTGTGCTTCACACACTGCTTCACACACTGTGCTTCACACACTGCTTCACACACTGTGCTTCACACACTGCTTCACACACTGTGCTTCACACACTGCTTCACACTGTGCTTCACACACTGCTTCACACACTGTGCTTCACACACTGTGCTTCACACACTGTGCTTCACATACTGTGCTTCACACACTGTGCTTCACACACTGCTTCACACACTGTGCTTCACACACTGTGCTTCACACACTGTGCTTCACACCGTGCTTCACACACTGTGCTTCACATACTGTGCTTCACACACTGTGCTTCACACACTGTGCTTCACACACTGCTTCACACACTGTGCTTCACACACTGTGCTTCACACACTGTGCTTCACACACTGTGCTTCACACACTGTGCTTCACACACTGTGCTTCACACACTGTGCTTTACACACTGTGCTTTACACACTGTGCTTTACACACTGTGCTTCACACACTGTGCTTCACACACCCTGCTTCACACACTGTGCTTCACACACCGTGCTTCACACACCGTGCTTCACACACTGGCTTCACACACGTGCTTCACACACGTGCTTCACACACTGTGCTTTACACACTGTGCTTCACACACGTGCTTCACACACTGTGCTTCACACACCGTGCTTCACACACTGTGCTTCACACACTGTGCTTCACACACTGTGCTTCACACACTGTGCTTCACACACTGTGCTTCACACACTGTGCTTCACACACTGTGCTTCACACACTGTGCTTCACACACTGTGCTTCACACACTGCTTCACACACTGTGCTTCACACACTGTGCTTTACACACTGTGCTTCACACACCGTGCTTCACACACTGTGCTTCACACACTGTGCTTTACACACTGTGCTTCACACACTGCTTCACACACTGTGCTTTACACACTGTGCTTCACACACTGTGCTTCACACACTGTGCTTTACACACTGTGCTTCACACACTGCTTCACACACTGTGCTTCACACACTGTGCTTTACACACTGTGCTTCACACACCGTGCTTCACACACCCTGCTTCACACACTGTGCTTCACACACTGCTTCACACACTGTGCTTCACACACAGTGCTTCACACACTGTGTTTCACACACTGTGCTTCACACACCCTGCTTCATACACCCTGCTTCACACACCCTGCTTCACATACAGTGCTTCACACACTTTGCTTCACACACCCTGTTTCACACATCCTGCTTCACACACCCTGTTTCACACATCCTGCTTCATACACCCTGTTTCGCACATCTAGTTTCACACAACGTGACTCAAGAAATCGTAATGACACGATTGCAAATAAACCATACCCCCGGCCGGGATTGAACCCGCGGTCATAGAGTCTCAAAACTCCAGCCCGTCGCGTTAGCCACTAGTGGCTAACGCGACGGGCTGGAGTTTTGAGACTCTATGACCGCGGGTTCAATCCCGGCCGGGGGTATGGTTTAGTTTCACACATCCTGTTTCGCACATCCTGCTTCACACATCCTGCTTCACACATCATGCTTCACACACTGTGCTTCACACATCCTGTTTCGCACATCCTGCTTCACACATCCTGCTTCACACATCCTGCTTCACACATCATGCTTCACACACTGTGCTTCACACATCCTGCTTCACACATTCTGCTTCACACATCCTGCTTCACACTTCCTGCCTCACACTTCTGTCCTTTCACCAGCATTACTTCTTGCCTCTCACCTGTCTGACACCTCCTGTCTAATATGCCTCACGCCTCCTGTCTTACACATCCGACTTTACAACTATCTCAGATATCCTGTTTCAGACCGTCTGATTCACACCCGTTTCACACCTGTTTCAAACCTCATTTCTCAAACCTCCTGTCTCACTCCTCCTGCCTATCGTCCTTCCTACACTTCTTGTCTCTCCCCTGCCTCACTTTCTATCTTTCACATGTCTCACACCTCCTACCTCACACCTTATGTCTCTTTCTGCATCACGCCTCCTGCCTTTCATTCTTGCCTTCCAGAACTTTGCACACCCTCAGTGTCAAAGCTCCTGTTTCACACTCCAGTGTTCTGCTTCCTGTCACATTCTTTCCCATTACCCACACAACTTTACTATCTAGGGATGTACACTGTAGTTACTGTGAATATTTTCCTCGATATATTAACTTGTGTATTATCGTTCAAAGGAGAGAGAACGATATTCCATGTTTATATTATCTGTATGCGTACTCATTATTATTCAATCACACATATATATTTTACGGGTGCTCAACGATTATATTTTGTATAAATTAATTTACTGAGATTACTGTATTCGCTAGGATGCATATTTGTCTATGTTAAATTGGCGTGTGGTGTGTTGTAGAATTCATAGGTGGACAGCTTGTCAAGCTATAGTTAAGGCTGCGGTATATCTCTGGAAAACTGTTTACATGATAAAACTTTCTGGACCTTAGTGTGAGGCGCCCGGGTGACCTTACCTGCCCATTCATTGTGGACAAAACGTTCATGTGCCACACTTCCTCACCTGTGTACACCGCACCGTCTCTGTTGCTCTCTATTGCTCTTGTTGCACTGTTCTGTGGTAACACGCATGTTTATGGGTGAAGGCAGCTGTGTGCCCTTTTTCACTCTGAATTCTGCTCTGGGTAGTTATATTTAAACTACGTAAAATGTTGTGTCTGATGGTCAACTGTTCCACGTAGCCTTACGAATTGTGGCGACTGGAAAACAGAAATTACCGAGTCTAGACTCAATATTTTTTTTCTACAACGTGAGGCTGTACAGCAAGTTCCTAAGCTCACTTGTAGATTGTTGTGATGCTTGCTGCATGGCGCCCTGGACTACCAAGCCATGAACAATTGACCAAGCTACTAGCACCTGGCCAAGCCACGAGCACCTGGCCAAGCTACGAGCACCTGGCCAAGCTACGAGCACATGACCAAGCCATGAACAATTGACCAAGCTACTAGCACCTGGCCAAGCCACGATCACCTGGCCAAGCTACGAGCACTTGGCCAAGCTACGAGCACCTGGCCAAGCTACGAAAGCAGGAACACAGCAGTGTGAAAAGTTTGAGTGACATTCTCCACGTAGTTCTAAATTCTTCTTGCATGTGAATAAGACACAATATGCTGTTTATGGTCTTTAGTAATGGGAGAAGCGCTGCGACCAAAATACATCTGGCTGGAAAAGTGTTGGTGTTAGAAGTGTTTCTTATCAGACCAACACAAGTGAGTAGGCCACCAGTAGTGTCTGGCTGACGTTACCATATTTTATGAGATCTTATCAGCCTTGTGCGAGTTTCATTCATGATGCTCGAGGCGATAGATTCGATTAATACCATAAACCTCAAACTGTCTTATTCCCGGTATAATTTTACCACTGACATACAGGTACTTGTTAGTGTCAATACTGTACTGGAGTCTGCCATCCTCTGATCTGTATTATATATAAGATGTTTTGTAAAGAACAGAAAGACGTATTACCGTGACTAGAACAATACAGAACTCACGAAATCGTAATGACACGATTGCAAACAAACCATACCACGGGCGGGGGTAGAACCCGCGATCAGAGAGTCTCAAAACTCCAGATCGTCGCGTTAGCCACTGGACCAGCTAGCCACAATAAGATTCGTCCAACTAGGTATATACCTTGGTATATATACTAGCTGGTCCGGTGGCTAACGCGACGGTCTGGAGTTTTGAGACTCTCTGATCGCGGGTTCTGTCCCGCCCGTGGTATGGTTTACAATGCAGAAATAATCCACATACAGAAGAGAGAAGCTTATGATGACGTTTCGGTCCGACTTGGACCATTTACAAGTCACACTAACACACGAAGGTGAGAGAACCATTATATATATAGAAGAAACTGGCCGCTCTCTTTCTGACAGATTTAAAGAGCACAAAAGAAATGTTAGGCTTGCTGACACCCATAATTCTCTTTTTTGTCATGTTAGAGATCACAGTCATCCTACTTACTGGTCCTCCGCTAAAACTGTCTACTCTTCTTCTAGTCTTCACAGACGCAGTCTTATTGAAGTATCCCTTATACACAACTTTCCTAATATGAATCTTAGTTTTGGCTTTGTCTCTGTAGATTCCTTCCTTTCTCATTACAGTGTCAAAGGCTACAATCTTCAGAACACTCGTGACTTGACCTGATCTTTTCTTCTCTTCCCCTCCCAACCTCTTCTCTTTTCCTATTTTTTCTTTGTCTTCCTTTCTTCTGCCTAGGTGTGTTCTGTCCTTCATTTTCTCCTCTGTTTTTGTTCGCAACCATGTTGGTCATTAGCTCTCCTGCAATGGTCCTTTTTCTTGTCCTTAGACTTTACTCCAATTCTACTACTACTACTATTTATTGCTTCGCTCCCCTTTCTATCACCACTCTCGTGTTACTACTACATCTTCCATTTCGTCTCCACTTCTTTCTTCTCTCTGTTTCGTCCATGCTCTCCACCCCGTCTCCTATATATGTTGTCTCCCTCACCTTCGTGTGTTAGTGTGACTTGTATATAGTCCAAGTCGCGCTGAAATGTCCTCATAAGTTTCTCTCTATGTGCGGGTTATTTCTGCAAAATGTCTTAGATGTGATATTCTTAAAAATAAAATGCGAATATAGTAATAATCTGCATAGTCAGTCATTACTACATAATATTTAATGTTAATGTAACTCATGTTACTGGAAACATTGATACTCGAGCCTCAGTAGTCTTCATGGATTTTCCATTCAATTTATTTTCCATTTCATTTTTATTTTATATGAAAACTGATTTCCCTAGACACTGATAACATTAAATCATTAAATATATTTAATACTCTACTTGACATTTACCTTTACTGGATCAATATCCTCAGTTTTACGTGTATTGAAACACTAAAACAGGAAGTTGTAAAATAATCTGGAAACTCAAACTTAATATTGAGTGGTATGAAGGAGTCAACATTATTACCAGCACAATGGCTAGTTATAAGGGAGAAGGAGGAAGCGTTACTCCCAGCAACTTTAGTCTTGTAATACCTCACACTTCCATTCTTCCGTCCTACCTATCTGGAGTCTCCCTGGACGTCGTTCCAAGGGTCAGCGCCCCCACGGCCAAGTCTTTGACCAGGCATCCGGTGGATCAGGGCCTGATCAAGCAGGCTGTTACTGTTCGCCACACGCAATTCAACATACTAGCCATAGCCCGGCTGATCGGGCGCTGTTCCCTCTCGAAGGCAACCAGGGGTCTATTGGGAATTTCCCTTATGCCTGGTGGAAGGCTGTTGAACAGTTCTGAGCCTCTGAGACTTACTGTTTTCTCTCTTAGTGTACTCAAGGCGCCTCTACTTTTCATTAGGGGTATGTTGCATCGTCTGCAACAGGGAGTGATGTCTGTGTACAAATTTGGGACCAATCCCTCCAGGATTTTCCAGGTGCAGATTGTGATATATCTTTCTCGCCTGCGTTTCAGAGAGTACAAATCAAGGGACTTCCAATAGTCCCAGTAATTAAAGTGCTTTACTGAACGTTCAATGAAGGTTCTTCGTACAGTCTCTAGATCTGCGATTTCAACTGCCTTGAATGGGGCTGTTAGTGTTAAGCAGTATTTCAGCCTAGAGAAAACAAGTAACTTAAAAAGGGGTCAATATTGACATGGTATCTCTTGATTTGAAAGTTCTCATTATCTATTCTATCATTTTCCTCGGAGGTGTGATAGTGACACTGCTGTGATCCTTGAAGCTAAAATCCTCTAAAGTTAACACTCATAAGTCCTCCACATTAGGTTTTCGCTTTGTGTGGTTAGAATTTGTAGAATACTCAGTTCTAACTATTATCTCTTCAAGTTTTCCATAACGGAGTAACTTAAATTTGTCCTTATTGAACATAATATTGTTTTCCGTGGCCCATTGAACAATTTGGTTTATATCCACATGGAAATATACGGTGTCCTCAATAGATGACATTCTCATGCAGACTCTAGTATAGTCTGCAAAAGACACGGTGCTCTGGATTACATTTCTGTCTGTGTGTTCTGTTGGTGAGCAAGTTGAAGATCCGTCTTCCCACTTTTCCAGTCATTCCTTTGCTACACATTTTGTTTGCTGATACAACGTGATCACACTTGTTGAGGGCTTTCGCAAAGTCTGTGCATACTACATCTGCATTCTGATTGTCTTGGATGCACTGGAGGACAATGTCATATTGTTCAGTAGTTGCGAGAGGCAGGAGCGACCTGCTCTAAACCCATGTTGCCCTGGGTTGTGCAATTATTCGTCAGCATGCTTCTTAGGACATGTAAACACGTATTCACACACCAGGCATTCATACACAAAAAATTGCATATGTAAATATACTTATGCATTCATATGCACACAAATACATTAACACATGTATACATATGGAAGTGTACATTTAAGTACACAAAGTCATACCACCAAACACTTTCAAATTTTATATTTTGCTGCGCTGGTATTTTATGACTACTAATCCTTTAGCATGCATTGAAATAAAGGAAGTTGAGTATATAAATATGTTGATACCTTTGTGGGATCACGCAGCAACCTTTATTCTTCTAGTTTTCACTTTGCTTATACAATCCTAAATCTTTAATAATTATTTGTTCATTTATTGAGCGGGTTAAATATTTTTTTTCTATCTTGTTTGTTGAAACTTCTGTTATTCATCTCCTTAATTTCTATCTTCTTTCATTTATCTTTTCCATCGAATTATCCGTCTATCTTCTCTCCTTCCTTTCCTCCCTTCCTTTCATCCATGCACTCTTCCTTCCTCTTGCTACCTCTCGCAGCACTCGCTAGCACAGCTCTACTTTCCTCATTGTGGCATACATCAGACTGTCAGATGAAAGAACACAATGGACCAGACTCTTAGTGCTGAGTACACCCAGGCCAGGAAGGAGCTGTTGTCTACTCAATCTAGCCAGCCATTACTGCCTTCCTCAGTCAAAGATCAATAGCGACTCTGATTCCTACTGCAGGTATGACTAGGCAGTGGTAAGCAACTTCCTGATGCAGGTATAACTACTGACAGTGGTAGGCAGCTGCCTGTTGCAGGTATAACTAGAGGCAGTGGGAGGCTGCTGCCTGCTGCAGGTATAACTAGAGACAGTGGGAGGCTGCTGCCTTCTGCAGGTATAACTAGAGACAGTGAGAGGCAGCTGCCTGTTGCAGGTATAACTAGAGACAGTGGCAGGCAGCTTCTTGCTGCTCAGAATGCTAAACAGTTGCTGGTTCCTTATGTTATTATTATAAGCATCAGGCTGAGTTTTTTTGCAGGCATCATCTGATACAAAGATGACTTTCTGCAGCAGGCAACACGAGAGCAAGATACATTTTATGATGCCTGCGGGGATCAATAAAGACACAGGCACCCTCCTGCTGCGGGCATCGCTAATATGAGGCAGATAAGAACATAAGAACATAAGAACGAAGGAACACTGCAGAAGGCCTACTGGCCCATGCGAGGCAGGTCCAAGTCCCTACCGGCTTAAGCCAATGCACCCAACCTAGTCAGGTCAGGTCACATTGACTTAAGGGAGGAACACGGCAACCGACCTGTTAGCACAAGCTATCAGGTCCAACTCACACCCACCCACATCTACTCATGTATTTATCCAACCTATTTTTAAAGCTACACAACGTTCTGGCCTCTATAACGGTACTTGGGAGTTTGTTCCACTCATCCACAACTCTATTACCAAACCAGTACTTTCCTATATCCCTCCTGAATCTGAATTTTTCCAACTTAAAACCATTGCTGCGAGTCCTGTCTAGGCTAGATATTTTCAGCACACTATTTACATCCCCTTTATTTATTCCTGTCTTCCACTTATAAACCTCAATCATATCCCCCCTAATTCTACGTCTTTCTAGAGAGTGCAGTTTCAGGGCCCTTAGTCTATCCTCATAGGGAAGGTTTCTGATACATGGGATCATCTTTGTCATCCTCCTTTGTACATTTTCCAGAGAATTTATATCCATTCTGTAATACGGTGACCAAAACTGTGCAGCATAATCTAAATGAGGCCTAACCAAGGATGTATAGAGTTGAAGAACAACCTGAGGACTCCTATTATTTATGCTTCTTGATATGAAGCCAAGGATTCTATTAGCTTTATTGCGAACACTTATGCACTGTTGTCGGCAACACTATCCTACCGCAGGCATCAGTAAAGAAATACACATGCAGTTTTTTGATGAAGGCATCGCTAACATAAAGGAAGGCATCGCTAACATAAAGGAAGGCATCGCTAACATAAAGGAAGGCATCGCTAACATAAAGGAAGGCATCGCTAACATAAAGGAAGGCTTCTGCTTCAGGGATCGCTGGAGTCTAGAACAAGAAGCTTCCTTCCGCTCGCATCACTAGACACGGGCAGCTTCCTGTTAACAAAAGGCATCGTTAGAGTCATGACTGCAGCTTCTTTCTACAGGCATAAACAGTCAGAGAAGATCCAGGCAGCTCCCTGCTGCGAGAAACTGTAGAGATAGATACAGACAGCTTTCAGAATCTTGAGAAACAGATGCAGTCAGCTTCCTGTTTTAGGTATCTCTAAGGAGTATGAAAGATGCTTACTGTTTTCAGGCAACAACAGAGACAGGCAACTTCCTGAGGCAGGAACAAAACAGAGACAATCAACTTCCTGCTAAAGGCATCACTAGAGGCAGAGACGAGCAGGTTTCTGCTCACGCAGACTCAAGGACAGAAAGTTGCCTGCTGCAATCATCTCTAGAGACAGGCAGCTTCCTGTTTCAGAATCAAGCAAGTTCCTCCTGCAGGCATTACAAGAGACAGTAATGCTTATAAAAGAATGCTGTAAGCATTACTGTATTCAGAGACAGGCAATTTCCTGCTGCAGTATTACTAAAGACAGATGCAGGCATCAGAAGACACAGACAGCTTTCTCCAGGGGGTATCACTAGATACCCCAAACTGCGGCAGACAAGTGTTCGACCCCACGACACATTGTCCCGCCTAAAGAGGCAAAACAATGTACATATCACCTTATCCACTCACCCATTGGTCCTACAGAGATCACGCACCCAGCAGAGCTAGGTATTGTTCGATGTCCAGAAACTGGCTCTTGGAGTTCAACTCCACCAAGTGCACAGTCATGAAGATTGGGGAAGGGAAAAGAAGATTGCAGACAGAGTACGGTCTAGAGGGCCAGAGACTACAAACCTCACTCAAGGAAAATGATCTTGGGGTGAGTATAACACCGGGCACATCTCCTGAGGGGCACATCAATAAAGTAACTGCTGCAGCATATGGGCACCTAGCAAACCAAAGAATAGCATTCCGACATCTCAATAAGGAATCGTTCTGAACCCTGTACACCGTATATGTCAGGCCTATATTGGAGTATGCAGCACCAGTTTGGAACCCACATCTAGCCAAGCATGTAAGGAAATTAGAGAAAGTGCAAAGGTTTGCAACAAGAATAGTCCCGGAGCTAAGGGGCATGTCCTACGAGGAGAAGCTCAGGAAAATCGACCTGAAGACACTGGAGGACAGGAGAGAGTGGGGGAATATGATAACGACATATAAAATACTGAGAGGAATTGACAAGATGGACCGAGACAGGATGTTCGGGAGATGGGACACAACAACAAAGGGACACAATTGGAAGTTGAAGACTCAGATGAATCACAGGGATGTTAGGAAGTATTTCTTCCGTCACAGAGTTGTCAGGAAGTGGAATAGTCTGGGAAGTGATGTAGTGGAGGCAAGATCCATACATAGCTTTAAGAAGAGGTATGATAAAGCTCATGCAGCAGGAAGAGTGACCTAGTAGCGACCAGTGAAAAGGCTGGGCCAGGAGCTGTGAACCAACCCCTCCAACCACAACTGAGTACAACTAAGTGAACACACACACACACACACACACACACACACACACACACACACACACACACACACACACACACACACACACACGCACGCGCGCGCGCGCGCGCGCATAATACAATCACACAACGGAGATTTAATATGTTCCGTACCCAAATTTCTCATTTCTGTGCGCTAGAGAATTTGATTTGTGATATTGTTGGAGGAATGGAAACAGAATGAAGGAGACGCTCCAACTGATCCCTGGATTGAAAATTTGATGGCGATAATTTCAGAGATGCTTCCTTGGGGAATGTGGATGACTAGAGTTGCCCACCAGTATCATATGTGTGCAGAAATTAAATGTTTACGTAACAATTTTGATATAAGTGTATGCATATAATGCCTGCCTTATGTTTACACATGTAATCTACATACATGGAGAAATGTATTATTAAATATGAATAGACAGTAAGATATCCAGCAGACCGCTGACTGAGAGGTAATTTATCTTAAACGTAATTGAATTCTAATTTTTTCAGGGTACCTAGTCACAACAATAAATTATGTTTGATATATACAGGGAGAGAGGAATTAATTACCTTTGGCTTTAAACGTAACGTAAGTCTTTAATTTTGAATATAGGAAACCATAACTACAATAGTTCTGGTTTATTATATACAAAACTCGATTAATAATAAATCCCACCAGATATGAACTACACAAATTATATAAAGTGGAAGAGATTAGGAAGAAGACTGTGAAATTCTTTGTAATTAATACGATCCATAGATAGATACAGTTCCAGAAGAGCACATAAAAGGCATGACTCATTTTCTGAAAGAGTCGTGCCTTTTATGTGCTCTTCTGGAACTGAAGAAAATAATGGACCGTATTAATTACAAAGAATTTCACAGTCTTCTTCCTAATCTCTTCCAATTTATATACCGTGTGTAGTTTAACAGTCACAGATAAACAAAATATATGATTCATGTGAGATGTGGTTGTCGGTGCTGATGTCAGGCTTACTGTTACATGACAGTGACTACACTATATAATAGATGTCAGGAGAAATAAATTGTTTCTTCTGTCTCGGGGCTGAGTCACGTGATGACGCTTACAGTTTTTAATCCTTTGACTCAGGTTTGTTCGAAAGCTTGTTTATTAAAAAAAATCGTTATAACATATCAAGATGTACAGAGCATATAAAACAGTCAGAATTAGACACAAGTGCAAAATCTGGGATTTTTATTCCATTGTCTTCCAATTATGTCCTTGGATTTGTTTTGATAAAGCCACTGGAGAAACGTGTACAATCTTGCCAGTATTGTATATCATACATATACAACATAAAACTGTCAACAAATGATCTAAGTCAGATGCACGATCTACGTCATGAAAATAAATCTAATAAGAGGAAGTACGAGTGAAACACTTCAGACCAAGAAGGCGCTTTGTCATATTTGGACACCTGTGAACCTCTGTACGAAACTTATTTCACTCTCAGATCATTCTAAGACGGTAAAACATTTTGATAAATTAGACACATATACAACTCTTGGGAATCTTCATTGAGGAAACGTTTCGCCACACAGTGGCTTCATCAGTCCATACGAAGGAGAAACTTGAAGAACAGGAGGAGAATGAGGTAATCAGTCCCTCAACCTTGAGTCGATGTGTTCAGTCCATCAATCTTGAATAGAAGGAGAAACTTGAAGAACAGGAGGAGAATGAGGTAATCAGTCCCTCAACCTTGAGTCGATGTGTTCAGTCCATCAATCTTGAATAGAAGTATTCTATTCAAGATTGATGGACTGAACACATCGACTCAAGGTTGAGGGACTGATTACCTCATTCTCCTCCTGTTCTTCAAGTTTCTCCTTCGTATGGACTGATGAAGCCACTGTGTGGCGAAACGTTTCCTCAATGAAGATTCCCAAGAGTTGTATATGTGTCTAATTTATCAACATGTCGGTTCTCTGAACCATTCATCTACGGTAAAACATTTATTGTTATCGTCAATGTTCGTGAGAACTTTACTTGGTAATAGTAAGAAAATTGATGAGATTGTTGCTGTATTATTGTACTCTAAAATTTTCATTATTATTTCGTATGAACAAGCGAGACCAGCCATTTTAATTCGTTTACAAACACGGTCTACCTTAAAAATAATACGATTATATTTATAACATTCTGGGAAGCTTGCCTATATATGCCTATATATACATTAATTTTGGTACTGCAGGCTCATTTAAATCTTTGCTAATTAAAAATGCACTGCAGCTCTTTGCTGATATTATGTATAGATTTTTCCGCATGACTCGTCATTAATTTCATCTTGGTCAGAATGATCAACGAGTGTAATCGAAAATTAAAAAAAAACTTTAGCTGTTAAATTATTATAATCAAAAAGAATTAGCTTGTTAAAGCCGCACAGGTTGCTGATATTATCTTTGAACATTTAAATGTGAACTCCAAGCATTTTAATTGTGATCATGTAAGTCATTCGATTTTATAATTTATACATTGATCGAGAAATGGCTAATTCTGTGCAAGAAATAGGCTCTTTAAAGTCATTTGGCCATTAGTCAATATCATAACCAGGTAACTCAGCCTCGATATTTAAAGAGAATACATACTCTGAGTGTCATAACTGGGAATTTAGACAAGGTTAGTGGTCATGGGTCAAGAAATGTTGGGTTGGCGAGTTCACCAGATGTTTGGGTTACTACGAATAGTATAACTTTGAGTATAAGGTATCTGGTAGTAATATGATAAGTAATCATGGAAAGTGGCTGGGGAAATCTAGTGGTAAAAAAAAGATAAGGAAACTGAAATTTAAGAAGGATAAAGAATGGAAACAGCTTTGCTGCTCTTCAAGATAAGTATAAAGTTGCTGAGAGTAAGGAAAGTAAAGGAAATCTTCAACAAGTAAAGATGAGAACAGGCTCATTGTTCCAGATTCTTAAACTAGATACATGGACGGTACATTCTCTAATGAATTCAGAAATGCGCAACGCAGGGTGTTTTCCTGGTGTTGATATAGAAGGTTAAGTTAACGTCATATCAATAAAAATAACTCCAGTATCTGCCTAGTTGCTGGCTACACTTACCTTAGGTCTTACAAGTAAAAGACAGATCTAAAATCATTATGGTGAAAAAAAAAAAAAAGAATCCTGATTATATGTTGCATTTTCCAGAGAAGGAGAGGGTTGTGAATGAATGTCTAGAACAAGTGATGAAAATTTCTCACTAAACTAGTACTGAAAGAAAATTGTAATAACTTTCACATATAACTGGATTATTCTCTGTTTGCAAAGAAATATATGCGAGTGATAGGCTGCATCTCTCTCTTAATCAAGAGTGACAACATTAACCACTTTCGTCGAGAAGTGACGTTGCTGAATTGTTTTGGACTTAAAACTGAGAAAAGACAGAGTTATGTGTGTGTTTGGAAAACGAAGTAGTCGCAGTACTATGGAAGAAAAAAAAAACATGTATTAGGATTTATAAAAAAAAAAAAAACAATATGGCTGATAATAGTTATAATATAGTTAATGATATACACAAAGAAAGAGAAAGAATATTGGGGAAGAAAAACCTCCATAACATCTATATTATATATAGTTGGTGAGAGAGAAAAACAAGAGGAGCTTCATATTGAAAACAGATTTAACTTCAAGGACTGACACCTGGTTAATCTGACATATAATGACATGCCAGTTGAACATCTTGAGTATAAATTATTCCACAGAGAGTGGAATGGGGTAGCGATGTGATTTATATATATATATATATATATATATATATATATGTCGTGCCGAATATGTAAAACTGGTCAATTAGCAAGAATTCATTTAAAATTAAGTTCTTTCTGGTGGCCTAGTGGTTAACGCTCTCGCTTCACACGGTGAGGGCCTGGGTTCGATTCCCAGCCAGAGTAGAAACATTGGACATGTTTCTTTCCACCTGTTGTCTATGTTCCCCATCAGTAAAATGGGTACCTGGGTGTTAGTCGACTGGTGTGGGTCGCATCCTGGGACACTGACCTAAGGAGGCCTGGTCACAGACCGGGCCGCGGGGGCGTTGACCCCCGGAACTCTGTCCAGATAAACTCCAGATACATTTAAAGATATATTTTTTTCATTGATGTTAATGTAATTTTTTTTAAATTTGCACCAAAAGAATCTTAGAAAACTTACCTAACCTTATTGTAACAAGCGCAATTTATTTTAGCCTAACCCAACTAAATATATATTAGATTTGTTTACAATAATTTAATACTAAACAAACACAGTAAAATACATTTTTTTTCGTTAGGTTCAGAATTATTTTAAAGAAATTATTGCATACACAAATTTTCGTTTGTCCTATATGGCAAGATGAGCGTTGCTATTTAAGCCAAGATCGCAAGTTCTGCCTATTCGGCACGACATATATATATATATTATTATTGTGACCACGAACGAGTGGTCAATTACAATACTGCACTAGCCAAGGGCTCGAACCCATGCTGCTTTGGCCTGCCTCATGGTGGGCGAAAACACATGACACCCTAATCCACTGGAGCATACGATCCTTAATTGTTGTTATTGATCAATACCACTTGTTCGTGGGTACAATATAAAATACTGCTTATTGTACTAGGACACCCAACAGGGAGTAGAATGAAATTAACCTAGAGTCTTCCACACCAAAGTATGTCCTTGGGTAGCGAGTACAACATCCAGTTCTGCTGGATGCGCTACACTTAACTATTGTGTGGTCCCGTGGATTAAGGCGTCATGAGTTTTCGCCCACCATGAGGCAGGCCAAAGCAACATGGGTTCGACTCCTTGGCTAGTCGCAGTGTTATTATTGATCAATTCCACTCGTTCGTGGGTACAATAATATATATGTCGTGCCGAATAGACAGAACTTGCGATCTTGGCTTAAATAGCAACTCTCATCTTGCCATATAGGACTAGCGAAAATTTGTGTATGCAATAATTTCGCCAAAATCATTCTGAACCTAACGAAAAAAAATATATTTCACTGTGTTTGTTTAGTATTAAATTATTGTAAACAATTCTAAAATATATTTAGTTGGGTTAGGCCAAAATAAATTGCTCTTGTTATAATAAGGTTAGGTAAGTTTTCTAAGATTCTTTTGGAACAAAATTAAAAATTTTTACATTAACATTAATGAAAAAAATATATCTTTAAACGTATAAGAGAAAATTTTAGAAAGGACTTAATTTTAAATGAGTTCTTGCTAATTGACCAGTTTTACATATTCGGCACGATATATATATATATATATATATATATTATAATATATATATAATATATATATATATTATATATATATAATATATATAATATTTCTTTCAACACACCGGCCTTATCCCATCGAGGCAGAGTTACCTGGAGAGGGTTTCTGGGGTCAACGCCCCCGCTGACCGGTCTGAGACCAGGCCTCATGGTGGATCAAGGTCTGATTAACAAGGCTGTTACTGCTGGCCTCACGCAAGCTGACGTACGAACCACAGCCCGGTTGGTCAGGTACCGACTTTAGGTGCCTGTTCAGTGCCTTCTTGAAGACAGCCAGGGGTCTATTGGTTATCCCCCTCATATATGCTGGGAGGCAATTGAACAGTCTTAGCCCCCGGACACTTATAGTGTTGTCTCTCAGTGTACTCGTGGTGCCCCTGCTTTTCGTCGGGGGAATGTTGCATCTCCTGCCGAGTTTTTTGCTTCCATAGGATGACCCACCGAGGCGGGGTGGCCCACCGAGGCAGGGTGGCCCATCGAGGCAGGGTGACCCATCGAGGCAGGGTGGCCCACCGAGGTGGGGTGGCCGACCGAGGCGGGGTGGCCGACCGAGGCGGGGTGGTCCACCGAGGCGGGGTGGCCCAAAAGGAAAAACGAAAGTTTCTCCTTTTACATTTAATAATAGATACAGGAGAAAGGGTTACTAGCCCCTCGCTCCCGGCACTTTAGTCGCCTCTTACGACACGCATGGCTTACGAAGGAAGAATTCTGTTCCATTTCCCCATGGAGAAATATATATAATATATATATATATATATTATATATATATATATATATATATATATATATATATATATATATATATATATATATTTGTAAGTCATCATGAACGATTGTCAATTAACAGACAGAAGAACGGACAGAGTCGAACCGTTGTCCAGAATGGTAGCAGGTCCAGCTCTCTGGGTTATGAGACTTCTATTAGAAAAGTTTCGCAGACTTTTGAATAAAGTTTTTTTTTTGAAACTTAGTTGAGTAATCATTGTAATAGCTGATTTTTGCTGGGTAACTACAGGGTTTTACGTGATTAGCTGTTGTAGATATTCAAGCACAGATACCATATGTGAGGTAGGGATAGATTCATGAGTAGGAAGTGTGAAGAATGCTGCTTTAGGAACGTATGTAGAATGAAAGCGTTGAATTACAGTTGTAGTCAAGGTGAATATCTAAGAAATTTCCTTCGTTTACTTTTATGCTGAACTTTGTATTTTTAGTTTTATTCCCTAACATGTCCAAGGTCTTGTCGGTATTGAGAGCAAGTTCGATGGTGGTCTTCCAGGAAGAAATCCTTGTAAGCTCGTCGTTGACCGTATTGTTAATAACAACTGAATCAGGATTAAGTATGAATGTTGTGTCATCTGCCAAGAGGACTGTTTTAAGTTCCTGGGAGGTATTAGGTAGGTCAAGTATATATATGAGAAATAATAGTGGGTGCCGTAGGGGATAGTCCCCTACGGCACTCCCATGTTCATAATTTGGGCTGCTGAGGTAGGATTTAATGGAAGTAAGAGCATGATCTCTTGACTGCATGATGTCATAGTATAGCTGTAATGTAGTGTGGTCTACGGTGTAAAAAAGCTTTTCTTAGATCCATACAGAGGCCCATTGGATATTCATTATTTTCTGGAGGTGAATAGATAGAATGTAGCACCTTTAAGGTAGCATCATTAGTACTTTTTCTTGGCCTAAAATCAAAGAGATTCGATAATAAAGGCAAGTTACAGATTAGTCTGTTGTTAATATCAGATGGGTAACTACGTTTACGGACTTGGGTAACTCGCTCAAGCTTAAATATATGTGGGAAAGTTTGGGTTTCAAAAGATTTATTAATGAGACTTGCAATAAATACGAGATAACTCATTGTCATCTCTCTTATATAAAAATGGCGGAATATTCGTTTTATTACCTGCTTGTTTTAAAGTTCTTTTAGTATTGAAGTTACCTCAGTATGAGTTCCTGAATGTTTCCCTTAAATTCTTTGAATCACTTTGCATAATAACTTGGTTTACATTTGTTTATAATCATGGTAGTGTTAATGTTTATTTTTTGTCTTGTTCTTCGGGAATTAAGCACATATTTGTCAAAAAATCTCGGGATGTTGCTGCTTAACCAAGGGCTAATTAGTTCCTTGGCTGCAACCTGTTGAGTTTTTAAGGAACAACGTTAGTAACAGACAGTGAACTTTCTGAAGATAAGCCTGGACGCTTGAGTGTCATTATTGTTGTCGAATTTAATATGCCAATCTGTGTGCATATTGACTTGATAAAATTATTCATTGATACCTCATCATCGACCCTGAACGAAATGTTATTGGCATCAATAGATAATTAGGATAAGTTGGTTACTAGGAGGGTAGTGATGTTAACGATTAAGCCAGCTATTAGGAGAGCTGCTATTTTTGTCCGTATATAGTCTAGGAAAGTTGTAGATACCTCAGTAATACCTGTGGGTTTGCTTATTACGGGCATTTGTAGGTAGTTATTAAGGATGTCAGCTTCTGCTTGAATGAGATTAAAGTTACCGGCAATTAATAACTGATGCTGATTTAGTTTCATTACTCATGATTAGTATTTTTTTATGGTCCCCAGTGATGACTATGGTGGTATGTAAAACTCTGTAGATAGTACCTATTGTTACTGTTGGTGTAAATTGAGTAAATATGTATTGCTGTATTGATGTTAGGTACATGCTGAATTTATGCACTGCATCCATAGTATAATATAATACTGCACCACCTCACTTTTGATTTGGTCTGCAGTTATGTATGTTGTCAGTGTCCAGGTAATGTATATAATATTGTGATCATGCTTTAGCCAGTTTCTGTGAGAATAATTATAGTTAGGTTCGCATTTTGATACTATGGTATCATTATAGTGTCTACTCAGAGATTATGGGATTGCAGCAGAAAACTGAGGTGTTCGTTTTGTTACTAAAGATTGTGCTTAACTAATTATGTTGTATTTTCAGTCTTGGTTTGTTGTAAGCTGATTATTGTAGAGATCTGAGAGGAAATTAACGCCTGGACTTATATTATCATTCATGTGCAGTACTTAGACAAAATAATGGTAACAGCTTTTATCAAATATACTCAAGAAATAATACTGGTTCAATTCCTACACTTCCTCCCGGGCAATAACTTATAGTTTCATTAATGCTAAGTGTTCCTTGATCCAGTGCAGTGCTTTTTCTATTATTCATGTCTGCACATCTAACTCTTGTCCAGATCTCTTGTGGGTCATTGTATCGAACGCTTCTTGAAGTCCAAAAATAGCAATCCACCCATCCTCTCTCCCTCCTCCCTCCTCCCTCCTCCTCCTCCCTCCTCTCTCTCTCTCTCTCTCTCTCTCTCTCTCTCTCGTACCTAACTTTCCTTACTTTTCATAAAACTGTAGCAGACTTGCGAGACAAATTTTTCCATCTAGAAAACCGTGTTGGTCGTTGTTTCCAGGTGTTCTTTCCAGGTGTTCCCCTACACTACCATAATCTGCATAATCTTGTATATCTTACCTGTCAGTCAGGCTAATCTGTAATTCAACGCCACCTGTGTGTCCCCTGTTTTAAATACTGAGAATACATTCGCTGTTTTCCAGACATCTGACAGCTGCCCTGTTTCAATTAATTTGTTGGAAAACTCTGCTATTTATTCATAGTTCCACCTCCCTTACTCGCAGGACCCATGAAGAGATATCTAGTTCCATTTCCTTTGAGTTATCCAGCTCTCTCAGCAGTTTCTTTGTGTGAATTGTGTCTGGTACTAGTCGGTGCACTCTCCTCCTTTGACTCTCTGGCAATATCCCCAGTCTCGAGGAGAATGCTTCCCTAACCTTTTGTTCATCTCCTTACAGGTTTTATGATGATTCATAGTGAGCGCCTCTCCTTCTTGCTTCAGCCTTATTACCTGATCCATCACGGATGTCTTCTTTCTGATACGGCTGTATATCAACGTTGGCTCAGCTTTAGATTTTGCAGCTGTGTCAGTCTGAATAGTCGTTTAGTCTCTCCTCTTCCTACCCATATGCATATTTGTTTCTGGCTCTTTATTGTACTTCCCTGTTCTCGAGCATTCTTGCTTTTTTTATTTTCTCCATACTGTTTTACTTGAGCTTTTGTCTCCCTGAACTTCTGGACGAACAATAGAGTCATTTTATCTTCCTTTGGACGAACTAATTTTATCTATCTCTCGACGAACCATAGGCTCATTTTGTCTGTCTCTGGACGAGCCATGGGGTCATTTTGTCTTCCTCTGAACGAGCCATGGGGTAATTTTGTCTTCCTCTGAACAAGCCATGGGATCATTTTGTCTTCCTCTGAACCAGCCATGGTCTCATTTTGTCTTCCTCTGAACGAGCCATGGGCTCATTTTCTTCCTCTGAGCCAGCTATGGGCTCATTTTGTTCTTTCTTGTGCTGCCTCTGCTTCTAGGTACGAATTTCTTCTCGGTCCTCCGGAACTTCCAGCTACACTCTCCATCATTTCATTCACTGTCTTCTCGTCTAGCTCTATTTCCCATAGCGCTCTGCTTAGGAATTGCCTCATGCCATCATAGTCTCCACTTCTGAAGTCAGGTTTCTATCTTCATCCTGTATTTGTCTCCAAGTTCACTCCCTCAAGGAATTCGAACTTCAGCAGTATGTGTGTGTGTACTCACCTAGTTGAGGTTGAAGGGGTCGAGTCCAAGCTCCTGGCCCCGCCTCTTCACTGGTCGCTACTAGGTCACTCTCCCTGAACCGTGGGCTTTATCATACCTCTGTTTAAAGCTATGTATGGATCCCGCCTCCACTACATCGCTTCCCAAACTATTCCACTTCCTGACTACTCTGTGGCTGAAGAAATACTTCCTAACATCCTTGTGATTCATCTGTGTCTTCAACTTCCAACTGTATCCCCTTGTTGCTGTGTCCCATCTCTGGAACATCCTGTCTTTGTCCACCTTGTCAATTTCTCTCAGTATTTTGTATGTCGTTATCATCTCCCCCCTATCTATCCTGTCCTCCAGTGTTGTCAGGTTGATTTTCCTTAACCTCTCCTCGTAGGACATACCTCTTAGCTCTGGGACTAGTCTTGTTGCAAACCTTTGCACTTTCTCTAGTTTCTTTACGTGCTTGGCTAGGTGTGGGTTCCAAACTGGTGCCGCATACTCCAATATGGGCCTAAAGTACACGGTGTACAGGGTCCTGAAAGATTCCTTATTAAGATGTCAGAATGCTGTTCTGAGGTTTGCTAGGAGCCCATATGCTGCAGCAGTTATTTGGTTGATGTGCGCTTCAGGAGATGTGCCTGGTGTTATACTTACCCCAAGATCTTTTTCCTTGAGTGAGGTTTGTAGTCTCTGGCCCCCTAGACTGTACTCCGTCTGCGGTCTTCTTTGCCCTTCCCCAATCATGATTTTGCACTTGGTGGGCTTGAACTCCAGGAGCCAATTGCTGGACCAAGTCTGCAGCCTGTCCAGATCCCTTTGTAGTTCTGCCTGGTCTTCGATCGAATGAATTCTCATCAACTTCACGTCATCTGCAAACAGGGACACCTCGGAGTCTATTCCTTCCGTCATGTTGTTCACAAATACCAGAAACAGCACTGGTCCTAGGACTGACCCCTGTGGGACCCCGCTGGTCACAGGTGCCCACTCTGACACCTCGCCACGTACCATGACTCGCTACTGTCTTCCTGACAAGTATTCCCTGATCCATTGTTGTGCCTTCCCTGTTATCCCTACTTGGTCCTCCAGTTTTTGCACTAATCTCTTGTGTGGAACTGTGTCAAACGCCTTCTTGCAGTCCAAGAAAATGCAGTCCACCCACCCCTCTTTCTCTTGTCTTACTGCTATCACCATGTCACAGAACTCCAGTAGGTTCGTGACACAGGATTTCTCATCCCTGAAACCATATTGGCTGCTGTTGATGAGATCATTCCTTTCTAGATGTTCCACCACTCTTCTCCTGATAATCTTCTCCATGACTTTGCATACTATTCATGTCAGTGACACTGATCTGTAGTTTAGTGCTTCATGTCTGTCTCCTTTTTTAAAGATTGGGACTACATTTGCTGTCTTCCATTCCTCAGGCAATCTTCCTGTTTCGATAGATGTATTGAATATTGTTGTTAGGGGTACACATAGCGCCTCTGCTCCCTCTCTCAGGACCCATTGAGAGATGTTATCCAGCCCCATTGCCTTTGAGATATCTAGCTCATTCAGAAGCCTCTTCACTTCTTCCTCGGTTGTGTGTACTGTGTCCAGCACTTGGTGTGCCCCACCTCTCCGTCTTTCTGGAGCCCCTTCTGTCTCCTCTGTGAGCACTTCTTTGAATCTCTTGTTGAGTTCCTCACATACTTCACGGTCATTTCTTGTTGTCTCTCCTCCTTCCTTCCTTAGCCTGATTACCTGGTCCTTGACTGTTGTTTTCCTCCTGAGGTGGCTGTATAACAGTTTTGGGTCAGATTTGGCTTTCACTGCTATGTCGTTTTCATATTGTCGTTGGGCCTCCCTTCTTATCTGTGCATATTCATTTCTGGCTCTATGACTGCTCTCCTTATTCTCCTGGGTCCTTTGCCTTCTATATTTCTTCCATTCCTTAGCACACTTGGTTTTTGCCTCCCTGCACCTTTTGGTGAACCATGGGCTCATCCTGGCTTTTTCATTATTCCAGTTACTCTTAGGTACAAACCTCTCTTCAGCATCCTTGCACATTGTTGCTACATATTCCATCATCTCATTAACTGGCTTCCCTGCCAGTTCTCTGTCACACTGAACCCCGTTCAGGAAGTTCCTCATTCCTGTGTAGTCCCCTTTCTTGTAGTTTGGCTTCATTCGCCCTGGCCTTCCTGCTTCCCCCTCCACTTGTAGCTCTACTGTGTATTTGAAGCTTAAAAACACATGATCGCTGGTCCCAAGGGGTCTTTCATATGTGATGTCCTCAATATCTGCACTACTCAAGGTGAATACTTTGTCCAGTCTTGCTGGTTCATCCTCTCCTCTCTCCCTTGTAGTGTCCCTTACGTGTATCTTGGCCCCCATGTGGCTCCAAGTTCTCCCAATCGATCTCCTTGTGGTTAAAGTCACCCATGATCAGGAGCTTTGCCCTGCATGCATGAGCTCTTTTGGCCACTGCAGCCAGTGTGTCAACCATTGTTCTATTGCTCTCGTCATACTCTTGCCTTGGCCTCCTGCTGTTCTGTGGTGGGTTATACATCACTGCAATTACCACCTTGGGACCTCCAGAGTGAAGCGTTCCCACTATGTAATCACTTGCTTCTCCACTGTCTCCTCTCTCCAGCTCATCAAAATTCCATCGGTTTTTGATCAGTGCCACTCCTCCACCCCCCCTGTTCCCTCTGTCTTTCCTCAGGATCTGGTATCCCATTGGAAAGATGGCATCTGTTATCATACCTGTAAGCTTGGTGTCTGTGAGAGCTATGATGTCCGGTGATGCCTCTTTGACTCTTTCGTGCCACTCCTCCCACTTATTCGTTATTCCATCAGCATTTCCTTTCCAACACTGTGGCTTAGGGGGCCTGTGAGGGTGGGAGACCTGGTAGCATACTCTATAGCTGGGTGTTGGGTGGAAGCTGTGAGTATGGATTGTAGTTTGCGTTGGGATGGTGTGATAGGTTGTGGGGTTTTGAGGATAGTTGTGTGTGTTCCTGCCCTTGCTGCTATGTTCTGCTCTGATTGACCTCTGCTGGTTCCATCCTAGTCTCCTTTCCTAGCTCCTCTCACTTTTTTGTCCTCTCCCTCAGCTGCTGTCGTTCTGTTTGTGTTCTGTCTCTGTCTAGGAACACCGTCTTGTATTCTTCCGAGTATTTCAACCGTGGTTTCTCTTGGAGGATCCTGTTCCACACTGTTTCTGTCCTGAGAATCAGCTTGATCAGTCATTTTCTCCCCTTCAAGTACCCCTCTATTCTCTGAAAATTTACAATCTCGTCCATGTCGTCACCTATTTCCGTGATGATTTTCTCAATCTTCTTTCTTTCTGCCTGCAGTGTTTCAGTGTGTGTCCTTTCCTCTCTCTCCTGAAGCCCATGGATAAACACTGATTTTGCCCTTTCCTCCTCCCATTGCCTCTCCCTCTGTGACTCTGGTTCCTGTCTGTACGTGGTCATCTTCTCCCTTGATTTTTCTAGTGGCTCTTGGCAGCATGGTTGTGCCTCTGCATTCGACCTATCACCCGCTCTATCTGCACCCAGCTGCTCTTCCCTTTCACTCCTTGGCCTTTCTTGGCAGGCTGATATGAACTTAGCATAATTCATATCTCCTTCCTTCCTGTTCGGCCTCTCAGCTTCATATGCTGTGTCTTCTCTGGTCACTGCTCCTGTAACTTGCCTCAGCCTGTTCACCTCATCTTCTAGGACCCTTATCCTGGTTACTGCAGTTTCGACATGTGCCTCCCAATTCTTCTTTTCCTTCTCCAACCTCTTTTCCAATTTCACTGAAAGCTCTTTCTCCATTTTTTCAGAAAGCTCTCCTAATTTTCTTTTCCACTCTTGTTTCATCCTTTACCACTGCTCCTCCATCCACTCCTCCCTACCAGAACCATTCTCATCTGATCCCTGGTTCCTGCGAGTCTCCACCATTCTTTTTTTTCTTTTTTCCCATTTCTTCCCTTTTTTTTGAAAGAGAAAAGAGAGAGAGAGAGAGGAGAGAGAAGGGAAAGGTAGAAGGAGAGGGGGAGAGTGAGAAGGGAAAAGGGGGAAGAGAGTGAGCGAGATGGGCAGAAAGCAGCAACTTCACTCTGGCTGTACCCTTCTCCAGAACATCACTCCATCTGAGATCATATATACCCAGGATGACTCGAGTATGGAACACATTCGTACAGCATAATGATGTCAACGAGATAAAGTCAGTTGATCAAATGAAAATGCTGGCCCACAGATGGCTCCAATTTCATTCTGTTCCCTACTTGTATGTTTCATAATGAAAATGCTTTCAAATGAGCTGATGTAGGTAACAACTCTTAGCTTGCCAATAAAGTTAGGAATCCTTAACCTTGTAAATAGCTTGTCAATAAAGCTAGGGATCCTTAACCTTGTCAAACCCTGTGTAAAAAAAAAAAGAGAAGGGAAAGGTAGAAGGAGAGAGGGGGAGAGTGAGAAGGGAAAAGGGGGAAGAGAGAGGGGAGGGAGAGAGGGGGGAAATGGAAGATAGTGAGGAGAGAGAGAGGATAGATAGGGAGAGGGGAGAGATAATGAGAGGGGAGAGATGTTAGACGGGGGGAGGTGTTAGAGGGGAGAGATGGGAGAGGGAAGAGATGGGAGAAGGGAGAGAGATAGGTAGTGACAGAGAGATAGGTAGAGATAGGTAGGGATAGGTAAAGAGAGAGATAGGTAGAGGTAAAGAGGGAGATAGGTATTGAGAGAGGGAGAGAGAGGGAGGGTTAGATGGTCAGTTCTCAGGAAGGTGTGAAATCCTGTGTATGTGTGTGTGTGTGTGTGTGTGTGTGTATGTGTGTGTGTGTGTACTACAGCTTTTATATGTGCTTGTTCCTGTATGTGTGTGTGTGTCCCCACTTCCAAGTATTCATATTAATAAATACCAGTAGTAATACCAGTAATTCTAAAGCTTACCAATAATACTTCTAACACTTAGCAATTGTGTGTGTGTGTGTGTGTGTGTGTGTGTGTGTGTGTTTGTGTGTGTGTGTACTCACCTATTTATGGTTGAAGGGGTCGATACATGGCTCCTGGCCCCGCCTCTTCACTGATCGTTACTTGGTCCTCTCTCCCCCTGCTCCATGAGCTTTATCATACCTCGTCTTGAAACTATGTTTGGTTCGTGCCTCCTGTGTGTTTGTGTGTGTGTGTGTGTGTTGTGTGTGTGTGTGTGTGTGTGTGTGTGTGTGTATGTGTGTGTGTGTGTGTGTGTATGTGTGTGTGTATGTGTGTGTGTGTATGTGTATGTGTGTGTGTGTGTGTGTGTGTGTGTGTGTGTGTGTGTGTGTATGTATATGTGTGTGTATGTGTGTATGTGTGTTTGTGTGTATGTACTCACCTATTTGTACTCACCTATTTGTGGTTGCAGGGACGAGTCTTAGCTCCTGGCCCCGCCTCTTCACCGGTTGCTACTGGGCCCTCTCTCTCCCCGCTCCATGAGCTTTATCAAACCTCGTCTTAAAACTGTGTATGGTTCCTGCCTCCACTACGTCATTTTCTAGGCTATTCCACTGCCTTACAACTCTATGACTGAAGAAATACTTCCTAATATCTCTCTGACTCATTTGTGTCTTCAACTTCCAATTGTGGCCTCTTGTTTCTGTGTCCCCTCCCTGGAACATCCTGTCTTTGTCCACCTTGTCTATTCCACGCAGTATTTTATATGTCGTTATCATGTCTCCCCTGACCCTCCTGTCCTCCAGTGTCGTCAGGCCGATTTCCCTTAATCTTTCTTCATAGGACATTCCCCTTAGCTCTGGAACTAACCTTGTCGCAAACCTTTGTACTTTCTCTAGTTTCTTGACGTGCTTTATAAAGTGCGGGTTACAAACAGGTGCTGCATACTCCAGTATGGGCCTGACATACATGGTGTACAGTGTCTTGAACGATTCCTTACTAAGGTATCGGAATGCTGTTCTCAGGTTTGCCAGGCGCCCATATGCTGCAGCAGTTATCTGGTTGATGTGTGCTTCCGGAGACATGCTCGGTGTTATACTCACCCCAAGATCTTTCTCCTTGAGTGAGGTTTGCAGTCTTTGGCCACCTAGCCTATACTCTGGTCTGTGGTCTTCTGTGCCCTTCCCCTATCTTCATGACTTTGCATTTGGCAGGATTAAATTCGAGAAGCCATTTGCTGGACCAGGTGTCCAGTCTGTCCAGGTCTCTTTGAAGTCCTGCCTGGTCCTCATCAGATTTAATTCTCCTCATTAACTTCACATCATCTGCAAACAGGGCACTTCTGAGTCTAACCATTCCATCATGTCGTTCACATATACCAAAAATAGCACTGGTCCTAGGACCGACCCCTGTGGGACCCCGCTCGTCACAGGTGCCCACTGTGATACATCATTACGTACCATGACTCGTTGTTGTCTCTGTCAGGTATTCTCTGATCCATTGCAGTGCCCTTCCTGTTATATGTGCCTGATGCTCTAGCTTCTGCACTAATCTCTTGTGAGGAACTGTGTCAAAGGCCTTCTTGCAGTCCAAGAAGATGCAATCAACCCACCCCTCTCTCTCGTGTCTTACTTCTGTTATTTTATCATAAAACTCCAGAAGGTTTGTGACACAGGATTTGCCTTCCATGAATCCGTGCTGGTTGGCATTTTATACTCTGTTCCGTTCCAGTGTGCTCCACCACTCTCCTCCTGATAATCTTCTCCATAATTTTGCATACTATAACACGTCAATGACACAGGTCTATAGTTTAGTGCCTCTTTTCTGTCTCCTTTTTTAAAAATGGGAACTACATTTGCCATCTTCCATACCTCAGGTAGTTGCCCAGTTTCCAGGGACGTGTTGAAGATTGTGGTAAGTGGCACGCACAACATATCTGCTCCCTCTCTAAGGACCCATGGGGAGATGTCCGGTCCCATTGCCTTTGAGGTATCGATGTCCCTTAGCAGTTTCTTCACCTCCTCATCTGTATGTATGTCGTCCAACACTTGTTGGTGTATTCCTTGCTGGTGTCCCCATCGGTCTGTCCCCCCAGAGTCCTTCCTGTCTCTACTGTAAATACTTCCTTAAATCTCGTGTTGAGCTCCTCACATACCTCTTGATCGTTTCTTGTGAGTTCTCCACCTTCTTTCCTCAGCCTTATCACCTGGTCCTTGACTGTTGTCTTCCTCCTAATGTGGCTATACAGCAGTTTCGGGTCAGATTTGACTTTCGATGCTATGTCGTTTTCATACTGTCGCTGGGCCTCCCTCCTTATCTGTGCATACTCGTTTCTGGCTCTTCTACTAATCTCCTTGTTTTCCTGGGTCCTATGCCTCCTGTACCTTTTCCATTCTCTGTTGCACTTAGTTTTTGCCTCCCTACACCTTCGGGTAAACAAGGACTCGTTTTGGTCTTCCTATTATTTCTGTTTCCCTTGGGAACAAAACTTTCCTCTGCCTCCTTGCACTTTGTTGCCACATATTCCATCATCTCGTTTACTGATTTTCCTACCATTTCTCTGTCCCACTGAACCTCCTGCAGGAAGTATTCTCATACCTGTGTAGTCCCCCCTTTTATAGTTTGGCCTGACCCCTTCAGTTCCTGTTACCTTCTCCACTTGTAACTCTACTATATAATCAAAACTCAGAAACCACATGATCGCTAGCTCCAAGGGGCCTCTCGTAAGTGATGTCCTCAATGTCTGAACTGCTCAGGGTGAACACAAGATCCAGTCTTGCTGGCTCATCCTCCCCTCTCTCTCTGTTGTGTCCCTGACATGTTGATGCATGAGGTTTTCAAGTACCACATCCATCATCTTGGCTCTCCATGTTTCGGGATCCCCATGTGGCTCCAGGTTTTCCCAGTCGATCTCCCTGTGGTTGAAATCGCCCATTACCAGTAACTTTGCTCTGCTCGAGTGAGCTCTTCTTGCCACCTCAGCCAGTGTGTCCACCATCACCCTGTTGTTTTCTTCGTACTCCTCTCTTGGCCTCCTGCAGTTCTGTGGTGGGTTATACATCACTCCAATGACTACTTTATGTTCTCTGGACTGAATTGTACCTACAATGTAGTCTCTTTTCTCCAATCATGTCCATGCCTTCCATTTCCTCAAATCCCCATCGGTGTTTTATGAGCAGTGCAACCCCTCCTCCCCCTCTACTCCTTCTATCTTTCCTCAGGATCTGATATCCCATTGGGAAGATTGTGTCTGTTATTGTCTCAGCGAGTTTTGTTTCTGTGACTGCTATGATGTCTGGGGATTTTTCACTGATTCTTTCGTTCCACTCCTCATGTTTATTGTTATTCCATCCGCGTTTGTGTACCAAACTTTCAGTTTCTTTTCTATCATTGTGGTCATGCAAGAATATTGGGGTTGGGGAGCGAGAGCCTTGGTGGGGGCCTATATGGGGCTGTGGTGTAGGTGGGGTTTGTGATGATGGGGGTGGGGTCAGAATGCCCATAAGGGACAGCTGTTGGGGTGAGGTTTGTGATATGGGGGTTGGTGGCAGAGGGAACAGTGAGTGGGTTGTATAGGTTGCTCAGTTGCGTTGGGAATGTCGTGGTTGGAATCTTTTGGTGGGAGATTCTGTGGTGTGTGTTTGTCTGGGTCCTGCTCATCTTCGTCATTGCCTCTCGTTCCTCCTTGCGTCTCTGTACCCTCTCTTTCAGTGTAGTCCTTTCGTCTTGTGTTCTGTCGCAGTCGAGGTATACTCTCTGGTACCCCTGTTTGTCCCTCAGTCTTGCTTTCTCTTGCAGAATCCTGGTTCGAACTGATTCTTCCTTGAAAATTACTTTGACAGGCCGTATCCTTCCACTCGCAAACCACCCAATTCTCTGAAAATTTGTCACCTGGGTCATATCGCCCTCACCTATTGTTTTCATGATGCCTTCAATCATTTTTTTTCTCCTCCTGTTTTATTTCTTCAAAGTTGTCCCCCTTGGCTTCTTGGAGCCCGTACACAAAAACCGACCTCGCCCTTTCCTCCTCCCACTGAGTCTCCATCTGCTTCCTCTGAGGCATTTTATTTCCTTCCATTGACATGTTCTTGCCTTCAGTCCCTGTCATATCTGGAACTTCTATTCTCAGTGAACTGTCTTTCATGACCAGCTGTCCCTTGCTACTGCAGTTGGCTGTTAGAATCTCTGCATATAGCATACCTTCATTGTCTTCAGACCTGTCATTTGATCTTAGTGTACTCCTCGTCTTTTCCCTGGCCCCACATGGGTCTAAGGCCTTCGCGTACGGCATGTCTCCGTTGTTGCTTACCGTCCCCTTGTCTGCGCCTGATGTCACATCTGAATTGTCATTTGTATCTCTCATCTGTTTCAGGCTTTGCAGTTTCTCTTCTAAGCACTGTATCCTAGCTTCTGCTGCTAAGACCTGTACTTCCCACTTCCTGCACTCCTCAGCTATCCGCTCCTCCATTTTCTTACCAAGCTCTACTATCTTCCTTCCCCACTCTTCCTCCCTTTTTTGGAGCTCTAACTCCCAGTCTTTCCTCCCTGGTTCGTCTACCAGATCTCTGGTTTTCTGTCCTCTAGAGCCACCCATTTTTTTTTTTTTTTTTACCACAGACAGAAGGCTAGACGAGGGAGAGGGTGCGAGGGGGAGAGAGAAAGGGTAGAAAGAGGGAGAGTGTGTGTATGTGTGTGTGTGTGTCTGTGTGTGTGTGTGTGTGTGTCTGTGTGTATGTGTGTTTGTGTGTGTGTGTGTGTGTGTGTGTGTGTGTATGTATGCATGTGTGTGTGTGTGTGTGTATGCGAAATTATTTTAAACAGTATCATGATAGGCTTTTCCCAGTAAATATAATTTTATTACCAGCTCCTGAGTCTAATTGATTTAAAGAATCTAATGGCTTTTCTAATTTACTCTTCACTATTAAACTGCAGCCGACATACAGTGAAGTCTCTGAGACTGTTTATCCCATGGCCAACCTTACTGTATTAACTTTAATTAGCGTTTGATTACGACCAACTCGCAGGCCAAGTCTGAGGGGAACTTAATCTTTGATCAATTGTACTAAATGAGAATTTAGCTCTGATCAAACAGACTATTAGTGTTATCATGGCACTTCCCAGCTTCATGATATGAGATGTGGGTCCAAAATGGCGCTGGTTACTCCAAGATGGGTTTGACATATGTTTACAGTGCAGCAAGTACCTCCTTGTTAAGGTTCCTTGAAGCCACACATATGTTTGTCTCGCGTTTGCTGTGTGTGTGGTGTGTGTGTGTGTGTGTGTGTGTGTGTGAACACACCTATATGGTTGCAGGGGTCGATTCCCAGCCCTTGGCCCGACCTGGCTATTGCCAAATTCACTCCCTCTTGTGTCTGTCCTACCTACTCTTACACCTTCCGGCGGAACCTGTCGACACCGCCTCTTCGTCAAGGCTTTTTAACATGCTGCTGTGTACAGGTACTTGATACTATCCTCTCAAACAGCCTTTTCCCCTCTATTCTATAGATTCCTCGGAGTAATACAATGGTATCTTATGAACCACCTTATTAACTTCTGGTTTTATTCTGGCTGTTACTCTTATATTAGCAAGCAGGAATAAATCTGACTTACGTCGATCTGAAATTTCATTTACATAAATGTCGATCACTGCAGAATTCTTGCTCTTGTTACTCGTTTTTCTTTTCGGACAATCACTCTGCTTCTTTTCCTTATTGAATTCTTTCATCCACTGGAGAATGTTCCCTGTTATTATTGCCTGCACCTGAAAATTTTGCTCTAGTCTCTTGCGAAGAATGGCAGCGAATGTTTTCTTGAAGTCTAGGAAAATGCAATCCATGCATCCCTCTCTCTCCGACATCACTTCCGGTATTTTGTCATAAAACTTCATTAAGTTAATAAGACAAGATTTTCTGTCTCTATAGAAGAACTGAAAGTCCCAGTTCCGTGGCTGGAAAAATACATAACCCGTACTTAGGAAAATGAAACTTATGACGACGTTTCTTAGACCATTAATAAATTACTCCGAAACGAGAATGAAAGGTTTGCCGGATCACCTAATGGAGGAGACCCGAGTCTGGACCACACCAGCGAACCACTCATCGAAAGGAGGCTATAATATAAGAGAGGGGCGGGGAATTTTGTCCTACGCTGTGAAACAGTAGCTCTTCAGCAGTGCCCCTCTGTTCTACTGATCTTATGGACTATTTGCACTATTACTACTGCTACGATTATCTCTTCATTATTGCTATATTCTGTGCCATTATTTTCTCCCGATTTTCCACCACTACATGTGGTTGAATTTTCTACCAGCTCTTGATCCCCACTTGGATGGGGCTGAAGAACAAGACACCCCCATTAAGGGGGTGAAAGGGGAGTATGTAAGCAGATTCTCCTCCTTCTTACTCCTTCCCTCTTCTCGTGGGAGACCCAGTGTAATATTGCATTACTTGACCTATGAGTTCTTAATGGCTCATTATAGATTTGATGCTGTTCTGTCGAGCTAGGCTCTTCATTGGCACTGTCTTAGACCACTTAAGTTTTCATTCCATTTGCCATATATGACAACCTTCTGCTTAGTGCCCGGTCTAGAGGTATTTTCAAATGGGCGACAGTGGGCGGTTAGCTCTCATAGCGAGGAGGCCTCGTTGAAGCGAGACACATGTAGCAGGTGTTAGGCCCTCTACTAGGGGCCTTAATTAGCAATATTGTGGTCATCAGCAAATTAAATGATCGCAGTATAGAGCCCAGAAAACCCAATGAAGTGGTCACTGGATTCTAAAGTTACAACACATTGACAAGGGCGTGGAAGAATCGTGATCATGTGTTACCGTGCACGACGACCACCCAACACAGCGACCACAGCAGGATGGCCTTGTAGCTCACCAGTGTGAATCACCGCACCTCTGCATGTTAGATAGTGGTAGGCTTCTTAGCGTGGGCAGTGGTAACTCGTTATTAACATGATCTCATAACCATAGGGTCACGGGGAAAACACACGAGACGACGTCCAGAAGCTGACTGCCCTGGGGAGTCAGGAATATCAGAGAGTTGGAGCTGAGGAAGGGGAAGGAATAATGTTGAAGGATCAGTTATGGAAGAAGAGAGAATATAAATTACATGGATTAAAATAAGGGTTTGATGCGAAAAGTGGTTTATAAAAAGTGTGTATGCACCTGGAGAAGAGGGGAGTGTAGAGAGAGAGAGAGAGAGAGAGAGATTGGGAGATGTTAAGAGAGTGTTTAGAAACCTTTGAACTGAGAGAGTAACTGTGGTAGGGGACCTAAATGCTAAAGAAGGTGTGGTAGATAAGTTTGGGGTGCCAGGTGTAAATGATAATGGGGGGCCTATAACTGAACTTTGTATAGAAAGAGGTTTGGTTATAGGTAATACATATTTTAATAAAACAAGGATGAGTATACAAGGTATGACATAGGGGGTAATGATGTACTTTGTTTGACTATGTACTGGTAGATAAAACACTGATGGGTAGACTTATGGATGTGTATGTTTATAGAGGGGCCACAGATATATCAGATCACTTTTTAGTTGAAGCTACAGTGAGAGCAAAACGTAGATGGGATACAAGGAGAATGAGATTAGCAATTAAGAAAGAGGTGAAGGTTTGTAAACTAAAGGAGGAGGCAGTTAGGGTAAGATATAAACAACTATTGGAAGAAAGATGGACTAGTGAGTGCATAGGCAATGAGGTTAAAGAGGCACAAATAACCCGCACATAAAAGAAAGAAGCTTACGACGACGTTTCGGTCCGACTTGGACCATTTACAAAGTCCCGAAACGTCGTCGTAAGCTTCTCTCTTTTATGTGCGGGTTATTTGTGTGTAGTTCCAGTCACGGTATTGTGCCTTTTTTGTTATTTAGGTTAAAAAGGTATGGTACAGATTAAAGAATGTAGTGTTAGAGTGTTCAGCAGAAGGTTGTGATTACAGGAAAGTGGGTGAGGGAGGGAATAAGAGTGTTTGGTAGAAAATGAGGTAAAGAGAGTAGTAAGAGAGAAAAGTTAACATATGAGAGGTTTTTACAAAGTAGAAACGGTACAAGGAGGGAGGAGTACATGGAGAGAAAAATAAAGGTTAAGAGAGTGGTGAAGGAATGTAAAAGGAGAGGAAAGGAGAGGAAATGAGAGAGTGGGTGAGATGCTGTCAACAAATTTTGTTGAAAATAAGAAAAAGTTTTGGAGTGTGATTAATAAGTTGAGAAAGAGTAGGGAATGAGTGAATTTGGCAGTTAAAACCAGGAGAGGAGACCTGTTAGATGGAGAGTTAGAGGTGTTGAGAACATGGAGGGAACATTTTGAGGAACTGTTAAATGTTGATGAAGATAAAGAAACTTATATCATGTATGAGGATAAAGAATTTAGGTAATGAAAGACTGGATATCAGATTGGAGGGATGGAGTATGGAGGATATGAATGTATTCAGATATTTGGGAGTGGACGTGTCAGTAGATGTGTGTATGAAAGACGAGGTGAACCATAGAACAGATTAGAGGAAAAAGGTGACTGGTGCACTGAGGAGTCTGTGGAGACAAACAACGTTATCCATGGAAGCAGATAGGGGAATGTATGAGAATATAGTTATACCAACTCTCTTATATGGATGTGAAGCATAGGTGATAATTGTTGCAACAAAGAAAAGGCTGGAGGCAGTGATGTCATGTCTGAATATAATGAAGAGAACCTGTAGTTTAGAAGTGAGGAGGTGTGGGGATATTAAAAGAGGGCTGGCGAGGGGCTGTTTAGGTGGTTCAGATATTTAGAGAGGATAGAACGAAATGGAATGATTTAGAGAACATATAAATCTGTAGTGGAGGGAAGGTAGGGATAGGCCTCGGAAAGATTGGCGGGAAGGGGTATAGGAGGTTTTGTGTGCGAGGGGCTTGGACTTCGGGCAACGTGTTAGATAGGAACGAGTGGAAATAAATGGCTTTTAGAGCTTCACGTGCTGTTGGATTGTGAGCAAGGTAACATTTATGAAGGGATTCAGGGAAACCAGAAGGATGGATGCGAGTCCTGGAGGTGGGAAGTACAGTGTCTGCACTCTGAAGGAGGGGTGTTGGTAAGTTGAACTTTTATAATTGTATTGTAGGCGCGAGTCTCGTAAGACAGTGATAGAGTGAATGATGGTTTAAGTGTTTCTTCTTTTTCGGGTCACCCTGCTTCTGTGGGAGACGGCCGATGTGCTAATAAAAACAAAAAATATATATATATATATATATATATATATATATATATATATATATATATAATATATATATATATATATATATATATGCGTGTCGTATGAGGCGACTAAAATGCCGGGAGCAATGGGCTAGTAACCCCTTCTCCTGTAGACATTTACTAAAAAAGAGAAGAAAAACTTTATAAAACTGGGATGCTTAAATGTGCGTGGATGTAGTGCGGATGACAAGAAACAGATGATTGCTGATGTTATGAATGAAAAGAAGTTGGATGTCCTGGCCCTAAGCGAAACAAAGCTGAAGGGGGTAGGGAATTTCGGTGGGGGGAAATAAATGGGATTAAATCTGGAGTATCTGAGAGAGTTAGAGCAAAGAAGGGGTAGCAGTAATGTTGAATGATCAGTTTATGGAAGGAGAAAAGAGAATATGAATGTGTAAATTCAAGAATTATGTGGATTAAAGTAAAGGTTGGATGCGAGAAGTGGGTCATAATAAGCGTGTATGCATCTGGAGAAGAGAGGAATGCAGAGGAGAGAGAGAGATTTTGGGAGATGTTAAGTGAATGTATAGGAGCCTTTGAACCAAGTGAGAGAGTAATTGTGGTAGGGGACCTGAATGCTAAAGTAGGAGAAACTTTTAGAGAAGGTGTGGTAGGTAAGTTTGGGGTGCCAGGTGTAAATGATAATGGGAGCCCTTTGATTGAACTTTGTAGAGAAAGGGGTTTAGTTATAGGTAATACATATTTTAAGAAAAAGAGGATAAATAAGTATACAAGATATGATGTAGGGCGAAATGACAGTAGTTTGTTGGATTATGTATTGGTAGATAAAAGATGTTGCAGGTGTATGGTGTAGGAGGTAGGTTACTGAAAGCAGTGAAGAGTTTTTACGAGGATAGTGAGGCTCAAGTTAGAGTATGTAGGAAAGAGGGAAATTATTTCCCAGTAAAAGTAGGCCTTAGACAAGGATGTGTGATGTCACCGTGGTTGTTTAATATATTTATAGATGGGGTTGTAAGAGAAGTAAATGCGAGTCTCTTGGCAAGAGGCGTGGAGTTAAAAGATAAAGAATCACACAAAGTGGGAGTTGTCACAGTTGCTCTTTGCTGATGACACTGTGCTCTTGGGAGATTCTGAAGAGAAGTTGCAGAGATTGGTGGATGAATTTGGTAGGGTGTGCAAAAGAAGAAAATTGAAAGTGAATACAGGAAAGAGTAAGGTTATGAGGATAACAAAAAGATTAGGTGATGAAAGATTGGATATCAGATTGGAGGGAGAGAGTATGGAGGAGGTGAATGTATTCAGATATTTGGGAGTGGACGTGTCAGCGGATGGGTCTATGAAAGATGAGGTGAATCATAGAATTGATGAGGGGAAAAGGGTAAGTGGTGCACTTAGGAGTCTGTGGAGACAAAGAACTTTGTCCTTGGAGGCAAAGAGGGGAATGTACGAGAGTATAGTTTTACCAAAGCTCTTATATGGGTGTGAAGCATGGGTGATGAATGTTGCAGCGAGGAGAAGGCTGGAGCAGTGGAGATGTCATGTCTGAGAGCAATGTGTGGTGTGAATATAATGCAGAGAATTCGTAGTTTGGAAGTTAGGAGGAGGTGCGGATTACCAAAACTGTTGTCCAGAGGCTGAGGAAGGGTTGTTGAGGTGGTTCGGACATGTGAGAGAATGGAGTGAAACAGAATAACTTCAAGAGTGTATCAGTCTGTAGTGGAAGGAAGGCGGGGTAGGGGTCGGCCTAAAGGAAAGGTTGGAGGAGGGGGTAAAGGAGATTTTGTGTGTGAGGGGCTTGGACTTCCAGCAGGCGTGCGTGAGCGTGTTTGATAGGAGTGAATGGAGACAAATGGTTTTTAAATACTTGACGTGCTGTTGGAGTGTGAGCAAAGTAACATTTATGAAGGGGTTCAGGGAAACCGGCAGGCCGGACTTGAGTCCTGGAGATGGGAAGTACAGTGCCTGCACTCTGAAGGAGGGGTGTTAATGTTGCAGTTTAAAAACTGTAGTGTAAAGCACCCTTCTGGCAAGACAGTGATGGAGTGAATGATGGTGAAAGTTTTTCTTTTTCGGGCCACCCTGCCTTGGTGGGAATCGGCCTGTGTGATAATAAAAAAAAATAAATAAATATATATATATATATATATATATATATATATAAATATATATATATATATATATATATATATATATATATAAAAACAACACTGACCAGCCGAGGACTCGAACCCATGTCATTTTGGCCCAGCTCTTGGTGAGCGAAAATCACATGACGCTCTATCCCACAGGACCACTCAATCCTACAAGAATCACGCACCCAGCAGAGCTAGCTAATGAAATTAGCTCAGAGGCACGCACATCACTGTATATCCTCGGATCACCGTAAAATACTCAGCTCTGCTGGGTGCCTGATTCTTGTAGGATTGAGTGGTCCTGAGGGATAGAGCATCATGTGATTTTCCCTCACCAAGAGGTGGGCCAAAATGACATGGGTACGAGTCCTCGGCTAGTGGCAATGTTATTAAGTACCACTCGTTCGTAGTCACAATAATTTATATATATATATATATATATATATATATATATATATATATATATATATATATATATATATATATATTTTATACATACAAGGAATTCGCAAGAGCAGGCGAAATATACACAAACACTGATCTCTGGCTGAAGGAGACTCGAACCTACGAACCTTGGAACAAGGTACACATTGCTATATCTAACTCACCACACTGGACCAATACCTTGGAGTCCAGTCTAGCGCAAGCTGGACTCCAAGGTATTGGTCCAGTGTGGTGAGTTTGGTTTATAGCACTGCGTACCTTGTTCCAAGGTTCGTAGGTTCGAGTCTCCTTCAGCCAGAGATCAGTTTTTATATATAAATATATATATATATTTTATATATATATAATATATATATATATATATGTGTTGTGTGTGTGTGTGTTGTGTTAGTTACCATTTGGTCCTAGGCACATGTCGATTAGACACTAGGCCTATTGTATGTGTACTCACCTAATTGTGGTTGCAGGGGTCGAGACTCAGCTCCTGGCCCCGAGTGTGCGTGTGTGTGTGTGTGTGTGTGTGTGTGTGTGTGTGTGTGTGTGTGTGTGTGTGTGTGCGCGCGCGCGCGCATGTGTGTGTGTGTGCATGTGCGCGTGTGTCCGTGTGAATGTGTGTGTGTGTGCGTGTGTTCATCTTTATATGGAGACAGGTGTTGAGTCTCGGCTCTTGGCTTTGAATCTTCGTTAGCCGCTACTGTGTGTATACTCACCTATATGTACTCACCTATATATTGTTGTTGGGTCGAGTTACAGCTCTTGGCCCACACAGGCTTCTTAGATCTGCTAAAATAATGATGGGCCAAAATCACCCCTTCTGAAATCATCAGGTTCATTATGTATTACCAGGTTTGCATAATTATTACCCTTCACTAATAAAGGTCTAGGTGGCTATTTCACAACATACAACAATTAACCTAGAAAAAGGTTAAAATAAAATGGCATGTACAAAAATAAACATGCAGAACAACCACTGCGAAAAAATAGTGAAATTCCAAGGGCTTTTGTGGTATCTCACATTATGAAGGAACTGTATAAGTACAATATTAACAGGAAAACACATAAGGACGAGACTGCACCTCACGGCCATCTCACAACACCTGACTTTTTACGATGATGTAGGTAGGTAGTCAGTGATCCGTCAAACACAAGCTAATACTCTGTCCCAAAATTTATTTTAATTTGTCTAATGTATTTTAAATTCTTCCCAAATTTAATTAAGTATAAATGAATACAATTTGTATATCCCAAAAACAATATTCATATTATTTTCAATTTCTTATGAGCTTTGATTCTATTATATTCGTGTCGACCATGGACTTGCTTGATACAACTTTCTCATCCTTTTGGAAATCAATTGGATAGTTAAATTTCTCTCACGTGAATAAATAGAGCATGAGAGTCTTGTCCACTTCTAATGCTGTACTTATGTTGCTTTAATCTAAGTTCAAGACTTTTACCAGTTTAACCGTAATAAACTTTATCATATATTTTACAAGGAATCTTGTAGACATCCTTTAGTGTTTTGGGGGGATTTTTTTTATCAGTTTTTTTTTACTGTATCAAGATTTTTAAATACAACTTTGATATTAAAATTCTTAAGAACCAATATATTTTTAGTCGAATAAGGTTGGTTGTCCCTTTTTGAATTGTAAAAAGTATTTCTAGGTATTTTAAAGGATTTATCAATAAAGTTTCTTTGTTATTTTAGATCATTAGCTATTTTGTAAATATCTGAGATTTCTTCATCTATGAACTCTGGACTACAAATACGCAAAGCTCTGAAAAACAATGATAAGAATACCGACAGTTTAACTATCTTGATGTGAAGAATAACAGTGTACATAGGAACAGTTATTTGTTGGCTTTCTATAAATTTTGAATTTAAATTCATTGTTACCCTTAATAATTAAAACATCTAGGAAGAGCAATGAGTTTTCTTCGAGCTCAACAGCAAAATTTATAGCTAAACTATTTAATTTAACATGGAAATGGTTTATATCTATATTCTTAGGCATCAGACAAATTATCATCAGCCTATCTATACCACTTAGCAGTGTTAGGAAGGATTGCGTTAAGCAATCTTATTTCAAATTTTTTTTCAGTGGTTGTTCTGCATATTGTAATGTCACCCCTTTACTGTGATCTTATTGCTGCAAAAATAAGCATGTTTAAAAAATATATGTACAAAATGTGTGTAATGTGTGTATGGATGGGGGGTGTAAATTTGTAAATTCTATTCAATAATCCATATGAAGAGAGAAACACGGAAGTTAAAGTTGATCTGTATATATCAGTCCCCAGCTCGAGTTCTCGTCAGCGGATACAAAAATAAAGTAACGTTGGAATATATTTGGTTAGGGACAGGAGGGAAGGGGGGGGGGGTGCAGCCTTTAGGTTTGCAAGAGGGTGTGGCGCGTCCGGTCAGGTAATATGTAACTTGAACCAAACTTCAACTTGGGAAAGTATATTACTGTTCTTTGTTATTCCAGATCATTATTGGCGTTATGAATTCAGTTTCGTGCTGGTAAGTACTTTTAAGGGCGAATTTTGAAATAGCATCTGGTTTTCATTGTCCCTGTGAAATGCACTTAAATGTACGAGAGTCTATTCAGTGATTTTTCTTTTGTAGTTGCAGGTTGGTTTGTGTGATAGCAGCAACATTCCAATGAATATTGTGTATAATGCTAAAATGTTGAAAGATGGTTGACGTCTCTTGTACATAATTAATCTCATTCTTGTATTCGGTTATGGTGGTTAATAACGTATTTCTAGTTTTCCCCATGTATTTTTAGCTGGAGTCTTTCAGTGGTGTCTGATAAACCCCTAGTGTATCTTGTGTAACTGGTTGTCAGGGTTTCTTGGAAAAGTAATTTCCCAATTTGTTAGGACTGAAAGTGATAATAGTCACTTTGTTGAAAACACTGAATTCCTTGGATAATTATCACGAGTTGTTATTTACTGGAGCGAGTTTAATCTTTGGAAGCTGATATTTTATAACAGTATTTGCATCCTTTTTAAATTGTTTGACGAAGCAATCCAGGTGTTGGTTCTCGACTTGATTATACGGACTCACAGGCCTCCATTTGAAGCTGAGCTTCGAATGGAGGCTTCTTGCACTTGTTAAAATATGAGGGGCCATAACCACCCCTTTTGAAATCATCAGGTTCACTATGTATTACCAGATTTGCGTCTAATAATAACAGTGAGACTAACAAGTCAGCATTCATGATCCTAATAATGGTGAGGCACTGAAGTAAGCACTTTTACTAGATCCTGTTCCAAACACCTTGTTCATACTGTATGTGAGGGGACACTGACACATAAGCACAAGGGGGTAAGGGGACCCAAGAGGAGTTAAATATATAATACCGCCCTGTGACTCCTGCGTCGATTTCCAAATACAAAAATCCTGACATCACAACTTCCAGCTCTGACCTATCTCCATCGCAGTCGGACGACTAGAAGGGAGCGTTCAGTTTCGCTGAGAGTTCACCAAAGCGAAAACAAAGTTAAGTGTATGACAGAACACATCATGTACACAAGTATGCAACATACATCTAGAAACTGACGACCACAATTTTCTGTGTCACTGCCAAAGGCTGTACCAAGGTTTATACAAATATTCTAAAATTATTAGTTATCAATTTTAGTGGAAGCCAAAGAATATTGACTTGAAAATGTGCAGACACATGTAAACATTTCACATATCTGCACCTCCTCCAAAAGAAATGCACATTATGAAACACATGAATTACATGTGAAATCACACTTATATGTACATTTTAAGCGCTGTACAAGATTAATTCAAATTATAGGTGAATAAGGTTATTCCTTACTCTAATGCACTTCCGGCATTAAACTCTTGATTTACTTATACTAAATTACGTTGTGCGTACCTGTTCAATATGACCCTTTATTGTTGTTTTAAGTACTCGGATCAAATCAAACAATTATAACAATCCTTGGGAACAATTCCTGATAAACTTTACATAGAGCAGGTTGATATACTCTCACTCGACGGGGCATATAGTTTGAATCTCTATACTTCTATCATGGCGATTAAGTATTTCAGAGTGACCATTTACCTAGAAAGTGACAGTGAATATTGCCTGCCAATTCCCTGCTCATGCCAGTGTCTTGTATGACACATTAAAAGCGCTGGGTTTGGACTCGGATCACTTGTTATCTTACGAAGGTTTCGTAGATGAGAAAGGGGTGATTGCCTCTGTATCGGAAATTGAAAGGCTAGGAAATTTTTTATCTGTCAAGAAAAATGGTAATTTGCTCGTTGCTGCAGTGATAGCAGTCATCAATGTCTTCTGTTTGTTGACACGACTGATAATATAAACTTAAATGCAAACAGAACAGTAACTCTACATTCAAGAGTGTACAGTACGAGGAACTGCGAAGAATTAGAAGATGCCTTAAGAAATAATATCGGCAAACATGCGAATTACAACGACTGTTTCACACTGCATGAACAGGATAACGTGCTGGCAAGAATTTTTATAGTCAGAAGTTTTCAGAGAAAATATTTTGCAGTCCTCCGAAACAAACAGGGCATTGTTTTTTTCATTTATACGAATAAAGAAAGAATAATATTCCCTGGCAGTTTAGAAATAAGTCCAGAGATTTATTCAAGAAAATTCAAAGAATTTACAGAAAGATTTGATCAACAAGTAGTGTAAGGAATACATAAAGATTCAACTTGATAACAGTCTTATCTTCCAGCTTTCACAATATGTTTATTACATAATGTACTGAATTGCCCAACAAAGGCAATTATTCCTAATTTATTCAGATATTTCTTGTATGATATGCTAAGAAATGACCCCCATAATGTGAGAAAGTATTCTGTAATAACAATCATTCACAAGGGAATTTTAATAACTTACGCAACAAATTACTCGGAATGAATTTGTTTAAAAAAGTACCCCATAAGTAGGTGTGGTTCCTCTAACATGCCTTGTATCAAGTCCGTTGAAGCTGGTGTAGAATATTGTCTGTCTCTCCTCCATATTGGTGTAGAATCCGGGAAGTCCAGTATGTATCTGAAGCCCTTGAGTGTAACCTTGAGTGTAACCTTGAGTGTAACCTGGAGTGTAACCTGGAGTGTAACCTGGAGTGTGTACTTGAAAGTTTTTTCTTCATAACTTTAGTGTGTTATGCATTTAATTGTTAAAGTAGGCGTGTGATACATAAGGAGACATAAGGAGACATTTTAAGGAGACATTTTATTTAGCTCAGTATCACGTACTGAAATACATATTTAGAATGGGTGATTGAATCCCTTTATCTCAATCGGTCAGACACCACCGAACACATCTCTAGCGGTGTTTAAGTAGTGAATGGGTGAGTATTAAGAATGACTGAGCTATAAATTATAAAATTAAGCGTATACAAAGTATATAAGAGAATTTGAACGTGTTTAAAACGAACCTTGAGAGTTGCCGAAGTACTAATATAAAAAAATTCTTATACCACTCTACCAAAATTTTTCTTATGCCACTTGACCCAAGGGTTCTAACCCTTCACGCCAAGATTTTATTCCTTATATTTCATATTCTTATATCACTAATAGTTTCAAGGGTTGCAACATTTATCTTGCAGAGAAAAGCCCAGTTCTTCCTTGGGTCGAGTGTTAAGCCAAATTCAAGTCGACGCAGTAACACCTTATCTTCACTACTTGATGAGGATAGACTACATGGAGCTGAGTATTAATGTCATACTCTTCAAGATAAATGTTACCCTAAGCTTACCCCTAAGATTAACTATATCTCAGTGATATGAGAATATGAAATGCAAGGAATAAAATCTTGGCATGCGGGATCAACAGAACGTCTTCCTGGTTGATTTAGTGGAATAAAATAAATATAAGAGTTTGATAAAAGAGGAATAATACAGAGATATACACCAGAGTAAACTAAGATTTAGTCGTCGCTACACATCAGGAAAGTGACACTGGATATTAATTTTCTTGTGTACCTATCCATGTATGTACATGTTTGAGCGGGTTCTAATAACATTAATGATATGCTGTGCATTGTGTGTTTAGGTAGGAGTGTGTATTTATATTGTGTTGTTTATTGTATAGGTAATTTTCCCTATTATAGTTCATTTTCAGTTGTTTATATGCGATATGTTTATTGTGAGTGTAATGTTTATCCTTTGTGTTATGGTTTATATGTATTTCGGCCTTGGTCACAGTGTATCATATTCTTGTTATGTAGTGTTTTAAACATAAAAAAAAAATAGGGTGAATATGATAACAGTATTCAATACCATTGTTTTCTCCACGCTAAGGGACTGAACACCTGAAACAGTCTTTGAGGGTGATGGACTGATGAGATCTCTACTGCTTCTACTACCTCTTCTGTATTCGAGTGAAAAAGCCTATCGCGTAGGGTGCTGGGACGCAGCCGCCACCGCGGTGAGAGGGCACTTTGAAGATCAGGGATGGTACATCGACCTACGAAAATGTAACCTTTATGCGGGTAGCCATTCTGTGTTAAAAAGAACTACTCCCTATTGTTTCTGTTTACTCTGGAACAATTTGTCCCCGTTTACCCTACCAATGACTTTACAATGTGTGGTTTCCATACTGATGCTTCATACTCGAATATGCACCTGGCATACTCTATACAGAGTCATGAATACGTCCTTGCTCAGGTTTCTGCATTTCTTACAGTAGTTACTCGTGCGACGTGCACCTCAGGTAATATTTTCAGTTTAATGTTCACCCCAAGGACCTTCTCCTTGAGTACGGTTTGAGGCCTTTGCCAAACAAGCTGTACTCCACCACCAATGTTCATAATTTTGCTTTTACTGGTATTGAAGTCTGGCACCCAGTTGTTAGACCCGACCTGCAGCCTGTCCTGGTCATCAACTGTTTGCATTCTCATTAGTCTCACGTCGTATACAATGAGGTATCCCTCTGACAGTATCCCTTCTTTCATGCTATGCACACAGAACAGATAATACTGATCACTGCAGTGACCATTTTAGCACCCTAGACGTCCCATGCTCTATTTCAGCAAATGTTTCCAGAAAAGCGACTCAATCTTTCCTTCCTTTCTGTTAACTCTTTCCCAATCCATTTCATTGTTATTACAATATTACAAATTCGGCAATGAAGCTCCTAGGGTAAGCTAAACTAATAGGCCTATAGTATAATTAAACTCACCCATTACCAAACCTGCAATATGCAATATAGTCCGGAGTACAAAAACAAAATAATTTTTAATTTTTACTAGTAAAATTATTGCTTAAATCATAAAAGAGTATTATATGATTTACACATACATAATAACATAAGAGTATATTCTTTGGAATTAATATCACATTACACCAACAACGTAGTCATGACCCTACCTACCCCGTGTCACAAGACACTACCTTTCCTTAATCTCATGACACCTACTCCGTGTCACAAGACACCCTTGTCTCTGTTCTGACGCTCCTTCTCTCCGTGTCACAAGACACCCTGCTCTGTCATGATACCCCTTCTCTGTGTCACAAGACAGTACCTTCTGTACAGGGTTACACGACACCTTGTTAATGGCATATGATTTGTGTTACACCCTTCACTTGTGTTATTACCGACAAACTCTCACACACTACACTACCTCACCTGTCTTCACACGACACTACCTCGCATGTGTCTTACAACGTCGTGGGATAATCAGCAGCAAACCAAGTCCAGCCGGTGCATGTGTCAAGCAGTGGTGAATACACTCTTTCTAATTGAGGCCGTCAGGCTCAGTGAGCGATGGTGAACACACTGTGGTGAATACACTCTAACACAGAGGCGGGCTAAGCAGCCCCCTACATTGGGTGTGCTGACATCACACAGGGTACTGCCAGGTAACAACCATAGCAGCAAGCAAGTGGTCAGTCAAACACCTCCCTTTGTTTGTTTCTGGGTTCGCAACAATTGCCTTCCTTCATTAAAGCCGTGCCGGATGTTATTTATGAATACACTCCATTCTAGGTGATCCGCTACTCTTCTCTTGAATATCTTCTCGATAACTTTGCATGTTATCCATAACAGTGACACTGGCCTGTACTTTAACAATACGTGAGTATTCAGTTTCTTAAATTTTTGGGCTACATTCACTGGCAGTTGCCCTGTAATGAATGACTTGTGTGTTGTGGCAAGTGGCTCACACAATGCTTCCGTTCCCTCTCTCAACACAAATGGAGAAATATGAATGTGTTCCATTGCCTTTGATGTATCTAGCTTTCACAATAGATCCGTCTCTTCTTCTGTCGTATGTATTATCTCCTCACTCGCTGGTGCTCTTCACTTCGTTGGATCTCTCTGAATTCCTCCTTATGTTTTTTATAAAGTCCTCACAGACATCCTGGAAATTCTTTGCTAGCTCTTCGTCTTCAGCTGGATTACCTGATTATTTACTGGTGTCTTCCCCCCTGGAGGTTACCTGGAGGTTATTCCGGGGATCAACGCCTCCGCGGCCCGGTCCATGACCAGGCCTCCCGATGGATCAGGGCCTGATCAACTAGGCCCCCGGTGTGTGTACTCACCTAGTTGTGGTTGCAGGGGTCGATTCATAGCTCCTGGCCCCGCCTCTTCACTGGCCTCTACTGTGTGTGTGTGTGTGTATAGAGTGGGGGGAGTGTATGTGTGAGAGGAACGACGGCGGCGGGAGCGACGGCAGGAGCGACAGCGGCGGCGGCGGCGGCGGCGACGGCAGCAGCAGAAGGAAGAGGGAGGAGGAAGTAATTTGCGGGTTAAGAATGACTTCATTTTGAGAGTTTTATATACCATCTCGCTTGTCAGCTGAGGATTTCTTCCGTGGCAGAGAACTGCAATTGCATAATATGGAGGAAGAACGTACTGCCGTGAGGAGCGTGGCATTTCTCAGTCTTGCTGGCTTATCTCTTAGGAGGAGTGTGTTTGAGGGTCTTGAGAGGTCAAGAGGTGACCTCGCTTCACCTAATTAGGTATCCCTGAAGGGGGACCTTCAAGAGGTCGCCTGATTCATTTACATTATTTTTTTTTTCATATTATTCTTCCTCCAACCGGGAAATTCCAAGGCAGGGTAGCCGGGAAAATCAAAGGTAGGGTAGCCGGGAAAATCAAAGGTAGGGTAGCCGGGAAAATCAAAGGTAGGGTAGCCGGGAAAATCAAAGGTAGGGTAGCCGGGAAAATGCAAGGCAAGTTAGCCGTGAAAATGCAAGGCAGGGTAGCCGGGAAAATGCAAGGCAAGTTAGCCGGGAAAATGCAAGGCAGGGTAGCCGGGAAAATGCAAGGCAGGGTAGCCACTAAAATCCAAGACATGGTACCCGGGAAAATGCAAGGTAGGGTAGCCGGGAAAATGCAAGGCAGGATAGCAGGGAAAATGTAAGGCAGGGTAGCCGGGAAAATACAAGGCAGGGAAGCCGGTAAAATGCAAGGCAGGGTAGAAGGGAAAATCAAGCAGGTAGCTGGAAAATGCAAGGCAGGGTAGCCAGGAAAATCCAAGGCAGGGTAGTCAGGAAAATCCAAGGCAAGGTAGCCGGGAAAATGCAAGGCAGGATAGAAGGGAAAATCCAAAGCAGGGTAGCCGGGAAAATCCAAGGCAGGGTAGCCAGGAAAATGCAAGGCAGGGTAGCCGGGAAAATCAAAGGCAGGGTAGCCGGGAAAATGCAAGGCAGGGTAGCCAGGAAAATCCAAGACATGGTAGCCTGGAAAATGCAAGGCAGGGTAGCCGGGAAAATGCAAGGCAGGTTAGCAGGGAAAATGCAAGGCAGGGTAGCCGGGAAAATGCAAGGCAGAGTAGCCGGGAAAATGCAAGGCAGGGTAGCCGGTAAAATGCAAGGCAGGGTAGCAGGGAAAATCCAAGGCAGGGTAGCCAGGAAAATGCAAGGCAGGGTAGCCTGGAAAATGCCAAGGCAGGGTAGCCGGGAAAATGCAAGGCACGGTAACAGGGAAAAAGGAAGGCAGAGTAGCCTGGAAAATCCAAGGCAGGGTAGCCAGGAAAATCCAAGGCAGGGTAGCCGGGAAAATCCAAGGCAGGGTAGCCAGGAAAATCCAAGGCAGGGTAGCCGGGAAAATCCAAGGCAGGGTAGCCGGGAAAATCCAAGGCAGGGTAGCCGGGAAAATCCAAGGCAGGGTAGTCGGGAAAATCCAAGGCAGGGTAGCCAGGAAAATCCAAGGCAGGGTAGCCGGGAAAATCAAAGGCAGGGTAGCAGGGAAAATGCAAGGCAAGGTAGCCGGGAAAATGCAAGGCAGGGTAGCCGGGAAAATCCAAGGCAGGGTAAGCGGGAAAATCCAAGGCAGGTAGCCGGAAAATGCAAGGCAGGGTAGCAGGAAAATGCAAGGCAGGGTAGCCGGGAAAATCCAAGGCAGGGTAGCCGGGAAAATCCAAGGCAGGGTAGTCGGGAAAATCCAAGGCAGGGTAGCCAGGAAAATCCAAGGCAGGGTAGCCGGGAAAATCCAAGGCAGGGTAGCCGGGAAAATCCAAGGCAGGGTAGCCGGGAAAAATGCAAGGCAGGTAGCGGGAAAATCCAAGGCAGGTAGCCGGAAAATCCAAGGCAGGGTAGTCGGGAAAATCCAAGGCAGGGTAGCCAGGAAAATCCAATTCAGGGTAGCCTTGAAAATGCAAGTCAGGGTAGCCAGGAAAATGCAAGGCAGGGTAACTGGGAAATTCCAAGGCAGAGTAGCCAGGAAAATCCAAGGCAGGGTAGCCGGGAAATTCCAAGGCAGGGTAGCCAGGAAAATCCAATTCAGGGTAGCCGGAAAATTAAAAGGCAGAGTAGCCAGAAAAATCCAAGGCAGGGTAGCCAGGAAAATCCAAGGCAGGGTAGCTGGGAAAATCCAAGGCAGGGTAGCCGGGAAAATCCAAGGCAGGGTAGCTGGGAAAATCCAAGGCAGAGTAGCCGGGAAAACCCAAGGCAGGGTAGTCGGGAAAACCCAAGGCAGGGTAGTCGGGAAAATCCAAGGCAGGGTAGTCGGGAAAATCCAAGGCAGGGTAGCCGAGGAAATTCAAGGCAGGGTAGCCAGGAAAATCCAAGGCAGGGTAGCCGGGAAAATGCAAGGCATGGTAGCCAGGAAAATCCAAGGAAGGTAGCCAGGAAAATCCAAGGCAAGGCAGCCAGGAAAACACAAGGCAGGGTAGCTCTGAAAACTCAAGGCAAGGTAGCCAGGAAAATCCAATTCTGGGAAGCCGGGAAAACCCAAGACAAGGTCGTGAGCAAAATCCAAGGCAGGGTAGACAGGAAAACCCAACAGAGAGTTGCCAGGGCACCCCAAGGCAAAGTAGGCAGGAAAACCCAGGGCAGGGTAGCTAGAAAAACTCAAGGGAAGGTTGCCAGGGAAACCCAAGGCAGGATAGCCAGGAAAATCCAAGGCAGGGTAGCCAGGAAAACCCAAGGGAAGGTAGCCAGGGAAACCCAAGGCAGGGTAGCCAGGAAAACCCAAGGCAGGGTAGCCAGGAAAGCCCAAGGCAAGGTAGCCAGGAAAACCTAAGGCAGGGTAGCAAGGAAAACCGAAGGCAAGGTAGCCAGGAAAACCCAAGGCAGGGTAACAAGGAAAACATAAGACAAGGTAGCCAGGAAAACCAAGGCAGGGTAGCCAGGAAAACCCAAGGCAAGGTAGCCAGGAAAACCCAAGGCAGGGTAGCAAGGAAAACCCAAGACAAGGTAGCCAGGAAAACCCAAGGCAGGGTAGCAAGGAAAACCCAAGACAAGGTAGCCAGGAAAACCCAAGGCAGGGTAGCCAGGAAAACCCAAGGCAAGGTAGCCAGGAAAACCCAAGGCAAGGTAGCCAGGAAAACCCAAGGCAGGGTAGCCAGGAAAACCCAAGGCAGGGTAACCAGGAAAACCCAAGGCAAGGTAGCCAGTAAAACCCAAGGCAAGGTAGCCAGGAAAACCCAAGGCAGGGTAGCCAGGAAAACCCAAGGCACGGTAGCCAGGAAAACCCAAGGCAAGGTAGCCAGGAAAACCCAAGGCAAGGTAGCCAGGAAAACCCAAGGCAAGGTAGCCAGGAAAACCCAAGGCAGGGTAGCCAGGAAATACAGCAGTGAATAAAGCTGAGAATGCCATAAAAGAAAGATTAAGTGTGTTGATACTCTTGCTTGAAGAACCTGCAGAGTTGTTATTCATCTTCCTCTTCTTCGGCTTGTTTCTGTTTTTTTTATTTTTGTTATTATTGTTGTGCATCTGTTGTTGCTGTTGTTCATGATATTCGTCGTCTTCTTCTTTCCTTTTCTTCTTCTTCATAGTCTTGTTGTTACTGTTGTTGCTGGTTTTGTCGATGTTATTAATTTTTTCCTTGTTCTTCTACTTGTTGTTGTTCTTTGTCTTCGTCGTCTTCCTCCTCGTCTTCATTTTCATCTTGTTGTTGTTCTTCTACAATAGTTCATTATTTATTTCACAGAAACCATGGAACCTTCCAGCCATGGAATCTTCAAGCCATAGAACCTTCCAGCCATGGAACCTTCCAGCCATGGAATCTTCCAGCTATGAAATCTTCCAGCCATGGAACCTTCCAGCCATGGAATCTTCCAGCCATGAAACCTTCCAGCCATGAAACCTTCCAGCCATGAATCCTTCCAGCCATGGAATCTTCCAGCCATGAAACCTTCCAGCCATGAATCCTTCCCGCCATGGAATCTTCCAGCCATGAAACCTTCCAGCCATGGAACCTTAAAGCCATGGAACCCTCCAGCCATGGAACCTTCCAGTCATGCAACCTTCCAGCCATGCAACCTTCCAGCCATGCAACCTTCCAGCCATGCAACCCTCCAGCCATGCAACCCTCCAGCCATGCAACCCTCCAGCCATGGAACCATCCAGCCATGGAACCTTTCAGCCATGCAACCTTCCAGTCACGCAGCCTTCCAGCAATGAAACCTTCCAGTCATGGAACCTTCCAGTCATTTAACTTTCCGGCAATGAAACCTTTCAGTCATGCAACCTTCCAGCCATGAAACCTTCCAGCCATGGAACTTTTCAGCCATGGAACCTTCCAGCCATGGAACCTTCCAGCGATGAAACCTTTCAGCCATGGAACCTTCTAACCATGGAACCTTCCAGCCATGCAACCTTTCACCCATGGAACCTTTCAGCCGTGCAACCTTCCAGTCATGCAACCTTCCAGCAATGAAACCTTCCAGCAATGAAACCTTCCAGCCATTTAACTTTCCAGCAATGAAAACTTCCAGCCATGGAACCCTCCAGCCATGGAACCCTCCAGCCATGGAACTTTCCAGGAATGCAACCTTCCAGCCATACAAGCTTCCATCCATGGAACACTTCAGCCATGAATATTGATGCTGTCCAGAAGACGTAAACTGAAAATTATTTGACGTGATTTACCCAGAATAAATATTTCACTCCATTTTTCACATAAAATTGTCAGATCGGCACCAACACATCTGAATTTCACTCTCGACTGTCATCAGTTTTATGGCACTTTCTTTGAACGTTTGAATCCGCGACACTGAGGAATTTAGAATTTATCTGAGTTACTCCAGGATGCTGGAAATGGCTTCAACAACTCTGATAACAGGGCACGTGAACATACCAATTTTTCCAAGAATTCGGTTCTTTTGTACACATTTATTAAAAATTTAAAGATTCGATGAATTTTTCTAAAGCTATGATAAAATAAAATAAAAAAGTTTGAGAAACACGAACTAATTCAGGCAAACTTTCGAAGGTCCCCTTAGAAAGTAATTAAAACTATGAATTAATAACAGTATTATATTTATTATAAATTATTAATCATGTAATGAACATACAGTTCTTGAATGAAGAAGAGAAATCAAATGTACACACTTTAAATTTTGTTTCTATATTAAGATATGTTGACAAGCTTGATAAGGATGAAGAAATCAAACGTACAAACATGGCGCATCTATTTCTCTAAATTTCTAATATGTTCTTCATCATCATCTTCAGTAGAGGTTTCTCTTCTCTGGATCAATGTTGCAAATGCGGTTTTCTCTCGCCCCTTTTTTTTCCACACTTCCCTGAAACAACGAAAAGGAAGCTAAACGTGACTTAGATATCTCGTATCAAAGGTCATTTGGATATTTGGTTCTTGGTGTAAGTTCTTCCAATCAGTATTGGTCAGAGTTGATTTTTTTTGTATATTTTATATTTTTACTCCAACTTTTTTTTGTCATAACACGACAAGGCCTCATCGTATAGGCTAAACATCTTTCTGTGCGCGTGAATGGTAACTAAGGCAAGATTTATGAAACTATTGGCTTGTGCAGGTGCGAAGTGACCAAAGTTGTAGAACCCATTCCAAGGTTTCTAGGAAATGCTCTGAGTACTTCTTAAAAGCCTCAGATTATCGCTTCCAACATTCAGAAAGTGTAGAAAACCTTGGGCATGTTTCCCGACACTTGCTGTCCCTGTTCATCTAGCAATATTATAAAAAACTAAGCGCTAAACCCACAAGGGTCATACAGCGCCCATAGCAGTAAACAGGTATTTGGGTATTAGTCGACTACTGTGGAGACAGCGTAAAGTGTCTCAACGGATAAAGAAGATGCCGATACCATGGCTTCAGAGACAGGTGAGGTAAACCAAAAAGGTCTGAGAGGGAATGTAACTGGGGAAAAAGTCTGGGGGGAACAGCAGAAGGAGGGGACCATACGAGGGGGGGTGAACTTCCACCTTCGTGTGAGTTAGAAAGGGGAGAGAACTAGGCACTGAGGCCTACAAGAAAAACTGTTGAGGAATTATAAGTACCAGAGGAATGAGAAGAGACGGGCTTAGGAGACAGGTTCAACCTCGCAGGTGATAGGCACGACGATGATGTAGGTATTTGAGGCTTTGCAGACTGAGAAACTAGCAGGAGAGAAGTAGAGGCAGAAATACATAAGGAAGTCAGGGTTTCAGAGGGTAAAACTGCAAAAGAATTAGAGATGGGGGTGACCCCCGGAAGACACGACACTGGAGGAGATGGTAATCGAGGGGACCGCCAAAGTTGGTCTCCTAGCTAGCTAGCTACTCGAGAATAGGGGACATGAGAAAAATTCCCTTGAAGGCAGAGCCGAGAGACAACCATAGCATAAGGCCTTTGCTCTCCTTAAGACAACGCGTTTGTCGTTCATTAAAACAGACCTGACATCAACGGGAAAGAAAAGGATGAGGTTCATTGCAATTGAGACAAGTAGGGGGGGAAGACTGCAAGATGTATTGGCGTGATCCACGGCACCGCAGATTGGGTACTACGCCACAGATCTGCAGTATTTAGTGGGGTGTTCCAAGTGCCAGCAATTCCGACACTGTGGGAGAGTAGGGACCACTTTATAGAAACTCTAGGTGATGGCCAGCGATATAAACATATAAACGGAGGACGGGAGTTCACGGCAGTCAAAGGTTAACGGGGCGATGTTACTGGGAAAGTGCATCCGCCCACGAGCGGGCAGGACAGATGTATACGCATTGAAAACTGGAAGGGCCTGAAGGACTAATTGCTCCAAAATATCATCCCCGCAAGACAGAAAATCACTCTGTACAATGGTATGCGGTAAAAGCACTGTACCACTGCAAGAATTGAGAGAAGCATGCTTGTGAGCTGTGACTGGAATGTTATCAGTGGAAGTAAGATGGGAGAGATCATGAGCTTGTTCTGCATTCTGAACTGTAACACTGCATGCACCACTTCAAAGAGCGTGAAACGATATATTTTGGCCAACGTGTCATAAAAGAGCTTTACCAATATTTTATTTATTTATTAACACACTGGCCGATTCCCACCAAGGCAGGGTGGCCCGAAAAAGAAAAACTTTCACCATCATTCACTCCATCACTGTCTTGCCAGAAGGGTGCTTTACACTACAGTTTTTAAACTGCAACATTAACACCCCTCCTTCAGAGTGCAGGCACTGTACTTCCCATCTCCAGGACTCAAGTCTGGTCTGCCGGTTTCCCTGAATCTCTTCATAAATGTTACTTTGCTGACACTCCAACAGCACGTCAAGTATTAAAAACCATTTGTCTCCATTCACTCCTATCAAACATGCTCATGCATGCCCGCTGGAAGTCCAAGCCCCTCGCACACAAAACCTCCTTTACCCCCTCCCTCCAACCTTTCCTAGGCCGACCCATACCCCGCCTTCCTTCCACTACAGACTGATACACTCTTGAAGTCATTCTGTTTCGCTACATTCTCTCTACATGTCCGAACCACCTCAACAACCCTTCCTCAGCCCTCTGGACAACAGTTTTGGTAATCCTTCACCTCCTAACTTCCAAACTACGAATTCTCTGCATTATATTCACGCCACACATTGCCCTCAGACATAACATCTCCACTGCCTCCAGCCTTCTCCTCGCTGCAACATTCATCACCCATGCTTCACACCCATATAAGAGCGTTGGTAAAACTATACTCTCATACATTCCCCTCTTTGCCTCCAAGGACAAAGTTCTTTGTCTCCACAGACTCCTAAGTGCACCACTCACCCTTTTCCCCTCATCAATTCTATGATTTACCTCATCTTTCATAGACCCATCCGCTGACACTTCCACTCCCAGATATCTGAATACATTCACCTCCTCCATAATCTCTCCCTCCAATCTGATATCCAATCTTTCATCACCTAATCTTTTTATCCTCATAACCTTACTCTTTCCTGTATTCACTTTTAATTTTCTTCTTTTGCATACCCTACCAAATTCATCCACCAACCTCTGCAACTTCTCTTCAGAATCTCCCAAGAGCACAGTGTCATCAGCAAAGAGCAACTGTGACAACTCCCACTTTATGTGTGATTATCTTTTAACTCCACACCTCTTGCCAAGACCCTCGCATTTACTTCTCTTACAACGCCATCTATAAATATATTAAACAACCATGGTGACATCACACATCCTTGTCTAAGGCCTACTTTTACTGGGAAATAATCTCTCTCTTTCCTACATACTCTAACTTGAGCCTCACTGCTTTCAGTAACCTACCTCCTACACCATACACCTGCAACATTTGCCACATTGCCCCACTTTCCACCCTGTCATGCGCCTTTTCCAAATCCATAAATGCCACAAAAACCTCTTTAGCCTTATCTAAATACTGTTCACTTATATGTTTCACTGTAAACACCTGGTCCACACACCCCCTACCTTTCCTAAAGCCTCCTTGTTCATCTGCTAGCCTATTCTCCGTCTTAGTCTTAATTCTTTCAATAATAACTCTATCATACACTTTACCAGGTATACTCAACAGACTTATCCCCCTATAATTTTTGCACTCTCTTTTGTCCCCTTTGCCTTTATACAAAGGAACTATGCATGCTCTCTGCCAATCCTAGGTACCTTACCCTCTTCCATACATTTATTAAATAATTGCACCTACCACTCCAAAACTACATCCCCACCTGCTTTTAACATTTCTATCTTTAACCCATCAATCCCGGCTGCCTTACCCCCTTTCATTTTACCTACTGCCTCACGAACTTCCCCCACACTCACAACTGGCTCATCCTCACTCCTAAAAGATGTTATTCCTCCTTGCCCTATACACGAAATCACAGCTTCCCTATCTTCATCAACATTTAACAATTCCTCAAAATATTCCCTCCATCTTCCCAATATCTCTAACTCTCCATTTAATAACTCTCCTCTCCTATTTTTAACTGACAAATCCATTTGTTCTCTAGGCTTCCTTAACTTGTTAATCTCACTCCAAAACTTTTTCTTATTTTCAACAAAATTTGTTGATAACATCTCACCCACACTCTCATTTGCTCTCTTTTTACATTGCTTAACCACTCTCTTAACCTCTCTCTTTTTCTCCATATACTCTTCCCTCCTTACATCACTTCTACTTCGTAAAAACTTCTCATATGCTAACTTTTTTTCCCTTACTACTCTCTTTACATCATTCCACCAATCGCTCCTCTTCCCTCCTGCACCCACTTTGCTGTAACCACAAACTTCTGCTGAACACTAACACTACATTTTTAAACCTACCCCATACCTCTTCGACCCCATTGCCTATGCTCTCATTAGCCCATCTATCCTCCAATAGCTGTTTATATCTTACCCTAACTGCCTCCTCTTTTAGTTTATAAACCTTCACCTCTCTCTTCCCTGATGCTTCTATTCTCCTTGTATCCCATCTACCTTTTACTCTCAGTGTAGCTACAACTAAAAAGTGATTTGATATATCTGTGGCCCCTCTATAAACATGTACATCCTGAAGTCTACTCAACAGTCTTTTATCTACCAATACATAATCCAACAAACTACTGTCATTTCGCCCTACATCATATCTTGTATACTTATTTATCCTCTTTTTCTTAAAATATGTATTACCTATAACTAAACCCCTTTCTATACAAAATTCAATCAAAGGGCTCCAGATAAACTCTCCAGATAAACACCTGGCACCCCAAACTTACCTACCACACCCTCTCTAAAAGTTTCTCGTACTTTAACATTCAGGTCCCCTACCACAATTACTCTCTCACTTGGTTCAAAGGTTCTTATACATTCACTTAACATCTCCCAAAATCTCTCTCTCTCTCCTTTACATTCCTCTCTTCTCCAGGTGCATACACGCTTATTATGACCCACTTTTCGCATCCAACCTTTACTTTAATCCACATAATCCTTGAATTTACACATTCATATTCTCTTTTCTCCTTCCATAACTGATGCTTCAACATTACTGCTACCCCTTCCTTAGCTCTAACTCTCTCAGATACTCCAGATTTAATCCCATTTATTTCCCCCACCGAAACTCCCCTACCCCCTTCAGCTTTGTTTCGCTTAGGGCCAGGACATCCAACTTCTTTTTATTCATAACATCAGCAATCATCTGTTTTTTGTCATCCGCACTACATCCACGCACATTCAAGCATCCCAGTTTCATAAATTTTTCTTCTTCTCTTTTTTAGTAAATATCTACAGGAGAAGGGGTTACTAGCGCATCTCTCCCGGCATTTTAGTCGCCTCATACGACACGCATGGCTTACGGAGGAAAGATTCTTTTCCAGTTCCCCATGGACAATATAAGAAATAAAGAAGAACAAGAGATATTTAGAAAAAGGAGACAAACCTAGATGTATGTATATATATTTGCATGTGCGTGTCTGTGAAGCGTGACCAAAGTGTAAGCAGGAGTAGCAAGATATCCCTGTTATCTAGCATGTTTATGAGACAGAAAAAGACACCAGCAATCCTACCATCATGCAAAACGGTTACAGGTTTCTGTTTCACACTCATCTGGCAGGACGGTAGTTGCTGTCTACAAACAATACAATACTAGTTGCTGGGTGGTTGCTGTCTACCAATGCATAGTTAAACAAATGAAAGAGATAGAGGCATTAGTAGAAATGGGCAGAGCCTCAGCACCAGGAGCAGGTGACGAAGCGTCACCAGCAGAAGGTACAGGGGTATGGGAAGAGTGGAGAATGGTGCAATAATGAAGCCGGGTATGAACAGGATGCGGTAGCAGAAAGGGGCCTGGGAGGAGGAGGGGTATCATGGAACGAAGTCTCAATGATAGTGGTTCTTCTTTCATATTATTTTTAAGAAAAAAAAAGGAAAAAAAAAGAGGGACAGCGGAGGGATAGTCACTAGAAAGCATGAAAGGGCCGTAAGTGTTCCCCCTCTTCCAAGAGGACCTCGAGACCGCAAGCAGTGCAGATGCAGCATGGAACCCATGCCATACCCAACCCTTCACACCAGTAATCCAGCGCTCCAGGATGGCAACCTCACATCTACCGAGCCACCTCTGTAGACAAAAGAGAGAGCGGCCAGAAACCCGCCACAAAGCGTACCTCCTTCGGCTGCCACCTCCCAGAGCTGACAGGCAGCCTCTGGAGATACACCCGTCACCTGCAGGACACTCCGCACACTTCTCGGAAATCCGGGAAGGGAGCAGGGTGCCTCCAGATAATCCAGATTCCAAGGCAAACTACACCACACCCGAGGAACCTCACGGAGTGGGATGAACCCCGGCGTACTTCCCCTACCTAGAAACCGTAATGCCAAAAGGGGGAGCACCCTAGAGGCTACAAATGGGATGGGGAAAAGGGAGGGGTGGAAGGGGGAGGAAAGAAAATAAGGGGGATGGAGAGGATGGGATAGAGAAGGGAGGATTGGAGGGTAAATAGATTCGGTCTGAGTAAGGAGACCAAAGTGTCTAATTCCTTAGAGCTCCCCCCCCCTTATTTTCACTTGTAAAACAAGTGAAAATAAAACAAAAGACAAGGAACAGAAAATAAAACGATAATCAATCCTTACTGAACAACCTCACCTAATGCAATCTAATCATACAGAAAAAAATTGATGGAAACAGTATGTGAGGAAATCCACAGACAATTTGCGTAGGTTGGTAGGCTACAGTACTGTAGGTGTGTGGCAAAATTGTAAATATGAACGTCCGCTTGGGAAAAGGCAATGGACCTTCCTGGTTAAAGCCTGTATAAGGGGACAACAATGATTCTGATATCAGAGTTTGCTGTCTGCTAACAGACCCCTCTATTTCCAGGAAAAGTTTGCATTTTTAGTCCCCAAAAAGGCTGCAGTGTTCGTCCAGCGTAGAAAGTCGATACCAGAGTCGTGTTTAATAATTATAAAACAAGTATATTGAATCTTACGCCTATGAACTTTCATCCAATCATATTTATTTGTTTATAGAAAATTTCTGTTGTTCTCTCATGACTCATGGACTTAGTTCAAATGTTTTTAATATTACTTTTCATGAATCCATTTTCTTTTTTTAATATATTTTTTCTAATTATATTCACATAAGGTATGGGACATCATGTAGTGGGAATATAGAGGCATTTAATGATTATAGAAATGTTAACAAAATCACACATTTTTTTTTATCTTTTATTTAAAACATGACATTACAAAAATAAAATATATAAAACTCATGTAGGGCTATAAAATTAACACAATCCTACCTACAGCTAACATTACACACCACACTTACAACTCCGTGTGGGTACAACCCCCCCCCTCTGTTCCCTCATCCTATCACTTAACCCAAACCTGTTGGAGCTACCCAACAGAATTACACAATATGAACAACACTTTTATATACACATCCCTTGAAATGGTACGTAATCTGTACCCTCAGAGACATCCATTTTCTTCCCACATTGATGATGTAATCGACTACAGACCATGCAATTCATTGCACTGAAAATATTACACACAGACATATTACCCCCCCCCCATCCGTGGTTATCCTACCACCCCACTATTTACAACCTAACATACTACAAACAATGGATGTTACCTAATCTAATGTCACACAGCAATGATCAAAACATTAATTTACGTAATTGTCCTAATGCTTCAGTTACATAACAATATGTATCACACAACAATGGTGAAATAGAAAAGTCACAAAGACATACAAAATTACTACAAAGCCATAGATATAAACTTAGTCTCAAAAACCCAACACATGTAAGCTTCTACATATTTAAACATGCAATTCCAAATGTTAAGAAACAATAACACAGCTTCAACTATGACATTCAAGCTCTATACAACTTATATGGACGTAACATTTTGCTATTGACAACAGTACACTACAACATAAAATATAACCATGAAATAAGTAACACAAAGACTGTGCCTAGCGCACACCTTACCACAAAAACCTATAAATAACACCACTGTTGCCCAACTTTATTTACACCATCTGACGTACATTAAACTCTTTATTCTCAAAACAAAACTGAAAATTGCAGATCACCAGTGACGAACAATAATGCACAGACATTAATACAAACATATCACAGCATATCTCTGGACACCGTGCATGATCACAGCGTCAACACTATGCAGTGCAAGGCACCTAGAAAAACAAGTTGGAGCAAATACATGAAAATTATTAGAGAAAAAGCTCCAAATTAAATGTCATTACCGTAAATCAATATTACCACACACAATATGTATAATAAGCAGTAGATTATCAACAATTGGCGTTAATCCTATTGGAGAAAACCTATCACACCTCTTAATGTGTCACACTCAAAACTCACCTCAATATCCTTTCCTCACACAATTCCACACACACACAACCCCCCTCCCGGGGAAGGCCAGCCCGTTCATGCCCTGACCGCTTATAAAGTCCATAAATCCCTCAAAAGAAAGTACCTATAGCCCTCCGAGAAATCCCTCTCCCACCTCCTACCATATAGTTCCCTGTTGCGACACTGTTTTATAAAAGGATGCTGCTATGGCCATCCTACATTCCTCCGCCCCTTTGTCTCTCATTGCCCATGATATAAACATGAAATCAACCACTAAGTAAGCCCTTTGAATCTTTACCCTTACCCCACCTACATCTAAACTGAGTGCTCTCAAAACCGACAACCCTTTCCCCCCCCCCCACATACCGGATTACTTTCCCTAAATATCTTCCCATGCGTACATCGGGTACACTCCTTCCATTGCCACTGCCACCCTAGGCCAAAACTTCCTCTCCATGGACCCTACCCGCATGTTGCTCGGATCTCTGACCATCATCAATAGACGCAACAACTCCTCACCATCTCTCAAATCCCGTCCCTTCCACCATTTTCCGAATATCTCCCTGCAGCATCCCCAACCCTCCACTCTCCTCCCCCCCGAACCCTTAGAAACCCATGTTTCACATATACACACTTCAACCTTCTTTCCAAGTGAATTAACCCCAACCCGCCTAAGGCCACCGGAAGTGTTACCACCTCCCTTTTCAGCCAATCGCATCCCAAACCCCAGATAAAATGAAAAACTCTGCTCTACAATCTCCGGACATCCCCATACACCAAAGGTACAAAGCTGCCACATGCCATATTTTGCTGTGCAAAAGCACATTGACCACAATGACCCTCTGGTGTAGCGTAAGATGTGTCGGCTGCAATCCTGTCAATCTTCCCAATACTCTATCTACAATAAATACCCTTTGAATTAACCTCCCTCGCCATCTGAGCATTACCCATATACACAACTCCACAAATTTTCACCCAGTCCACGACACACCACCTCACCCCCCCACCCCCGCCCTCCCGCCCATCCCATTCACCCAATCTCATGAGCTTTGATTTATGCACATTCACTGCCATACCTGTTGCCATCCCAAAAACATCTATTACTCTCTCCAGACCCTCCAATCCTCCCTCCCACTCACTAGGACAGTTGTGTCATCAATATAACCTATGATACCGGACTCCCACCTCGTATGTCCCTCCCTTACCCCTCCTGTATGCACCTTTCCACTGCCCTATAAAACGGATTCTGTAAACATGCAAATAATATTTGTGACAACGGGCATCCCTGCCTCAATCCCCTGCCCATTTTCACATGCAACACCCACACTCCATTAATCGTGTACACATCCCGGCTCCCTGATATAAAGTACGCGCCCATTTACAATGTCCTCCCCGAACCCCTGCCACTCCATGATTCTCCACAGAGCTTCCCTCTCGACACTGTCATACGCCATTCTCCAATCCAACGCCAATACCCCTCGTTCCCCCTCTCGCAAACCCTCAATAAACCTTCTAATAACCCCATGCCCCTCATATATTGATCTCCCCAGAATCCCATATTGACCCCTCACTATTACCTTTCCAATGACTTTCTTTATACGATTTCCCAAAATTTTTGCAAAAAGTTTGTAGTCTGCGCACATGAGTGATATCCGGTAATCCCTCACCGTGCACTGACTTTCACCCTTTGGCACCAAAACTACTAGCGCTGTTGACTGCAACTGTCCCAATGCACCCCTCCTTTATGATATTAAATAATTGCACTGTGAGGGAAAGTTCAATAGATAGGAGTAGCGAGGGAGTATATAGTAACAATAGTTTCATTACCGGCTACTTGTTATGGTAGGGTAAGTCCTGCTATCCCCCCCTTTTTCCCCCTCCCTGAAAGTGATAGTTTGATTGCCGGCTGCTTGATAAGGTAGGGTCAGTCTAGCTCCCACTATCTCTTCCCCTCCCTTCTCCCCCCCCCCCGAAAGGTGACGTGTGGGGCTGCGGTCAAACAATAAATCACTGACTCACAGCTCCCGAACACTACTGTAAGTACACGCCTGATCATATTTTAGTGGACTTATTGGTTGAAAGGTTCACTTTTGACCAATAATTAACTTAGTCCTTTCAGTTTTGATAGGTTAAATTTTTTAATAATCACCACATCTTTTAGGTATTGTACTTATCATGGAGAGTGATTTCTTAAGCAGTGGGTAATCTGTCTCTCTTTACAGCTTGAAATTACAGAGAGGGTCACCTGCCAATCAACGAGTAGAATTGAAGGAGACGGACTAAACGTTCTGAGACGTCCCAATTTCTGATCCACTTACCTGTTTGTGTATGCAAGTAGCAGGATATAACCCCTCATCATTGCAGTAGAAAAGAACCTGCTTTCCTGTCATCTGGACGGATTATTGATGGCTATAAAATCTGTGAAGAACGAGCCGGGGGTTGTCATCAAAACCCAGCGACCCCCCCCCCCATCACGCAACGGCTACGATTTCAACAACACGCAGTGTCCACCAAAACCAGACACC
>NC_069446.1:21791182-21833120 GCF_026875155.1 Cherax quadricarinatus | reverse complement strand
ACCAAGATAGAGTTTGCAAAATCCTTGAGTTCCCTAACTCTAGTTTGAAATAATTCCAAACCTATCTTCGTGTCAACGGCGAATTTGTCATATAAAAGTAATTCCTTATCAGTCATTGATATATATTATAAACAACAACGGGCCCAAGACTGATCCCTGTGGAACCCCACTTGTTACTGATCCCCACTCGGATTTAACCCCATTTATGGACACTCTGCTTCCTGTCTGTGAGCCATGATTCGATCCACGAGAGCACCCTTCCCCCAATGCCATGAGCTGCTACTTTCTTCAACAGTCTTTGGTGCGGAACTCTATCAAATGCCTTACTAAAATCTAAGTAAACAATATCAAATTCTTAATCGTGGTCAACAGCCTCAAAAGCTTTACTGAAGAAAGTTAATAAATTAGTTAGACAAGACCGGCCTCTTAAGAACATAAGAACATAAGAATGTAGGAACACTGCGGAAGGCCTACTGGCCCATACGAGGCAGGTCCTTATCAAGACGACATCTACCTAAAGCTATTTAAGAAACAACTCCCGCACCCCCCAACACCAATCAAACCCAGCCCCTCCCACTCATATATTTGTCCAGTCTCTTCTTAAAGCTACCCAAGGTCCTAGCCTCTATCACTCCACTGGGAAGACTGTTCCACGCATCTACAACTCTGTTAGAAAACCAGTACTTACCTATGTCCTTTCTAAATCTAAATTTATCCAGCTTAAATCCATTATTCCTGGTTCTTACCTGGTTCGACACCCTCAGTACTTTATTAATGTCCTCTTTTTATGCCCGTATCCACTTATACACTTCAATGATATCTCCCCTCATTCTACGCCTCCAGAGAGTGGAGATTTAAGGCTTTAAGTCTATCTTCATACGGGAGGTTCCTTACACAGTAAATCATTTTAGTCATTCTTCTCTGTATTGTTCTCTAATGAGTCTATGTTATCCTGTAGTAAGGGCCCAAAAACTGAGCAGCATAATCTAAATGAGGCCTCACTAGTGATGTATAGAGCTGCAAAATAAATTTTGGACTTCTGTTACTTATACTTCTTGAGATAAATCCAAGTAATCTGTTGGCCTTGTTGCGCACACTGAGGCACTGCTGTCTTGGCTTTAGATTTCTGCTTACCATGACTCCCAAGTCTTTTTCACATCGTATGACCAAGCTCTACTTCACCTAGATTAAAGCTTCGAGGGTTATTTTCATTACCAAGGGCAAGTACCTTTTCACTTATCCACATTAAACTTCATCTGCCATTCTCAGACCAAGACATTAATTTGTTCAAAACGTTCCTGGGGTTCATTGATATCCTCTCAGAGTGAATTATACGCCCTATCTTTGTAAACATCAGCAAACTTATCATGTCACTAGTAATCCCTTCATCAAGGTCATTAATTAAATTATGAACAAGAGAGGGGCCCAAAACTGATCCCTTTTGGAACGCCCCCTAGTGACTAATCCCCATTCAATTTCACTCCATTAATGGTAACTCTCTGCTTTCTATTGGGAAGCCATGCCTCAATCCATGCTAGAACTTTACCTCCTATACCCTGAGCTGCCCCTTTTCTCAAGAGTCTCTTGTGAGGTACTCTGTCGAAGGCTTTACTAAAATCCAAATAAACAATATCATATTCCTTATCACTGTCAACTGCCTCAAATGTTCTATTGAAGAACGTCAGTAAGTTTGTCAGGCAGGAACGACCTCTCGTGAATCCATGCTGAGATTCATTTATCAAGTTATGCTCTTCAAGGTGACTTCTGATAATATCAGCTATAATTGATTCTAATAACTTGCCCACTATAGATGTCAGGCTTATTGGACGGTAATTTGAAGGAGTGGACTTATCCCCTGATTTGAATATAGGAACCACATTAGCCATCTTCCCATCTCTGGCACAACACTGGTAAGGATGGACGCATTGAATACACTCGTTAATGGCTGACTAAGCTCCATCTTGCATTTCCTTAAGTCCCCTTTGGGAAAACAACTCATCGGGGTCCGGGGACTTATTTTGTTTCAGTTTGTCTATCTGTTTAATAACCATGTCCCTCGTGACAGTAATATTAGTTAACTTAAATTCATCAGGATCTAAATAATTGTTAATTACTGGAATCTCATTTACATCTTCCTGTGTAAAAAAATGACAAAAAATAGTCATTAAATAAGGAACACATTTCCAGTTCATTATCCGTCAGCTGTCCATTCCCAGATTTCAGAGGTCCTACTTTTTCCTTCACCTTCTCCTATCACTTGAAAGAACCCCTTTGGATAGTCTTTGATTCATTAGCAACTCTAATTTCATAGTCACGTTTAGCCCTTTTTAATCGCCTTTTTACTTCTCTTTTTTAAACTGAACATATTGGTCAGTAAGGTTAACCTCTCCTCTTCTGATGCGCCTATAAATTCCCCTTTTTCTCCCCTAATAGATGCTTAGCCTCCTGTTAAAACCCCTTTGGGAACGTTATTAATTAGACCTAATTTCTCTCTGGGGAATGTAATACTCTGGGCACTGTGTACATTATTAAGAAAACAATCATAAAAGCAGATCCCTTCATATTCATAGGTATGATTATCGTCAATAAAATCATTAGCTAGTAAAATCCAATCAAAATTAGACAGATGTTCCCTAAAATCCATTATAATCGGCCAGAACGAAAATCGGGGGATTTTACTGTATTATCATTATTCTTGCATTCCCAAATTTAAAGCTAAAGGTGATGGATTTGTGATCACTTTCGCCAAGCTCTTCAGTGATCTCCAATTATTCACGAGTGTTTCCTTTTTTGACAAGACTAGGTCTAGCAATATTACCCTGGTAGGTTCAGTTACACTCTGTTTCAGAAAACAGTCCTGAATGTTCCATGAAGTCACTGGACTCTAGATTACCTGTCAAAGAATTCCAGTCAAGTTGGCTAAAGTTAAAGTCCCCTACTATGACTACGTTACTGTGTCCAGAAGCCCTAACAATTTCGTCCCAAAGAAGTCTCCCTCTATCGTGATCCAAGCCTGGAGGTCGGTATATTACACCTAGAATTAGTTTTTCTTGACCCTCCACGAACTCTACCCAAACAGACTCTGTTTTTCCTCCATCTATTTTTATACCTTTTTTATGCAACAATTAATATTTTCTTGAACATACAATGCAAACTCCTCCCCCCTTCCCATTACATCTATCCACATTGAATAACTTAAATCCCTGAATATTACACTCAGCAGTCATATCCCGACTCTTTAAATCATACCACGTTTCAGTTAATGCAATGATATCAAAGTTCCCAGCATATGCTACCAAACGTAGTTCATTAATTTTATTTCTTGCACTTCGATTGTTAGCATAAAATACCATCATATGTTTTTTCTTCTGCACATTTTTCCTATTCATCTTTGTTTTTACACAATTTCTGAAATTTTCATTACCCAGATTTAAACTCCAGGGAATTATTTTTAAGTTTTTCTTAATATCAGAGCATAGTCAATATACCATATTCATTATTAATCATTTCAAAATCCATACCTCTAACTAACCCTTGTTTAAAGTCTAAAAACCCCCCTAAAATGATTTTGCAAAAAAAACCCCAAAACCTGCCCGGGGAAATTTGAACCCCATCCCTGGCTACTTGTCTTTTTGGCCATATAAGTTTGTCCAGTTGTCAATGAATGGTACTGCATTACCCTTTTACAGTGTTTATCCACCCAAACAATTAATACCAATTGCTTGGACAACCATTCATTCCCCAAACCCCTCTTCTTGGAAAAAATGCCACATAAAACAGGGCCCGCCCCCCCTTTTCCTAATCATGTCTATAACTTTTCCTGAACTTTCTAACTAAATCCTCACTTTTTTCCACTTGCCTAATCATTGCCTCCGGGCACTGGGGAAATAATAGGATTGATCCCTTTTCCTTTTTTGAGGGTTGTAAAGGGGCCCGGCAAACCAATGCCCCTCCCAGCCCCGGGAAAAAGCATCCCCTTTGTCTCCTACCCCGGCCCTTTAAAAGCAAAAAGCCCTACCCATGTATTAACCGGGGCTTTTCCCCAACAACAACAATATTCTTACCTTCCTTGTTGTCGTTCGTCGGGGCCCGCCCCCAAGTAGTAGACTCACATTCGTCGGGAAAGCACCGAAAATTTGGTTTGGGAGGTTTCCCCCGGGAGTTTCCACAGCAGTTTTTTTCTTCTTCTTCGTTTCGGGGCTTTCCATTCGTTTTTCTTGATCGTCAATTTCGTCGTCCCCTGTTTGCCCAACCATGACCCGACCCCTTTTTGGACTGAGGACTCGAAACGGAGGATACAAAGAACCCCTCTTGTTTTCCTCGGTAAAATCCCCTTTTTCTCCATCTCGCTGCCCTAAATTTCTTCGTTAAGTTGCGGGTTTAAAGTTGCTCGAGGGAGGGCATTTGGTTCGTCCACGGGAGCAAAAAAAAGGAACTTCTTCACAGAGTTAAGTACAGGTCAGCATAAGAGCAAAACAAAAGGTCTTCACTGAGCTAAGAACGTCCCCACGAGCTAAGTTAACCCTCACCCCCAAAGTACCCGTCACCACCAAAAATCAAGTCACCCCGTAAGTACACGTCACCCAAGTAAGTTTCACTCACCCCCAAAGCTAAAATACACGTCACCCCAAAGTAAGTTAAAGTGGAGGTCCCACTAAGAAACCCGCCCCTCCTGCTTTTAAATCATCTCACCGCGTATATAAGCCCCCTTTTTGGCCCCTTTTCGCACTTAAACAAGGGGTGATGGACTGAAACATTTGAATCCAGGTTGGGGACTTTATTACCTCATACTTCTACTTTCCTTACCCATTTCTACTTTGTATTTGGGTGAGAAGCCACTGTGTGGCGAAACGTTTCCCTTTAATAAAGATTTCCTGTGTTGCATAAGTGTTCCCAAATTTTTCAACTTGTCGGGGTTTTTAAAACCCTTCATCACATCTGTCAGAAATGCAAAATCCCTGGAATCTTGGGACAAAGACTTCAAGCTTTCCCAAACCCTTTTGGCATGAAACCCACTTACATTAGTGGCCCGGTCCCACTAAAAATCCCCCCTCCCCCTGCTTCAAATCATCTACCGCAGTTATAAGCCACCTTTTCTGGCCCTATGCGCCCTTTCTTTAAAAGTGATGGAACCCGAACACATCGGGAAACCAGGTTTGGGGACTGATACCTCATACTTCTACTCTCCCTTTCCCATTTCTACTTTGTATTGGTTTATTTAACCCCTGTGGGGGGAAACGTTTTTCAATTTAAAAATTCCCATGTGTTGATAAGTGTCTCAATTCTTCCCAAATTGTCGGTTTTTAAAACCATTCATCACATCTTCAGGCACTGCAAAATCGGGGAAACTTGGGGCCCCAAAAACTTCAACGCTTGCCCCAAACCCTTTTGGGCATGACCCCCACTTACATTAGTGGAGGTCCCACTAAGATCCCGCCTCCCTGCTTCAACTCATCTCACCCCAGTATTTAAGCCACCTCTCTGGCCTTTTGCTGCACTTAAAACAAAAGTGATGGATGGGGAAAACATCGAAACCCGGTTTTTAAGGGGGCTTTAATTTCCTTTACTTTATCTCCTTACCTTTTTACTTTGTTTTGGACTGAGGGGGCCACTGTGTGGCGGGAAAAGTTTCTTTTAAAAAAGATTCCCATGTGTTGCATTTAAATGTTCCCAAATTTTTTAACTTTTTCGGTTTTTTAAAAAAATTATCACATCGTCAGGGCACTGCAAATCATGGAATCTTGGAACAAAGACTTTTAACGCTTGCCCCAAAACCCTTTTGGGCGATGGGCCCTTTCTTACATTAAATGGCAGGGTTTTTTCCCCCTTTAAAATCCCCCCTCCTCCTGCTTCAACTCAAACTCACCCCAGTATAAAGCCACCTCTTGGCCCTTTGCTGCACTTATACAAAGTGATGGACTGAAACCCTCGAATCCAGGTTGAGGGATGATTACCTTTTAACTTTTACTCTTCTTACCCAAATTTTTACTTTGTATTGGACCCGATGAAAACCACTGTGTGGCGAAAACGTTTTTTTCAATTAAAAAAAATTCCCCTGTGTTGCATAAATGTCTTTAAAATTTTTCATTGTCGGTTTTCAAAAACCCTTATCACATCTGTCAGAACTTTCAAAAATCATGGAATATTGGTTTTTAAAAAAAATTTAAAGCTTGCCCAAACCCTTTGGGGCGATGACCTAATTACATTAGTGGCAGGCCCCCTTAAAAATCCCCCTCCCCCTGCTTTAAACTATTCCCCACCGCAGTAATAAGCCACCTCTGTGGCCCTATGCTGCATTTTCAAAGAGTGATGGACCCGAACAATCGATCCGGTTGAAGGGGTGATTTTCCTCTTTCTTCTACTCTCCTTAACCCCTTTCTACTTTTTTTTGGACGAATTTAAGCCCCCTGTTTGGCGAAAATTTTTTTCAAAAAAAGGGTTTCCATGGGTTGAAAAAGTGTCTCAATTCTTTAAATTGTCGGTTTTTTAAACCATTAAAACCTCTGTCAGACACTGCAACATCATGGAATCTTGGTACAAAGACTTTCAAAAGCTTGCCCAAAAAATTTGGCGATGACCCCACTTAAATTTGTGGCAGGTCCCCCTAAAATCCGCCCCCTCCTGCTTTAATCATTCACCGCAGTATTTAAGCCAAACCCCCCCTCTGGCCCTTTGCTGCACTTTTCTTTCCCGAGTGGGTGGACTGAAACATCCCAATCCAGGTTGGGGGGGACTGATTATTCTTCTTTTTCTCCTTTTCCCATTTCTACTTTGTATTGGGCTGAATTTAAGCCCCTGTGTGGGGCCCAAAGTTTCTTCAATAAAGATTCCCATGTGTTTCATAAAATGTCTCAAATTTTTTCAACCCTTTTCGGTTTTCAAAAAACCTTTTCACATCTCTCAGACCTTTCAACTTTTTGGAATTTGGTACAAAAAAAATTCAACGCTTGCCCCAAAACCCTTTGGGGCGTTTTAAACCCACTTTAAATTTTGTGGCAGGTCCCCCTAAGATTCCCCCTCCTCCCGCTTAATCTCATCTCACCGCGGGATATAAGCCACCCCCTCTGGCCATATGTGACTTACTAAAGAGTGAGGGGCTGAACACATCGAATTTCCCGGTTGGGGACTGATTACCCCCATACTTCTACTCTCCTTACCCCCTTTTTTTCTTTGTTTGGACTGATGAAACCCCCTGTGTGGCGAAAACGTTTCTTCATTAAAGATTCCCCATGTGTTGATAAGTGTCTCAATTTTTCAAAATTGTCGGTTTTCAAAAACCCTTCATCACATCTGTCGACACTGCAAAATCATGGAATCTTGGAAAAAAAGACTTTTAACGCTTGCCCAAAACCCTTTTGGGCGTTTACCTACTTTCATTAGTGGGGAGGTTTCCCCCTAAAATCCGCCCCCCCCTGCTTCAACTCATTTTCACCGCAGTATATAAAACCACCTCTCTGGCCCTATTTCTGCCCTTTCTACAAGTTTGGGGCTGAAAAAAAATCGAATTTCCAAAGGGTTTTGGGGGGCTGATTACCTATACCCTTTCTCTTTTACCCATTTTACTTTGTTTTTTGGGCTGATGAAAAACCACTGTGTGGGGGGAAACGTTTTTTTCAATAAAGTTCCCCGGGTTGATAAATGTCTCAAATTTTTCAACTTGTCGGTTTTTAAAACCATTAACATTGTCCCGGGGAAAATGCAACATATGGAAACTTGGTACAAAGCTTCAAAGCTTGCCCAAACCTTTTTGGGCGTAGAAATACTTACATTAGTGGCGGTCCCCTTAAAAATCCGCCTCCTCCCGCTTTTAAATCATCTCACCGCAGTATATAAACCACCTTGTGGCCCCATGTGCACTTACCCCAAGGTGATGGAAGAACCCCTCGAAAACCAGGTTTAGGGATTTAAAACCTTTACTTCTACCTTCCCCTTTCCCATTTCTACTTTGTATTGGAATGGAAGCCCCTGTGTGGCCCAAAAAGTTTTTTAAAAAAGATTCCCCTTTTTGGGGTTGGGAAAAAGTGGGCTCCCAAATTTTTCAAATTGTCGGGGTTTTTAAAACCCTTCTTTTCCCTCTGTCAGGGCACCCGAACATATGGAATCTTGGTACAAAGACTTCAACGCTTGGCCCCAAAAACCCTTTTTCGATGACCTACTTACATTTGTGGCAGGGCCCATAAGTGGGGCCTCCCCCTGCTTTTAACTTTATCTCACCGCGGGATATAAACCACCCCCTCTGGGCCCCCATGTTTTAAATTACTACAAGAGTGATGGATTTTAAAATCGAAACCAGGGTTTAGGGGGTGATTACCGCCCTTTTTCTACTCTCCTTTCCCATTTTTCTTTGTATTGGCTGATGGGAAACCACTGTGTGGCGAAACGTTTCTTAATAAAATTTCCCCTGTGTTGGATTAAATGTCTCAAATTTTTCAACTTGTTTTGGTTTTCAAAAAACCCTTCAAACCATCTCTCAGACACTGGGCCCTCAGGAATCCCTTTGGGACAAAGACTTCAAAGCTTTTCCCAAAAAACCCTTTGGGGGCGTGACCTATTACATTAGTGGCAGGTCCCACTAAGATCCCCCCTTCCCCCTGCTTCAACTTCTCACCCCAGTATATAAAACCCCCTCTCTGGCCCCTTTCTGAACTTTTTAAAGAGTGATGGACCTTTAAAAACATCGAATCCCGGTTGGGGGGGGCTGATTACTCTTTTTACTCTCCTTTCCCATTTTTTACTTTGTATTGGGGGCTGATGAAGCCCTGTTTGGCAAACGTTTCTTTAATTTAAAATTTCCCCTGTGTTGCATAAGTGTCTCAATTCTTCAAAATTTTCGGTTTTCAAAAAAAATTTTATCACATCTCTAGACACTGAAACAAAACATGGAATTTGGTACAAAGACTTCAACGCTTGCCCCAAACCCTTTGGGCGATTTATACTTTCATTAGTGGCAGGTCCCACTAAGATCCCGCCTCCTCCCCGCTTCAACTCATCTCACCGCAGTATATAAGCCACCTTTTCCCGGCCCTATGCTGCACTTACTACAAGGTGATGGGCCCGAACACATCGAACAGGGTTTAGGGGGGTGTTTTCCCCATACTTTTCTCTCCTTACCCATTTCTTCTTTGTATTGGGGGATGAAGCAAATGTTGGGGAAACGTTTCTTCAATAAAAAATTCCCCTGTGTTGCATAAAATGGCTTAATTTTTTTCAATTTTTCGGTTTTTAAAACCATTCGTTTCTTCATTTTTAGACGAAAAAAAATGAGGGGAGACCCGATCGAAGTGTATAAGGGAAGATAGGTATTAATTTTTGGGGATTTTTATCAAGGGCTTGAGGATATCTCTCCAAAAAAAAGAACCCGCCCGTTTAAAGGATTTAAAATTTGAAAAAGTTTAGAATTTTGAAAAAGGGAAAAGGAAAGTTTGGTTTGGAAAAAAGGGTAGTGTTTAGGGGGAAAGTTTTACCTATTTTGGGGTTTTTTAGGCTTTGGACTTTGGGTTGTTTTAAAAAATTTTTGGGGTTTGGAAAATACTTGGGTGGGAAGGGTTGGATTTGAGTGGGGGCTTGCACATCAGAGCTTATTTTTGGGAGCATTGAAATTTGGGTATTTTCAAATGATTGTTAGTGGGATTGAATTGAAAAGGCCTCCCTAGTATGGGCCAACAGGCTGTGCAGTTTCCCCCTTTCTTAAGAAATAAGAACATAAGAAAGGAGGAACACTGCAGCAGGCCTTTTGGCCCATACTGGGCCCAACAGGCCTATGAAGTAATTAAGGTTTTAATCTTTTTATAAGGAAGTTTTTAAATGCTATGTTTTTAATTTAGTCTCCTACGCTGAATGTTTTTTAACAAATTTTATGTCCTTTGTAATATGGAGCCCAAAATTGGTGCATAATCTGGGGTGAGGCCTTACTAATGATGTGTAAATGCGTATGACCTTGGCTTCTTTTGTTTACACTTCTTGGTCCTTTTACTTTCACTTTACTTTTGTATAATCCCCGTAATTATTTGCCTTTTAGTACGCTTAGGATTTTCTGTTTGGGTTTAGTTTTCTGCTTCCAAACCCCAAGTCCTTTTTTGCAAACTGTATGGCTAAATTTTACATTATTTAATTATAAATGCTTGGGGGTTTGGACACTCCGAGCTTCAGAACTTGCATTTATCTACATTGAAAATGCATCGTCCTTTTCTGACCAAGGTAGAGTTTGTCTAAATCCCCTGAAGTTCCCTAACATTACGGGTTTAATCAAATTTTCCCCCTATTTGTGTATCGGCGAATTTGCTCATATCACTAGATAAATTAGACACATGTGCAATCTTGGGTATCTTTATTGAGGAAACGTTTGCACACAGTGTGGCGAAACGTTTCCCCAATAAAGATACCCCAAGAGTTGCACATGTGTTAATTATCAAATTTTCGGTTTTCTGAACATTCATTAAAAAACCTCATATCACTAGTTTAAATTCCTTCTAAAATCATTTATATATATTTAAACAACAAAAGGGTCCCAAGACTGACCCCGTTTAACGCCCTTGTTATGATCCCACTCGGGATTTAACCCCTTTATGGCATCTTTTTGCTTCCTGTCTGTGAGCCATGATTCGATCCACGAGAGCACCCTTCCCCCAATGCCATGAGCTGCCACTTTCTTTAACAGTCTATGGTGCGGAACTCTATCAAAAGCCTTACTAAAATCTAAGTAAATAATATCAAATTCTTTATTGTGGTCAACAGCCTCAAAAGGTAAGACACATATGCAACAGTTAGGTATCTTTATTTCGAAATAAAGATACCTAAACTGTTGCATATGTGTCTTACATAACAACCTGTCGGTATTTTATACCATTTTAATGTTCAGCCTCAAAAGCTTTACTGAAGAAAGTTAATAAATTAGTTAGACAAGACCGGCCTCTTGTGAATCCATGCTGAGTATCCTTACCTGGAGGTTACCTGGAGGTTATTCCGGGGATCAACGCCCCCGCGGCCCGGTCCACGACCAGGCCTCCCGATGGATCAGGGCCTGATCAACTAGGCTGTTACTGCTGGCCGCACGCAGTCCGACGTACGAGCCACAGCCCGGCTGATCCGGCACTGACTTTAGGTATCTGTCCAGCTCTCTCTTGAAGGCAGCCAGGGGTTTATTGGCAATTCCCCTAATGCTTGATGGGAGGCCTCTTGAACAGTTTTGGGCCCCGGACACTTATGGTGTTTTCTCTTAGTGTACCAATGGCGCCCTCTACTTTTTATTGGCGGCATTTTGCATCGCCTGCCCAGTCTTTTACTTTCGTAGGGAGTGATTTCTGTGTGCAGATTTGGGACCATTCCTTCCAAGATTTTCCAAGTGTAGATTATGATATATCTCTCCCTCCTGCGTTCCAACGAGTACAAGTCAAGTGCTTTCAAGCGTTCCCAGTAGTTAAGGTGCTTGACAGAACTAATCGAGATGGCCTCTTATAATCTCAGCTATAATTGACTCAAGTAATTTGCCTACAATTGAGGTCAGGCTTATTGGGCGGTAATTTGACGGTAACGACTTGTCCCCTGTTTTAAAAATAGGAATTACATTAGCCATCTTCCACATATCAGACACTACACCTGTTTGAAGAGATAAATTAAAAATATTAGTTAATGGTTCACAGACCTCCATTTTGCACTCCTCAAGAACCCTTGGAAAAACCTCATCAGGACCCGGTGACTTATTTTGCTTCAGTCGGTCTATCTGCTTCACAACCATTTCACTAGTGACTGTGATGTTACATAATTTATCTTCTTCTGATCCACTATAAAAATTAATTACCGGAATATTATTAGTGTCTTCCTGTGTAAAAACCGAGAGAAAATAATTATTTAAAATTGAGCACATTTCATTCTCTTTGTCAGTAAGATGCCAATAGTTATTTTTAAGAGGACCTATCTTATCTCTGACTTTTGTCCTATAGACCTGTGGTTGTTAGGTAAGACACATATGCAACAGTTAGGTATCTTTATTATGAAACGTTTCGCCTACACAGTAGGCTTCTTCAGTCGAGTACAGAAAAGTTGATAGAAGCAGAAGATACTTGAAGACGATGTAATCAGTCCATCACCCTTAAAGTTTTGAGGTGGTCAGTCCCTCAGTCTGGAGAAGAGCATTGTTCCAAAGTATGAAACAATATGGAGATGAAGTGACAGGACGGAGCTTATATAGCGCCAAGAGGTGAGACATAGGTCACTAGAAGAGTGAACATTAAAATGGTATGAGGGACTGACCACCTCAAAACTTTAAGGGTGATGGACTGATTACATCGTCTTCAAGTATCTTCTGCTTCTATCAACTTTTCTGTACTCGACTGAAGAAGCCTACTGTGTAGGGAAACGTTTCGAAATAAAGATACCTAACTGTTGCATATGTCTTACCTAACAACACGTCACTAGAAGAGGTAAGAACTCAGATGATGAGAGGTCAGGTCCCTCTCAAATCCAGCCGCTCTCACTAGTGGAAGTTGTCGAAGTTGATTACAGGTCTGTACCAAGATACCCTTGTGTTGCAGTGTCTGACAGATTGAACATTAAAATGGTATAAAATACCGACAGGTTGTTAGGTAAGACACATAGGTCTATAGAACAAAAGTCAGAGATAAGATAGGTCCCCTTAAAAATAACTATGGGCATCTTACTGACAAAGAGAATGAAATGTGCTCGATTTTAAATAATTATTTTCTCTCGGTTTTTACACCCAAGCTGTCACCCACACTAGTGTCATCAAAATCAGGCGGTCACCCACGCTAGTGGCATCACACAGAGGCGGTCACCCACAATAGCGGCATCACACCCAGGTTGTCACCCACACTAGTGGCATCACACCCAGGCGGTCACCCAAATTAGTGGCATCACATTCAGGCGATCACTCACACTAGTGACATCACACCCAGGTGGTCACCCACACTAGTGGCATCACACCTAGGCGGTCACCCACACTAGTGGCATCACACCCGGGCTGTCACCCTCAACAGTGGCATCGCACCCAGGCTCTCACCCATTCTAGTGGCAACACTCACAGACTGTCACCCACACAAGTGGCATCACACCCAGGTGGTCTCCCACACTAGTGGCATAACACCCAGGCGGTCACCCACACTAATGGAATCACAACCAGGCTGTCACTCACACTAGTGGCATCACACCCAGGCTGTCACTCACACTAGTAGCATCACAAACCCCGGCTTCACTCCATAGTGGCATTCACACCCAGGCGGTACCCACACTAGTGGCATCACACCCGGCTGTCACCCCACTAGTGTCATCAAAATCAAGCGGTCACCCTCACTAGTGGCATCACACCCAGGCGGTCATTCACACTAGTGGCATCATACCCCGGCTGTCACCCACAGTAGTGGCATCACACCCAGGCGGTCACCCACACAAGTGGCATCACACCCAGGTGGTCTCCCACACTAGTGGCATAACACCCAGGCGGTCACCCACACTAATGGAATCACAACCAGGCTGTCACCCACACTAGTGGCATCACACCTAGGCTGTCACCCACACTAGTGGCATCACACCCAGACGGTCACCCACACTAGTGGCATCACACACAGGCGGTCAGCCACACTAGTGGCATCACACCGAGGCTGTCATCCACACTAGTGGCATCACACCCAGGTTGTCACCCACACTAGTAGCATCACACCCAGACGTTCACCCACACTAGTGGCATCACACCCAGGCGGTCACCCACACTAGTGGCATCACACCCAGGCTGTCACCCACACTAGTGTCATCAAAATCAAGCGGTCACCCTCACTAGTGGCATCACACCCAGGCGGTCACTCACACTAGTGGCATCATACCCCGGCTGTCACCCACACCCACGCTCCCACATAGTGGCATCACACCCTAGGCGGTCACCACACTGTGGCATCACACCCATGCGGTCACCCACACTAGTGGCATCACACCCAGGCTGTCACCCACACTAGTGTCATCAAAATCAGGCGGTCACCCTCACTAGTGGCATCACACCCAGGCGGTCACTCATACTAGTGGCATCGCACCCAGGCGGTCACCCACACTAGTGGCATCACACCCAGGCGGTCACCCACACTGGTGGCATCACACCCATGCGGTCACCCACACTAGTGGCATCACACCCAGGCGGTCACCCATACTAGTGTCATCAAAATCAAGCTGTCACCCTCACTAGTGGCATTACACTCAGGCGGTCAACTACACTAGAGGCATCACACCCAGGCTGTCACACACACTAGTGGCATCACACCCAGGCTGTCACTCACACTAGTGGCATCACATCCAACCTGTCACTCACACTAGTGGCATCACTCCGAGGCTGTCACTCAGACTAGTGGCATCACACCCAGGCTGTCACTCACACTAGTGGTATCACATCCAGGCTGTCACCCACACTAGTGGCATCACACCGAGGCGGTCACCCACACTAGTGGCATCACACCCAGGCTATCACCCACACTAGTGGCATCACACCCAGGCTATCACCCACACTAATGGCATCACACCTAGGCTGTCACCCACACTAGTGGCATCACACCCAGACGGTCACCCACACTAGTGGCATCACACCCAGGCGGTCACCCACACTAGTGTCATCACACCCAGGCTGTCACTCACACTAGTAGCATCAACATTCACTCCCAGGCTGTCCAACTTACCACACTAGTGGCATCACAACCAGTCTGTCACCCACACTAGTGGCATCACACCCAGGCTGTCACCCACACTAGTGGCATCACACCCAGGCTGTCACCCACACTAGTGGCATCACACCCACTCTAGTGGCATCACACCCAGGCTGTCACTCACACTAGTGGCATCACACCCAGGCGGTCACCCACACTAGTGGCATCACACCCAGGCTGTCACTCACACTAGTGGCATCACACCGAGGCGGTCACCCACACTAGTGGCATCACACCCGGGCGGTCACCCACACTAGTGGTATCACACCGAGGCGGTCACCCACACTAGTGGCATCACACCCAGGCTATCACCCACACTAGTGGCATCACACCTAGGCTATCACCCACACTAGTGGCATCACACCCAGGCGGTCACCCACACTAGTGGCATCACACCAAGGCGGTCCCCCACACTAGTGGCTTCACACCCAGGCTGTCACCCACAATAGTGTCATCACAATCAGGCGGTCACCCTCACTAGTGACATCACACCCAGGCTGTCACCCACACTAGTGGCATCACACCCAGGCTGTCACTCACACTAGTGGCATCGCACCCAGGCTGTCACTCACACTAGTAGCATCACACCTAGGCTGTCACTCACACTAGTGGCATCACATCCAGGCTGTCACTCACACTAGTGGCATCACACCCTGGCTGTCACCTACACTAGTGTCATCACACCCAGGCTGTCACTCACACTAGTGGCATCACACGCAGGCTGTCACTCACACTAGTGGCATCACACCCAGGCTCTCACTCACACTAGTGGCATCACACACAGGCTGTCACTCACACTTGTGGCATCACACGCAGGCTGTCACTCACACTAGTGGCATCACACCCAGGCTCTCACCCACGCTAGTGGCATCACACCCAGGCGGTCACACACACTAGTGGCATCACACCCAGGCTGCACCCACACTAGTGGCATCACACCCAGGCGGTCACCCACACTAGTGGCATCACTCAAACACCCAGGCTGTCAGTCACACTAGTGGCATCACACCCAGGCGGTCACCCACACTAGTGGCATCACACCCAGGCGTCACTCACACTAGTGGCATCACACCCAGCACACAAGGGTCACACCAGCCAACTAGTGGCATCACACCGAGGCGGTCACCCACACTAGTGGCATCACACCCAGGCGTCACCCACACTAGTGCATCACACCAGGCGGTCCACCCACACTAGTGGCATCACACCCAGGCTATCACCCACACTAGTGGCATCACACCCAGACTATCGCCCACACTAATGGCATCACACCTAGGCTGTCACCCACACTAGTGGCATCACAACCAGACGGTCACCCACACTAGTGGCATCACACCCAGGCGGTCACCCACACTAGTGTCATCACACCCAGGCTGTCACTCACACTAGTAGCATCACACCCAGGCTGTCACTCACACTAGTGGCATCACAACCAGTCTGTCACCCACACTAGTGGCATCACACCCAGGCTGTCACCCACACTAGTGGCATCACACGCTGGCTGTCACCCTCACTAGTGGCATCACACCAAGGCTGTCAATCACACTAGTGGCATCACACTCAGGCGGTCACCCATATTAGTGGCATTACACCCAGGCTGTCACTCACACTAGCGGCATCACACCCAGGCTGTCACTCACACTAGTGGCATCACACCCAGGCTGTCAACCACACTTGTGGCATCACACCCAGGCTGTCACTCACACTAGTAGCATCACAACCAGGCTGTCACTCACACTAATGGCATCACAACAAGTCTGTCACTCACACTAGTGGCATCACACCCAGGCTGTCACCCACACTAGTGGCATCACACGCAGGCTGTCACCCACACTAGTGGCATCACACCAAGGCTGTCATTCACACTAGTGGCATCACACCCAGGCTGTCACTCACACTAGAGGCATCACACCCAGGCTGTCACCCACACTAGCGGCATCACACTCAGGCTGTCACCCACACTAGTGGCATCACACCCAGGCTGTCACCCACACTAGTGGCATCACACCCAGGCGGTCACCCACACTAGTGGCATCACACCCAGGCTGTCACTCACACTGGTGGTATCACACCCAGGCGGTCACCCACACTAGTGACATCACACCCAGGCTGTCACTCACACTACTGGCATCACACCCAGGCGGTCACCCACACTAGTGGCATCACACCGAGGCGGTCACCCACACTGGTGGCATCACACCTAGGCTGTCACCCACGCTAGTGGCATCACACCCAGGCGGTCACCCACACTAGTGGCATCACACCCAGGCGGTCACCCACACTAGTGGCATCACACCCAGGCTGTCACCCACACTAGTGTCATCACAATCAGGCGGTCACCCTCACTAGTGGCATCACACCGAGGCGGTCACTCACACTAGTGGCATCATACCCAGGCTGTCACCCACACTTGTGGCAACACACCCAGGCGGTCGCCCACACTAGTGGCATCATACAGAGGCGGTCACCCACACTAGTGGCATCACACCCAGGCGGTCACCCACATTAGCGGCATCACAACCAGGCTGTCACCCACACTAGTGGCATCACACCAAGGCGGTCACCGAAATTAGTGGCATCACATTCAGGCAATCACTCACAATAGTGGGATCACACCCAGGCGGTCACCCACACTAGTGGCATCACACCTAGGCGGTCACCCACACTAGTGGCATCACACCCGGGCTGTCACCCACAACAGTGGCATCACACCCAGGCTCTCACCCATTCTAGTGGCAACACTCACAGGCTGTCACCCACACAAGTTGCATCACACACAGGTGGTCTCCCACACTAGTGGCATAACACCCAGGCGGTCACCAACACTAGTGGGATCACACACAGGCCGTCACCCACACTATTGGCACCAAACCCAGGCTGTCAATCACACTAGTGGCATCACACTTCGGCGGTCACCCACATTAGTGGCATTACACCAAGGCTGTCACCCACAATAGTGGCATCACACCCAGGCTGTCACCCACACTAGTGGCATCCCATCCAGGCTGTTACCCACACTAGTGCCTTCAGACCCAGGCCCTCACCCACACTAGTGGCATCACACCCAGGCGGTCACCCACACTAGTGGCATCACACCAAGGTGGTCACCTACACTAGTGGCATCACACCCAGGCTCTCACCCGCACTAGTGGCATCACACCCATGCGGGCACCCACACTTGTGGCATCACACCCAAGCTCTCACCCACACTAGTGGCATCACACCCAGGTGGTCACCCACACTAGAGGCATCACTCCCAGGCTGTCACCGTCACTAGTGGCATCACACCCAGGCTCTCACCCACATTAGTGACCTGACGGCCAGGCTGTCACCCACACTAGTGGAATCACACCCAAGCTCTCACCACCACTAGTGGCATCGCACCCAGACTATTACCTACACTAGTGGCATCACACTCAGGCTGTCACCCTCACGGGTGGCACCACACGCAGGCTGTCACGAACACTAGTGGCATTACACCCAGGCTGTCACCCTCACTAGTGTCATCACACTCAGGCTGTTACGCACACTAGTGGCATGACACCCAGGCTGTCACCCACAATAGTGGCATCACACTCAGGCTGTCACCCACAATAGTGGCATCACACCCAGGTTGTCACCCTCACTAGTGTCATCACACTCATGCTGTCACGCACACTAGTGGCATCACACTCAGTCGGTCATCCTCACTAGTGGCATCACATCCAGGCTGTCACCCAGACTGATGGCATCACTCCCAGACTGTCACTCACACTAGTGGCATCTCATTCGGGCTGTCACCCACAATAATGGCATTACACACAGGCTGTCACTCTCAATAGTGGCATCACAACCAGGGTGTCACCCAAACTAGTGGCATCACACCCAGGTTGTCACCCACACTAGTGGTATCACAGTCAGGGTGTCACCCACAGTAGTGGCATCACACCCAGGCTGTCACCCTCACTATTGGCATCACACTTAGGCTGTCACCCACACTAGAGGCATCTCACCCAGGCTGTCAGCCACACTAGTGGATGAGATTAGACCGCTACCAGTGAGCCACGATCACTGAGGACTTGTATATTTAAACCCTTAATGTCATTTTCTAATCCCTTTACGATACGTCATGTGTTAAACCCTCACAGTTTTACAAAGTTTCTACTGGTCAACAGTACAAGGCTTGTAGGTCATGTAGACCTGCATCACTTCCTACACGTCTCATGTAGTCTCTCACTCATGTAGAACCTAACTAACGTCATATATATAATACTAATGTATTTTAGCGTCACAAGGTTTACAGACACGCTACAGGAACACTACTTTTGCAGATCAAAGTTAATGTTCCGAAGTCTGTGAGTTCAATGTTATCTCACAAATTCTGTGTGAGTTTATATGTATATAGCGTCGTGTGAGTGCAGCTGGCACGGGGAACGAGAATATCCGGCACAATATGAAAGCGTTAGTAGAACCACCACTAACACAGCACAATGCTGCTGCTGCTGTGAGAGTGAAGAGCAGCCAGGCATCTGTGTTTATGTTAGGAGAACACTGAAGCTCTTACACACTCACCTCTGGTTTATGTTATGGCCGCAACTGTCTCACACACACATACGGCACACATTTATTTATTAGCAAGAACGCTATTGTGAGGGCAAATGGACTGGTGAAGGTGAAGATGAAGATGAAGGTGAAAGTGTCGGAGACGTTAGCGGCGAACACTTCAAGCATAATATAGAAAATCACTTGCAGGGAACGAAGCATAGGAAGAAGGAATCGGAAAGAAATTGAAAAGTTTTCCATAGACAAGTCCTCGGTAGCAATGTTGATCAATGTTGTTTGTTGCTTGCTTAGAAAGTTGACAAACTTGACTAACACAACCAAACAATGTCTCTGGAACATTTGCTTTTCCCGGTCTGTGAGTCGCTGATCGTCAGGACTACATACAAGCGCTTTCGTGATATCTCAGATTATCAAGGGACTATATTTGCCTGTATATGTCAGAAACCCACAGTGAAGTATGAAACGATCTCATGATTTTTCACATTATCAAGGGACAGTAAAAATAACATAAGACCTTACACACGACCCAGCACGCTGAGCCTGGGAGTGTAATGAAGAGTTAGTCATGTCTCATCTGAAGTAAAATTTATGAGTGATATGTCAGACATAGTTTATATTTGTAACAAAGTCTATTAATTATAAATTAATCAAATTTATATAGCCCTGAACTAATATTCATAATAAAAGTAGGCCTTAGAAAGGTCTGTGCGATGTCATCAGGATTCTTTACCACATTTATATATAGGAATGTAAAAGAAGTGAATGCTTGGGTGTTGGGGAGAGGGGGGTGGGATAGGAGGATAAAGAATCTAATACAAAGTGGGAGTTGTCACTGCTGACTTTTGCCAATGACAACAGTGCTTATGGGGAACCTGGAAGAGAAGATGCAAAGGTTGGTGGACGAATTTGCAAGTGTATGTAAAAGAAGGAAATTAAATGTAAATATAGGAAAGAACACGATGATGTACCACGAAACATGGACACTCTGAGAGATTAGTTATTAGACTGAAGGAAGGAAGTTTATGTGGATGTGTTCAAATATTTGTGAGTGAACTTCTCAGTAGATGGTTTTTTTATGAGAGATAGCGAACCACAGAACTGAACAAGGTAAAGAGGTGGGTGGTGCAGTGAGGCATCTCTGGAGACAAAGAACATTATACATGAAGGCAAAAGGGGAAATGCATGAGAGTATAGTGGAAACAACACATTTCTACTTGTGTGTAGTGTAGGAACTGACGTTGAAGTTAGGAGGAACTTAGAGGCAGTAGAGATATTGTGCCTGAGGGCAATGTGTGGTGCATATATTAAGCAGAATATTTAGCCTCTTGAGATTAAGAGGTGTGGAGTGATCAAAAGTATTATTCAGAGAGCTGAGCACGGGTTGTTGAGGTAGTTTGGACAATTACATAGGATGGAAAGAAACAGGGTGACTAGGAGGGCTTTAAATCTGGGATGCAGGGAAGGACGAGCATAAATCACCTGAAGATAGGCTAGAGGAAGGCGCTAAATGAGGTTTGAGAACAGGGGGCTTGGACACCCAACAGGTGTTTGAGAGTGTTAAATAAGATTGAGAGGAATAAAATGTCATATGATTTGAAGTTCTGTTGGAGTACGATATAAAAAAGGGAACGTTTATGCAGGGATTCAGGAAAACCAGAAAGCCAGACCTGAGCCCTGGAGGTGGTAAGTACAGGGTTTGCACTCGGAAGAAGGGGTAGTGGTGGTGATAAGAAGTATAGTGCCTACACTCTGAAGGAGGGTTGGTGGTGGTGGTGGTGGTGGTGGTGGTGGTGGTGGTGGTAAGAAGTATAGTGCCTGCACTCTGAAGGAGGCTGGTCGGGTGTGGTGGTGGTGGAGGATGTGGTGATGGTGGTAAGAAGTACAGTGCCTGCACTCTGAAGGAGGGGTGTGGGTGTGGTGGTGGTAGTGGTGTAAGAAGTACAGTGCCTGCACTCATGAAGGAGGGGTGGTGGTGGTGGTGGTGGTGGTGATGGTGATAAGAAGTATATTGCCTTCACTCTGAAGGAGGAGTGGTGGTTGTTGTTGTGGTGGTGGTAGTGGTGGTGGTAGTGGTGGTGTTGGTGGTGGGGGAAATGAAGTGACAGACTGTCTCACGAGGAAGAAAGGGACTGAGGTGAAAGCAGGACAAACATTGTCCTCACTGAGGTGAAGCAAGACAACATGTCTTCATGAGGTGAAGCAAGACAACACTGTCCTCACTGAGGTGAAGCAAGACAACACTATCCTCACTGAGGTGAAGCAAGACAACACTGTCCTCACTGAGGTGAAGCAAGACAACATTGTCTTCATGAGGTGAAGCAAGACAACACTGTCCTCACTGAGGTGAAGCAAGACAACACTATCCTCACTGAGGTGAAGCAAGACAACACTGTCCTCACTACTGAGGTGAAGCAAGACAACACTATTCTCACTAAGGAGAAGCAAGACAACACTGTCCTCACTGAGGTGAAGCAAGACAACACTGTCCTCACTGAGGTGAAGCAAGACAATACTGTGCTTACTGAGGTGAAGCAAGACAACATTGTCCTCACTGAGGTGAAGCAAGACAACACTGTCCTCACTGAGGTGAAGCAAAACAACACTGTCCTCACTGAGGTGAAGCAAGACAATACTGTCCTCACTGAGGTGAAGCAAGACAACACTGTCCTCACTGAGGTGAAGCTAGACAACATTGCCCTCAGTGAGGTGAAGCAAGACAACACTGTCCTCACTGAGGTGAAGCAAGACAACACTATCCTCACTGAGGTGAAGCAAGACAACGCTGTCCTCACTGAGGTGAAGCAAGACAACATTGTCTTCATTGAGGTGAAGCAAGACAACACTGTCCTCACTGAGGTGAAGCAAGACAACACTATCCTCACTGAGGTGAAGCAAGACAACACTGTCCTCACTACTGAGGTGAAGCAAGACAACACTATTCTCACTAAGGAGAAGCAAGACAACACTGTCCTCACTGAGGTGAAGCAAGACAACACTGTCCTCACTGAGGTGAAGCAAGACAATACTGTGCTTACTGAGGTGAAGCAAGACAACATTGTCCTCACTGAGGTGAAGCAAGACAACACTGTCCTCACTGAGGTGAAGCAAAACAACACTGTCCTCACTGAGGTGAAGCAAGACAATACTGTCCTCACTGAGGTGAAGCAAGACAACACTGTCCTCACTGAGGTGAAGCAACACAATACTGTGCTCACTGAGGTGAAGCAAGACAACACTGCTCACTGAGGTGAAGCAAGACAACATTGTCCTCACTGAGGTGAAGCAACACAACACTGTCCTCACTGAGGTGAAGCAAGACAACACTGTCCTCAATGAGGTGAAGCAAGACAATATTGTCCTCACTGAGGTGAAGCAAGACAACACTGTCCTCACTGAGGTGAAGCAAGACAACACTGTCCTTACTGAGGTGAAGCAAGACAATATGTCCTCACTGAGGTGAAGCAAGACAACACTGTCCTCACTGAGGTGAAGCAAGACAACACGGTCCTCACTGAGGTGAAGCAAGACAACATGTCCTCACTGAGGTGAAGCAAGACAACACTGTCCTCACTGAGGTGAAGCAAGACAATATTGTCCTCACTGAGGTGAAGCAAGACAACACGGTCCTCACTGAGGTGAAGCAAGACAATATTGTCCTCACTGAGGTGAAGCAAGACAATACTGTGCTCACTGAGGTGAAGCAAGACAACACTGTCCTCACTGAGGTGAAGCAAGAAAACATTGTCCTCACTGAGGTGAAGCAAGACAACACTGCTCACTGAGGTGAAGCAAGAATATTGTCTCATTGAGGTGAAGCAAGACAACATTGTTCTCACTGAGGTGAAGCAAGACAATACTGTGCTCACTGAGGTGAAGCAAGACAACACTGTGCTCACTGAGGTGAAGCAAGACAATACTGTGCTCACTGAGGTGAAGCAAGACAACATTGTCCTCACTGAGGTGAAGCAAGACAACACTGTCCTCACTGAGGTGAAGCAAGACAACACTGTCCTCAATGAGGTGAAGCAAGACAATATTGTCCTCACTGAGGTGAAGCAAGACAACACTGTCCTCACTGAGGTGAAGCAAGACAACATGTCCTTACTGAGGTGAAGCAAGACAATACTGTCCTCACTGAGGTGAAGCAAGACAACACTGTCCTCACTGAGGTGAAGCAAGACAATATTATCCACACTGAGGTGAAGCAAGACAACACTGTCCTCACTGAGGTGAAGCAAGACAACACTGTCCCTCATGAGGTGAAGCAAGACAATATTGTCCTCACTGAGGTGAAGCAAGACAACACTGTCCTCACTGAGGTGAAGCAAGACAACACTGTCCTTACTGAGGTGAAGCAAGACAATACTGTCCTCACTGAGGTGAAGCAAGACAACACTGTCCTCACTGAGGTGAAGCAAGACAATATTATCCACACTGAGGTGAAGCAAGACAACACTGTCCTCACTGAGGTGAAGCAAGACAACACTGTCCTCAATGAGGTGAAGCAAGACAATATTGTCCTCACTGAGGTGAAGCAAGACAACACTGTCCTCACTGAGGTGAAGCAAGACAACACTGTCCTTACTGAGGTGAAGCAAGACAATACTGTCCTCACTGAGGTGAAGCAAGACAACACTGTCCTCACTGAGGTGAAGCAAGACAACACGGTCCTCACTGAGGTGAAGCAAGACAACATGTCCTCACTGAGGTGAAGCAAGACAACACTGTCCTCACTGAGGTGAAGCAAGACAATATTGTACCTCACTGAGGTGAAGCAAGACAACACGGTCCTCACTGAGGTGAAGCAAGACAATATGTCCTCACTGAGGTGTAAGCAAGACAATACTGTGCTCACTGAGGTGAAGCAAGACAACACTGTCCTCACTGAGGTGAAGCAAGAAAACATTGTCCTCACTGAGGTGAAGCAAGACAACCACTGCTCACTGAGGTGAAGCAAGAATATTGTTCTCATTGAGGTGAAGCAAGACAACATTGTTCTCACTGAGGTGAAGCAAGACATACTGTGCTCACTGAGGTGAAGCAAGACAACACTGTGCTCACTGAGGTGAAGCAAGACAATACTGTGCTCACTGAGGTGAAGCAAGACAACATTGTCCTCACTGAGGTGAAGCAAGACAATACTGTGCTCACTGAGGTGAAGCAAGACAACATTGCCTCACTGAGGTGAAGCAAGACAACATTGTCCTCACTGAGGTGAAGCCTGACAACATTGTCGTCCCTGGGTGAAGCAAGAACAATACTGTGCTCACTGAGGTGAAGCAAGACAACACTGTCCAAAATGAGGTGAAGCAGACAATATTGTCCTCACTGAGGTGGAAGCAAGACAACACTGGTCCTCACTGAGGTGAAGCAAGACAACACTGTCCTCACTGAGGTGAAGCAAGACAACACTGTCCTCACTGAGGTGAAGCAAGACAACACTGTCCTTACTGAGGTGAAGCAAGACAATATTGTCCTCACTGAGGTGAAGCAAGACAACACTGTCCTCACCGAGGTGTGGGTGATAGCCTGGGTGTGATGCCACTAGCGTGGGTGATAGCCTGGGTGTGATGCCACTAGCGTGGGTGATAGCCTGGGTGTGATGCCACTAGCGTGGGTGATAGCCTGGGTGTGATGCCACTAGTGTGGGTGACCGCCTCGGTGTGATGCCACTAGTGTGGGTGACCGCCTGGTGTGATGCCACTAGTGTGGGTGACAGCCTGGGTGTGATGCCACTAGTGTGGGTGACAGCCTGGGTGTGATGCCACTAGCGTGGGTGATAGCCTGGGTGTGATGCCACTAGCGTGGGTGATAGCCTGGGTGTGATGCCACTAGTGTGGGTGACCGCCTCGGTGTGATGCCACTAGTGTGGGTGACCGCCTGGTGTGATGCCACTAGTGTGGGTGACAGCCTGGGTGTGATGCCACTAGTGTGGGTGACAGCCTGGGTGTGATGCCACTAGTGTGAGTGACAGCCTGGTTGTGATGCCACTAGTGTGAGTGACAGTCTGGGTGTGATGCCACAAGTGTGAGTGACAGCCTGGGTGTGATGCCACTAGTGTGAGTGACAGCCTGGGTGTGATGCTACTAGTGTGCGTGACAGCCTGCGTGTGATGCCACTATTGTGTGAGTAACAGCCAGGGTGTGATGCCACTAGTGTGAGTGACAGCCTGGGTGTGATGCCACTAGTGTGAGTGACAGCCTGGGTGTGATGCTAATAGTGTGAGTGACAGCCTGGGTGCGATGCCACTAGTGTGAGTGACAGCCTGGGTGAGATGCCACTAGTGTGAGTTGCAGCCTGGGTGTAATGCCACTACTGTGAGTGACAGCCTGGGTGTGATGCCACTAGTGTGGGTGACAGCCTGGGTGTGATGCCACAAGTGTAGGTGACAGCCTGGGTGTGATGGCACTAGTGTGAGTGACAGCCTGGGTGTGATGATACTAGAGTGAGTGACACCCTGGGTGTGATGCCACTAGTGTGAGTGACAGCCTGGGTGTGATGCCACTAGTGTGAGTGAGAGCCTGGGTGTAATGCCACTAGTTTGGGTGACAGCCTGGGTGTGATGCCACTAGTGTGAGTGACAGCCTGGGAGTGATGCTACTACTCTGAGTGACAGCCTGGGTGTGATGCCACTAGTGTGAGTGACATCCTGGGTGTGATGCCACTAGTGTGGGTGACAGCCTGGGTGTGATGCCACTAGTGTGAGTGACAGCCTGGGTGTGATGCCACTAGTGTGGGTGACAGCCTGAGTGTGATGCCACTAGTGTGAGTGACAGCCTGGTTGTGATGCCATTAGTGTGAGTGACAGCCTGGGTGTGATGCCACTAGTCTGAGTGACAGCCTCGGTGTGATGCCACTAGTGTGAGTGACAGGCTGGATGTGATGCCACTAGTGTGAGTGACATCCTGGGTGTGATGCCACTAGTGTGGTGACAGCCTGGGTGTCATGCCACTAGTGTGAGTGACAGCCTGGGTGTGATGCCACTAGTGTGGGTGACAGCCTGAGTGTGATGCCACTAGTGTGAGTGACAGCCTGGTTGTGATGCCACTAGTGTTTGTGACAGCCTGGGTGTGATGCCACTAGTTTGAGTGACAGCCTGGGTGTCATGCCACTAGTGTGTGTGACATCCTGGGTGTGATGCCACTAGTGTGTGTGACAGCCTGGGTGTGATGCCACTAGTGTGAGTGACAGCCTGGGTGTGATGCCACTAGTGTGAGTGGCAGCCTGGGTGTGATGCCACTAGTGTGTGTGACAGCCTGGGTGTGATGCCACTAGTGTGTGTGACAGCCTGGGTGTGATGCCACTAGTGTGAGTGACAGCCTGAGTGTGATGCCACTAGTGTGAGTGACAGCCTGGGTGTGATGCCACTAGTGTGTGTGACAGCCTGGGTGTGATGCGACTAGTGTGAGTGACAGCCTGGGTGTGATGCCACTAGTGTGTGTGACAGCCAGGGTGTGATGCCACTAGTGTGTGTGACAGCCTGGGTGTGATGCCACTAGTGTGAGTGACAGCCTGAGTGTGATGCCACTAGTGTGAGTGACAGCCTGGTTGTGATGCCTCTAGTGTGTGTGACAGCCTGGGTGTGATGCCACTAGTGTGAGTGACAGCCTGGGTGTGATTCCACTAGTGTGAGTGACAGCCTGAGTGTGATGCCACTAGTGTGTGTGACAGCCTGGGTGTGATGCCACTAGTGTGAGTGACAGCCTGGGTGTGATGCCACTAGTGTGAGTGACAGCCTGGGTGTGATGCACTAGTGTGATGTGACAGCCTGAGTGTGATGCCACTAGTGTGTGTGACAGCCTGGGTGTGATGCCACTAGTGTGAGTGACAGCCTGGGTGTGATGCCACTAGTGTGAGTGACAGCCTTGGTGTGATGCCACTAGTGTGTGTGACAGCTTGGGTGTGATGCCACTAGTGTGTGTGACAGCCTGGGTGTGATGCCACTAGTGTGAGTGACAGCCTGGGTGTGATGCCACTAGTGTGATTGACAGCGTGGGTGTGATGCCACTAGTGTGTGTGACAGCCTAGGTGTGATGCCACTAGTGTGTTTGACGGCCTGGGTGTGATGCCACTAGTGTGTGTGATAGCCTGGGTGTGATGCCACTAGTGTGTGTGACAGCCTGGATGTGATGTCACTAGTGTGTGTGACAGCCTGGGTGTGATGCCACTAGTGTGTGTGACAGCCTGGGTGTGATGCCACTAGTGTGTGTGACAGCCTGGGTGTGATGCCACTAGTGTGTGTGACAGCCTGGGTGTGATGCCACTAGTGTGTGTGACAGCCTGGGTGTGATGCCACTAGTGTGTGTGACAGCCTGGGTGTGATGCCACTGGTGTGAGTGACAGCCTGGGTGTGATGCCACTAGTGTGTGTGACAGCCTGGGTGTGATGCCACTAGTGTGTGTGACAGCCTGGGTGTGATGCCGCTAGTGTGTGTGACAGCCTGGGTGTGATGCCACTAGTGTGTGTGACAGCCTGTGTGTGATGCCACTAGTGTGTGTGACAGCCTGGGTGTGATGCCACTAGTGTGTGTGACAGCCTGGGTGTGATGCCACTAGTGTGTGTGACAGCCTGGGTGTGATGCCACTAGTGTGTGCGACAGCCTGGGTTTGATGCCACTAGTGTGTGTGACAGCCTGGGTTTGATGCCACTAGTGTGAGTGACAGCCTGGGTGTGATGCCACTAGTGTGTGTGACAGCCTGGGTGTGATGCCACTAGTGTGTGTGACAGCCTGGGTGTGATGCCACTAGTGTGTGTGACAGCCTGGGTGTGATGCCACTAGTGTGAGTGACAGCCTGGGTGTGATGCCACTAGTGTGTGTGACAGCCTGGGTATGATGCCACTAGTGTGTGTGACAGCCTGGGTGTTATGCCACTAGTGTGTGTGACAGCCTGGGTGTGATGCCACTAGTGTGAGTGACAGCCTGGGTGTGATGCCACTAGTGTGTGTGACAGCCTGGGTGTGATGCCACTAGTGTGAGTGACAGCCTGGGTGTGATGCCACTAGTGTGTGTGACAGCCTGGGTGTGATGCCACTAGTGTGAGTGACAGCCTGGGTGTGATGCCACTAGTGTGTGTGACAGCCTGGGTGTGATGCCACTAGTGTGAGTGACAGCCTGGGTGTGATGCCACTAGTGTGTGTGACAGCCTGGGTGTGATGCCACTAGTGTGTGTGACAGCCTGGGTGTGATGCCACTAGTGTGTGTGACAGCCTGGGTGTGATGCCACTAGTGTGTGTGACAGCCTGGGTGTGATGCCTCTAGTGTATGTGACAGCCTGGGTGTGATGCTATCTTCACTGTAAGTAAATTATAAGGACACAAGTGCAACTAATGTGACATTTTATTGTGGCAACGTTTCGCTCTCCAGGTGCTTTGTCAAGCCGATACAAACAGTATATGGACACAGGGTATATATAAAGGCTCAGAGTGAGGTGGAATACTAGTGGTAGTAGTAGTAGTAGTAGTAGTAGTGACAAAAGTTGTAGTAGTAGTTGTAATACAATATGGCAGAGCAAATAATTCGTTCATAAGTAAAAGGATATAAAAGCTATTACTTGAGTAACATAAAAATAGGTTGGACAAATACAGACTAGATGGAGAAGGTTTGTTTCAGTGTTCACTCTCTGTAATGTGCTTTGTGTAGTATAACAGGAGAGACTATGTGATGGCAGGGTTTCCTATTTTCAAGAGGATTCTTGCTAAGACTTCAGAGATGTTGAAGCTACCGTTGTTTTGTTTAATTGTATTCGAAACAGCGATCAGTGCTGATTCGAGGCACTTGCGTCTGCGGAAGTTAGTTTCTTTGATCAATAATTGGGCGTCCCTGATTTTCATGAGATGATTGGTGGAATTTCGGTGTTGTATACATGCGTTGTTCAAGTTATCGTTCCTGCATGCGTAAATGTGTTCTTTGAGGCGGGTGTCGAGGTTTCTTGCTGTTTCACCTACATAAATCTTGTCACCGCCTCCACAGGATATAGTGTAAACCCCTGCATTGACTGGTTCATGGTGCTTTGATTTTGTCCTGGTTAGATTCTTTATTGAAGTGCTAGAAGCGATGGCGACTCTGGTTGAAGGACAGGAGTAGGAGACAGAGAGTTTGCTTTCCTGGGGCTGGGATGAAGGATATTGTTAGCCGTCTGGATGACATCATGAGAGGTAATGGGAGCAATCCTATTATCTGTCTCAGTGCTGGGGGCAACGATGTTGGCAGACGTAGCAGTGAAGACCTGATTAGCAGGTATAGGTCAGCAATAGAAATAATTAGGAGTAAGGGTGGGAACACTATCGTATGTGGTATTTTGCCAAGGAGAGGAGTTGGAAATGAATGGTTGTCCAGGGCAATTGGTGTCAATTGCTGGCTGGACAAATACTGTAAGGAAAATGCGGTAACATTCATTAACAACTGGGACCTCTTCTATGGCAGAAATGACATGTATGCCAGGGATGGGGTTCACTTATCTAGGTCTGGGGTGGTAGCACTGGCAACTGCAGTGGAGGGAGCAGTTAGGACTTTAAACTAGGAATAGTTAGTGGTATGGGTTTTGGCAGGAAAACAGTGAAGTCCCAGTGTAGTAATATTACGAGTTCTAGGTGAACTAGTAATAAGCAGAACGAGGTAGATATTGAAAGCCAGGGACTTTGGGTGATAAGGACAGTAATAGGTTTAGTAGTAAAACAGAAATGAGCAGGAAGGGTAAAGAGAAAGGGGAGTCTTTCAATGTTTATTATGCTAATTGCCGTAGTGCTAGGAATAAGATGGACGAGTTGAGATTAGTTGCTAGTGCAGGTAACATTGATGTATTTGCCTTAACTGAGACGTGGTTTAATTCAAAAGTCGGACATGCCTGCGGAAATGTCATATTCAGGGTTTTAAATTGTTCCAAGTAGATAGAAGTATCGGGAAGGGGGGTGGGGTGGCATTTTATGTCCGAGATCGCTTTAACTGTTGCATAAAAACGGTATTAAGTCTGAAGTAACACATACAGAGTCTGTTTGGATAGAATTTTCAGAGGGCATGAAAAACTGATTTTAGGAGTGATATACCGCCCCCCCAAACTTAGATAGGGACCAAGGGAGACTACTATGGGAGGAATTGTTAAGGCCTCAAGGCACGATAATGTAGTAATTCTAGGAGACTTTAACTTTAGTCATATTGATTGGAATTTCTTGACTGGGAATTTAGAATCATACGACTTCTTAGAAGTAGTTCAGGATTGTTTTTTGAAGCAGTTTGTGACAGAAACTACAAGGGGAAATAACCTGCTTGACTTAGTTATGGCAAACAATGAATCCCTTGTTAATAATTTAGAAATTTCAGAGGAACTAGGTGCTAGCGACCACAAATCAATTACATTTAGCATTGAATGGAAGTACGATAGTAGCGATAACTCAGTAACAGTCCAGATTTTCGCTTAGCAGATTACGATGGGCCTTAGAGAACACTTATCATCTGTTGACTGGGGTAACGAAGTGAGCTATCAATATGACAGTTTTCTGAACACTATACATGCTGCTCAAAGAAAGTTTATCCCATATAAAGAAATTAGATCAAATAGAAATGACCAAAATGGATGAATAATAGGCTCAAATATCTACTAGGGCATAAGAAAGGAATTTATAGGCGTATCAAAGGAGGTGAGGGTCATCTTATGAATCAGTATATTGACATTAAGAGGGACATTAAAAAGGAGATAAGAAAAGCTAAAAGGGACTATGAAATTAAAGTTGCTAGGGATTCTAAAACTAACCCAAAAAGTTTTTTCCAGGTCTATAGAACAAAAGTTAGAGATAAGATAGGTCCCCTTAAAAATAACTATGGGCACCTTACTGACAAAGAGAATGAAATGTGCTCGATTTTTAATAATTATTTTCTCTCAGTTTTTACACAGGAAGACACTAACAATATTCCAGTAATTAATTTTTATAGTGGGCTAGAAGAAGATAAATTATGTAACATCACAGTAACTAGTGAAATGGTTGTGAAGCAGATAGACAGACTGAAGCAAAATACCCCCGGCCGGGATTGAACCCCCGGTCATAGAGTCTCAAAACTCCAGCCCGTCGCGTTAGCCACTAGACCAGCTAGCCACAAAAAGATTCATCCAACTAGGTATATTTCTACACCATAGGAAGGTTAGCACAGGCACCACTAGTTGGATGAATCTTATTGTGGCTAGCTGGTCTAGTGGCTAACGCGACGGGCTGGAGTTTTGAGACTCTATGACAGCGGGTTCAATCCCGGCCGGAGGTATGGTTTGTTTGCAATTGTGTCATTACGATTTCTTGAGTCATGTTGACGGCAGTGAAGGGACTTGAGCTAGAGTTCGTCACGGCCACGCTAGCTGGAGATTCGTCTGTAAAAACTTGCATTTGTGGTCACAGTGGTGCCTGTGCTAACCTTCCTATGGTGTAGAAATATACCTAGTTGGATGAATTTTATTGTCGCTAGCTGGTCTAGTGGCTAACGCGACGGGCTGGAGTTTTGAGACTCTATGACCGCGGGTTCAATCCCGGCCGGGGGTATGGTTTGTTTGCAATCGTGTTATTACGATTTCTTGAGTCATGGCTAATGTAATTCCTATTTTTAAAACAGGGGACAAGTCGTTACCGTCAAATTACCGCCCAATAAGCCTGACCTCAATTGTAGGCAAATTACTAGAGTCAATTATAGCTGAGATTATAAGAAGCCATAGCATAACTTGATTAATGATACTCAGCATGGATTCACAAGAGGCCGGTCTTGTCTAACTAATTTATTAACTTTCTTCAGTAAAGCTTTTGAGGCTGTTGACCACGATAAAGAATTTGATATTATTTACTTAGATTTTAGTAAGGCTTTTGATAGAGTTCCGCACCATAGACTGTTAAAGAAAGTGGCAGCTCATGACATTGGGGGAAAAGTGCTCACGTGGATCGAGTCATGGCTCACTGACAGGAAGCAGAGAGTGTCCATAAATGGGGTTAAATCCGAGTGGGGATCTGTAACAAGTGGCGTTCCACAGGGACCAGTCTTGGGCCCGATGTTGTTTATAATATATATCAATGATCTTGATGAGGGAATTACTAGTGATATGAGCAAATTCGCCGATGACACAAAGATAGGTAGGATAATTGATTCAAACGTAGATGTTATGGAACTTCAGGAGGATTTAAACAAACTCTATTCTTGGTCAGAAAAGTGGCAGATGCAGTTCAATGTAGATTAATGAAAGGTTCTGAAGCTTGGGAGTGCCCATAACCCTAGTACTTATAAGTTAAATGATGTAGAACTTAGCCATACAGATTGCGAAAAGGACTTGGGGGTTATGGTGAGCAGCAACCTTAAACCAAGACAGCAATGCCTAAGCGTACGTAATAAGGCAAATAGATTACTGGGATTTATATCAAGAAAAACAGTTGAAATTAACACAGAGTTCAATCAAGTCAACAAAATCTCCGAGAGGTTAATTTCAACTGTTTTTCTTTCAATAACAAACTCAACAAACAAACCTACGGCATGGGAATGGGGTCCCCCATCAGTGCCGTCCTAGCCAACTTATACATGGAACACCTAGAGTCCGAACACTTCGCCAACATCATCCCTTCAAGCGTCACTTGGTTACGTTACGTGGACGAAGTCCTCGTAATAACTCCCAAACGTTTTGATGTATGGAATCTTCAGGCAAGGCTCAACGCAGTTGAACCGGCGATCCAGTTTACACTAGAAGAAGAGTCCAATGACAAGCTACCATTTTGTATTATTACTACTACTACAACTTTTGTCACTACTACTACTACTACTACCACTAGTATTGCACCTCACTCTTAGCCTTTATATACCCTCTGTGTCCATGTACTGTTTGTATCGGCTTGACAAAGCACCTGGAGAGCGAAACGTTGCCACAATAAAATGTCACATTAGTTGCACATGTGTCCGTTTACTTTACATATTGTCGGTAATTCTACCAACATTATTACCTTCACTGTATTGTTCTCGGTTATTTATCCTCGTAATAATTAATCTCCCCAAAATCTTTTCCTTTTTCTTGCAGCCGAAGATGAGGAAGCTGGTGAGGCAGTGTGATGGATCGTCCCTTACTGTCATGTGTCCAGGGGCTCGATATAAGTCGTAATAAACGACTGTAAGTGAATAAACAGTATTATGGGCGGGGGATCGAACTGTAGTGCTGATATTGGCATATCCAGCGCCTTACGTCTGAGCTACAGGGCTCTTCATGAGGAAGATTTGGGAAACAGGTGTTTTTGTGTCAATATTGAACACTGTAAATGTGTGTGCTGCTCCGTGAACTTTGTACCATCACAAGAAGATGAACATCCGTCACCAACTGAAGATGAACATGATGTACACTAAGTGTTGAACATGATGTACACACAGTGTTGAACATGATGCACACTCATTGTTGAACATGATGTACACTCAGCGTTGAACATGATGTACACTCAAGTGTTGAACATGATAACACTTACTGTGAGAACACGATGTACACTCAAGTGTTGAACATGATGTACACTCAGTGTTGAACATGATGTACACTCAGTGTTGAACATGATGTACACTCAGTGTTGAACATGATGTACACTCAGTGCTGAACATATGTACACTCAGTGTTGAACATGATGTACACTCAGTGTTGAACATGATGTACACTCAGTTTTGAACATGATGTACACTCAGTGTTGAACATGATGTACACTCAAGTGTTGAACATGATGTACACTCAGTGTTGAACATGATGTACACTCAGTGCTGAACATGATGTACACTCAGTGTTGAACATGATGTACACTCAGAGTTGAACATGATGTACACTCAGTGCTGAACATGACGTACACTCAAGTGTTGAACATGATGCACACTCACTGTGAGAACATGATGTACACTCAAGTGTTGAACATGATGTACACTCAGTGTTGAACATGATGTACACTCAAGTGTTGAACATGATGTACACACAGTGTTGAACATGACGTACACTCAAATGTTGAACATGATGTACACTCAGTGTTGAACATGATGTACACTCAGTGTTGAACATGATGTACACTCAGTGCTGAACATGATGTACACTCAGTGTTGAACATGATGTACACTCAGTGTTGAACATGATGTACACTCAGTTTTGAACATGATGTACACTCAGTGTTGAACATGATGTACACTCAAGTGTTGAACATGATGTACACTCAGTGTTGAACATGATGTACACTCAGTGCTTTAACATGATGTACACTCAGTGATGAACATGATGTACACTCAGAGTTGAACATGATGTACACTCAGTGCTGAACATGATGTACACTCAAGTGTTGAACATGATGCACACTCACTGTGAGAACATGATGTACACTCAAGTGTTGAACATGATGTACACTCAGTGTTGAACATGATGTACACTCAAGTGTTGAACATGATGTACACACAGTGTTGAACATGACGTACACTCAAATGTTGAACATTATGTACATCTCAGTCTTGAACATGATGTACACTCAGTGTTGAACATGATGTACACTCAGTGTCGAACATGATTTACACTAAGTGTTGAACATGATGTACACTCAAGTGTTGAACATGATGTACACTCAGTGTTGAACATGATGTACACTCAGTGTTGAACAAGATGTACACTCAGTGTTGAACATGATGTATGTACGCTCAGTGTTGAACATGATGTACACTCAAGAGTTGAACTTGATGTACACTCAGATTTGAACATGATGTACACTCAGTGTTGAACATGATGTACACTCAGTGTTGAACAAGATGTACACTCAGTGTTGAACATGATGCATGTACGCTCAGTGTTGAACATGATGTACACTCAGTGTTGAATATGATGTACACTCAGTGTTGAACATGATGTACACTCAGTGTTGAACATGATGTACACTCAGAGTTGAACATGATGCACACTCAGTGTTGAACATGATGTACACTCAAGTGTTGAACATGATGTACACTCAGTGTTGAACATGATGAACACTCAGTGTTGAACATGATGTACACTCAAGTGTTGAACATGATGTACACTCAGTGTTGAACATGATGTACACTCAGTGTTGAACATGATGTAAACTCAGTGTTGAACATGATGTAGTGGTCTTTATGTTGTTGAAGTGGTCTTTTTGTTGTTGTAGTGGTCTTTGAGTTGTTGAAGTGGTCGTTGTGTTGTTGTAGTGGTCTTTGTGTTGTTGTAGTGGTTTCTGAGTTGTTGTAGTGGTCTTTGAGTTGTTGTAGTGGTCTCTGAGTTGTTGTAGTGGTCTTTGAGTTGTTGTAGTGGTCTTTGTGTTGTTGTAGTGGTCTTTGTGTTGTTGTAGTGGTCTCTGAGTTGTTGTAGTGGTATTTGAGTTGTTTTTTGTGTCTTTGAGTTGTTGTAGTGGTCTTTGTAGTTGTTGTTGTGGTCTTTCTGTTGTTGTAGTGGTCTTTTGGATTTGTTGAAGTGGTTTTTAGTTTTTTTTTGTGGTTTTTGAGTTTTTTGAAGGGGTCTTGAGTTGTGTGGGTCTTTGTTTTTTTTGTAGGGTTTTTGGGGTTGTTTTTGTGGCTTTTTGTTTTTGAAGTGGTCTTTATTTTTTTGTAGTGGTCTTTGTGTTGTTTTATTGGGTTCTTTGTGTTGTTTTTTGGGGTTTTGGTTTTTGTTGAATTGGCTTTGTGTTCGTAGTGGTTTTTGTGTTATTGTAGTGGTTTTTGTTTTTGTTGTAGGTTGTCTCTGAGTTTTGTAGTGGTTTTTGATTTTTTGAAATGGTCTTTGATTTTGTTGAAAGTGGTTTTTTGTTTTGTTGTTTTTGGCCCCCCTTGTGTTTTTTGTAGTGGCCCTTTTTGTGTTGTTGTAGGGGTTTTTTGGGGTTTTTTAAGGGGTCTTTGTGTTGTTAGTGGTCTTTGTGAAATTTGCTGGTTTTTTTGGGGTTGGTAGTGGTCTTTGTGTTTTTGTAGGGTTTTTGGGTTTTTGTTGTAGTGGTCTTTTTTTTTGTTGTAGTGGTTTTTGTTTTGGGTTGTAGGTTTTGGTTTGAGTTCTTAAAGAAAATTCAAATGTACTCCTTTTAAAAAGTCTTGGGGGCCAAAGTTCCGGGCCCCTATTCCGTGTCCACATACTTTTGCCAAATTTCTTCCCCCTTTTTTAAATTTTCCTGTTCTCTCCATGGGAAGGATAATGGGGAACCCTTTCAAAATTTTTGGTTTGTCAAAGCTTAAATGACACCTTCAGTCTTTTTGTTTCATCTGGGCTGGAATTTTGCTGCACACTAACAGCACCTTTAAAGGCAGGTGAAATTGTTTGCCCCAAAAAAAGTACGAAAACCCTTCAGGGCGTGCAAAAGGGAGATAAAACACCTCAATTACGGGAGCGTTTTGAATTCCCCAAAAACCCTGTACTCCCGGGAAATTTCCCAAGGCGGGGGGGGGGGGGGGGAAACATGATTATATACACCTGGAAAACCCCAAGGGGGACTAGAACCGAACCCTTGAAACCAAAAAAAAACTCCTACAAAGCAAAACACGGGCAAAACGATGCAACATCCCCCCAAAAAAAAGCGGGGGTGTTACACCCAGTTAAAAAGACCAGAACAATAAGTGTCAGGGGCCTGAAAATGTTAAAACTCCTCCCACCCATACAAAAGGGGGTTTAAAACCAAAAACCCCCGGGCAGTTTTCAAGCTGGCACTGGCCCAAGCACCAAAAGGGTCGGTCCACCTGACCACCGGTGAGGCCCCTTTACTTTGGGTTTTTTACGTGCAGCCAGCAGAACACCTGGTTAATCAGCTCTGATCCCCCAGGGGGCCCTTTGGTCACAGACCTGGCCGCGGGGCGTTGAGCCCCGGAACTCCCTCCAGGAAACCCCCAGGTAATAGGGAAAGGAAAAGAAAATTTTTCCTTTTGTAAGCCATGCGTGTTTTTAGGAGGCGACTAAAAATTGCCTGGGGCAAGATGCTGGTTTTCCCCTTGGGGGGGGTAGGGGAAGTGGAATAAATTTTAAAAGGGTTCAGGAAAAAATCCCAAAAATTCTTCCTTAAGCATATAAATATCAAAAATATATATATATATATAAAAATATTTTATATAAAAAATTTAATATATATATAAAATAATATATAAAATATATAATAATATGTAAAATATAAAATAAAATTATATATAAAATTTTTAAATATAAATATATAATATATAAATAAAATTTTATATAATATATATGTAAAAATAAATAATGTATTTTATATAATATATATAAAAATAAAAATAATATAAAATAAATATAAATTTTTTATATACATGTTTTAAAAAATAATATAAATTTTAAAAAATATAAATAATATACTAAATAATAAAATATATCTATAAATATAAAATATATATATATAATATATAATAAAAATATATATATTATATTATAAATATATATATAAAAAATAACCCCAAAAATAAATTTTTAAATATAAAATATATATATAAAAAAATATAATAAAAATATATAAAAATATATAAAAAATAAAAATAAAATATAAATAAAAATTATATATATATTATAAAATTTTTTTTATTTATATATATTTAAAATATTTTTTTAAAAAATATATAAAATATATAAAAAATAAATAATATAAATATATAAATATAATATTAAATATATATTTTATATATATATTAAAAAATTTTTAAAATATATAAAAAAGAATTTTGCAAGAAACAAAGAAATTTTACACAAAAACCCGAAACTCCCGGCAGAAGGAACTTTTGAGGGAAAAAATTCAATAATAGGAGTAACGAGGGGGTTTTATAGAAAAAAATAGTTTCAATTTCCGGCTACTTGTTAAGGTAAGGGGAATTTAACTCCCCCTATTTCCCGCCCTTTTTCCCCCCCCCCCGAAAATGTAGTTTGAATTGCCCCGGGTGCTTGTTTTAAAATAGGGTTTATCAAACTCCCACTATCCCCTTTTTCCTTTTTTCTTACCCCCCCCCCCCCCAAAAAAAAGGGGACATGGGGGCTCCGGGCCAAACATAAAACCCGACTCACAACTTTCCCCGCAAATACTCTTGGATGACAGAGAGGGTCACCTGCCAATCAACAAGGAAAAATTTATGGAGATGGAAAAACGCCTGAGACTTCCCCTTTTGGGATTTTAAATTTCCTGCACCGTAGAAATTGCAGGGCAAACCCCCCCATCATTTCAGCGGTAAAGAACCTGCCTTTTCCCGTCATCGGGAATAAATACTTTCGGGAATACTGTGAAAACGAAAAACCGGGGGGGTTTTAAACCCCAAAATCTGGGACCCCCCCCCCCCCTCATCAGCAAATGCTAACATAACCCCAACAACCCAAACCGAATTTACCCCCCAAAATCCCGACACCCCCATAAAAATTAGGTTTAGTTCAAATTTAATTTTTATTCAAATTCTTTTTCATTTTTTTTTCAAATAGGTATACCTTTTATGTTTTTTTGTTTTTTTTTTTGCTTTTTAAAAAAATAAAAAGTTTTTATCCCTTTTTGGGAAATTAAATTTTTTCCCTTTTTTTATACATTAATTTTCTTGAGGGGCCAGCCTTTTTAATACTGTCGAAGTTGTTACGGGGTGAGTAAGGGCCCTTTAAAAAATGGGGACCTTTCCAGGGTCAAAATCGAAAGAAAAAAAGATTCAACTCCATCTCGAATCTACCATTTGAACTTCAACCCCAAACCACAATGTTTTCCCCACCCCTTAAATAATAATTCTCTATGGAAGGATACGGTACAGGGATTTAAAAAAATTAGTTTATTTTTTATAGTTTTCAATTTATTGTAATCCCAAATCAGGCAGGATAAAAATATTTAATTCTGGGCCCTCAATTTTTTTTGGGGTAGCTTGAAACACTTTGGGGGATTAGACTCAGGGGCCTGAGATTTTTCCCGTGACAATTTTTTTTCAAAGAGCTCTTTATTTTATCAAAGGGGAAATTTCCCCTAGACACTCTTGAAATTTTTTCATGAGAAGATTGGATGATCAATTTACCCCAATTTTTACTTTCTGTTTTTCTCCCGGGGCCCGGCATAAAAACCCTTTGTTTAATTAAAAAAATATTGTAAAATTGAAGCAGGGGGTCGAGCCCCCTGGTTTTTTTACATTTGTGCAGAGCAAAGGAAAATTTAACCCCTCCCCTTTTTTTTAATCCCGTTTTATTTCCCCCGAAAGTTTAAAATTATTCCCTTTCAATATTGGAGTTTAAAAACCCGTTTTGGAAAGAAAGCGGGAAATAATTTTGGGAAAAACCAGGGAAAAATTTAGAATCTTTTATTTTGTGCTAAATCCAGGAAAGACTTGAAAGAGAGGAATTTAGAGAGAAGACAGTTAGAAAGGAAAAAGAGAAGAGAAAAAGGGGAAAGGGGAACCTTTAAAACAAAAAAAAAAGGAAAAAGAGGGGAAGAAAGAGAAAGAAAAAGGGGAGAAGGGAAAATTTAAGAGAAATCCAAAAAAGACCCGGTTTGAAAAGGGAAAAAGAAACAAAAAAGGGGCGTGATAACTTGATCGTGAAGAAAGAGGGAAGAGAACGGGGAGGAACAAAACTAAAATACGTGAGGAACAGGGTAAAAAAAAAACGGGAAAATTGAGGAAAGAGCAAAGGGTAGAGAATATGAGTTTAAAGGGGGGAGAAAAGGATCGAGAAGGGTCGAAAAGGTTTGCCCTTAATTAAGAAAAAAAAAATTAACCTTTTTCACAAAACCCAAATTTTATGAAGGAGTAAAGGGAAAAACGTTCAAACCCAGTGCATATATTCCAAACCAATTTTACCTCCCTCACAGAGGGGGGGAAAAACTTCCCTACATTAAACAGGTTTTTAAAATACTGCTACCCTCTGGAATGGCCTGCGCCCCCTGGGCACTAGGTTGGGTATGTTATTTTTCTGGTACCAAAAACCCTTGAATAACTAATGCAACTTTGTCCCCAGGAAAAACAAAATGTAATTTTTAAAACCCACGAAGAAGGCAAATTTCCTTAAAAAATATCCAAAAAAACCCCAAAAAATTACAGGGAAAAAATTTTAGGGATCCACCCCTTACAGCCTGGCCAGAACTTTCAGCAGTTACAGGTAACACTCTTTCGTTTGTTCTACTTTTGGATAGAGAGTTCAGGAATTGATCACAGTTATGAATCTCTTAGAGACTTCATGGTTGCTGACCAGTTCCTGACAGCTCTTCCTCACAAGATACGAACATTCATCAGAGAACATAACCTGATTAAAGCTGAGGAAGTTGCTGAGGCTGCTGACCTGTATGGGGAGGCTCACAATTCCTATAAAGACCTAATGGGATCGACCCCTAAGGGCAAGGGTTCATCATACCTTAAGAAATCAAAGCCTCTAGTGGAAAGTAAAATGACTTCTTTTATTCCTGTTTGTCATTTGTGTGGTGTTAAGGGACATAAACGTCCAGATTGTCCTTCTAAGAAGGTCCAAAAAGTTGGAAGATGTTTTAAAGACTGTAATGACCAAGCACCCTTCTGTTCAGGAACAGTTAATGGACTTAATGTATCTACCATTTTACGAGACACTGGATGCACATGTATAGTCATTTCTGATAAGCTGTTCCCTAATCTTAAACAAACTCATTCCTCTGCTATACTTTCAGACTACTTGGGCCATACAGACACTTTTCCTACCATCCGTTGTTACATTAGGTGAAAATGGTTCACAGGTTGGTCTGAAGTCGTACTAGCTCCCATCACTTCTTGCTCCGTACTAATAGGTAATGTAAAAGGTGCCATTCTTCCTTCTGAGGTTGACCTTTCATCACCAAAGGTGGACATAAGCTTTTCAGATCCTCTTCCTGTAGAGTCAGAGTAGCCCCTCGAAAGTTCAGATGAAACAATGTCTCGTGAGATTCATGTGGGATTAAAAACCAGTGATGCTACTCTCGAAAGCGAGGTAGTAGGATCACCGGTTCACTTGTTAGATGAAAGTGAAGATATCGCCTCCGATACCATAAATGTCTTGACTAGGGCTCAGACCAAAGCCAAGGCTTCTCCTACTGTCCATCCTTTGATTTTCCCTTACTTTAAGCCTTTAGACATATCGAAGGACTCCTTTGTCAATTTACAACGTAATTGCCCTTCTCTTCAGAATTGCCATAATGCCGCTAAACAAAATCAAGTTATCCAGAGGAAAAACTTTTCATATAAATTTGAATATACAAAAGGTATCTTGTACAAGTCAGTATTCAAATTAAATTCAGATGAGGCAGACTATTCCATCTTAGTTGTTCCAAGTCAATGCAGAGAGACTTCTTAAAATGGCTCATGACCTGCCAGTGGCCGGACATTTCTCGCATCGTAAAACCTTAAATAAAATTAGGGAAACCTATTTTTGGCCAAAAATGTCCTCAGATGTCACTACCTATTGTAGATCGTGTAAAGTTTGCCAACTGTCATCCTCCCGAGGTACCAGGCGAATACCTATGGTCAAAATGCCAGTCTTTACGGTAACTTTTGAAAGAGTAGCTATTGACATCGTTGGTCCTTTATCTCTACTTTCATCTGGGAGACATAGATATATATTAACATTAGTTGATTATGCTTCGAGTTTCCCTGAAGCCGTTCCCTTAAAAACCATAACTACTACAGAGGTGGCTGAAGCCCTTTTGTCCATCTTCTCCAGAGTGGCATCCCTAGAGAAATTTTGTCTGACCGTGGGACACAATCACACGACTAATGCAACTCTATGCAACTTCGGGGGGGCCCC
>NC_069446.1:21765725-21790682 GCF_026875155.1 Cherax quadricarinatus | reverse complement strand
CTGAAAACATTCACACCCATCTTCCACCCATAAAAGCGTTGGAAAAACAATACTCCATACATTCCCCTCTTTGCCTCCAAGGAAAAAAGTTCTTTGTCTCCACAGACTCCTAAGTGAAACCACTCACCCTTTTCCCCTCATCAATTCTATGATTTACCTCATCTTTCATAGCCCCAAATCCGCTACACTTCCACCCCAGATATCTGAATACATTCACCTCCTCCATAATCTCTCCCTCCAATCTGAATATCCAATCTTTCATCACCTAATCTTTTTATCCTCATAACCTTACTCTTTCCTGTATTCACTTTAATTTTCTTCTTTTGCATACCCTACCAAATCATCCACCAACCTCTGCAACTTCTCTTCAGAATCTCCCAAGAGCACAGTGTCATCAGCAAAGAGCAACTGTGACAACTCCCACTTTATGTGTGATTATCTTTTAACTCCACACCTCTTGCCAAGACCCTCGCATTTTACTTCTCTTACAACGCCATCTATAAATATATTAAACAACCATGGTGACATCACACATCCTTGTCTAAGGCCTACTTTTACTGGGAAATAATCTCCCTCTTTCCTACATACTCTAACTTGAGCCTCACTGCTTTCAGTAACCTACCTCCTACACCATAACACCTGCAACATTTGCCACATTGCCCCACTTTCCACCCTGTCATGCGCCTTTTCCAAATCCATAAATGCCACAAAAACCTCTTTAGCCTTATCTAAATACTGTTCACATTATAAGTTTCACTGTAAACACCTGGTCCACACACCCCCTACCTTTCCTAAAGCCTCCTTGTTCATCTGCTAGCCTATATCTCCGTCTTAGTCTTAATTCTTTCAATAATAACTCTACCATACACTTTACCAGGTATACTCAACAGACTTATCCCCTATAATTTTTGCACTCTCTTTTGTCCCCTTTGCCTTTATACAAAGGAACTATGCATGCTCTCTGCCAATCCTTAGGTACCTTACCCTCTTCCATACATTTATTAAATAATGCACCTACCACTCCAAAACTACATCCCCACCTGCTTTTAACATTTCTATCTTTAACCCATCAATCCCGGCTGCCTTACCCCCTTTCATTTTACCTACTGCCTCACGAACTTCCCCCACACCACAACTGGCTCTTCCTCACTCCTAAAAGATGTATTCCTCCTTGCCCTATACACGAAATCACAGGTTCCCTATCTTCATCAACATTTAACAATTCCTCAAAATATTCCCTCCATCTTCCCAATATCTCTAACTCTCCATTTAATAACTCTCCTCTCCTATTTTTAACTGACAAATCAATTTGTTCTCTAGGCTTCCTTAACTTGTTAATCTCACTCCAAAACTTTTTCTTATTTTCAACAAAATTTGTTGATAACATCTCACCCACACTCTCATTTGCTCTCTTTTTACATTGCTTAACCACTCTCTTAACCTCTCTCTTTTTTCTCCATATACTCTTCCCTCCTTACATCACTTCTACTTTTGTAAAAACTTCTCATATGCTAACTTTTTTTCCCTTACTACTCTCTTTACATCATTCCACCAATCGCTCCTCTTCCCCCTGCACCCACTTTGCTGTAACCACAAACTTCTGCTGAACACTAACACTACTTTTTTAAACCTACCCCATACCTCTTCGACCCATTGCCTATGCTCTCATTAGCCCATCTATCCTCCAATAGCTGTTTATATCTTACCCTAACTGCCTCCTCTTTTAGTTTATAAAACCTTCACCTCTCACTTCCCTGATGCTTCTATTCTCCTTGTAATCCCATCTACCTTTTACTCTCAGTGTAGCTACAACTAAAAAGTGATTTGATATATCTGTGGCCCCTCTATAAACATGTACATCCTGAAGTCTACTCAACAGTCTTTTATCTACCAATACATAATCCAACAAACTACTGTCATTTCGCCCTACATCATATCTTGTATACTTATTTATCCTCTTTTTCTTAAAATATGTATTACCTATAACTAAACCCCTTTCTATACAAAGTTCAATCAAAGGGCTCCCATTATCATTTACACCTGGCACCCCAAACGTACCTACCACACCCTCTCTAAAAGTTTCTCGTACTTTAACATTCAGGTCCCCTACCACAATTACTCTCTCACTTGGATCAAAGGTTCTTATACATTCACTTAACATCTCCCAAAATCTCTCTCTCTCTCCTTTACATTCCTCTCTTCTCCAGGTGCATACACGCTTATTATGACCCACTTTTCGCATCCAACCTTTACTTTAATCCACATAATCCTTGAATTTACACATTCATATTCTCTTTTCTCCTTCCATAACTGATGCTTCAACATTACTGCTACCCCTTCCTTAGCTCTAACTCTCTCAGATACTCCAGATTTAATCCCATTTATTTCCCCCACCGAAACTCCCCTACCCCCTTCAGCTTTGTTTCGCTTAGGGCCAGGACATCCAACTTCTTTTTATTCATAACATCAGCAATCATCTGTTTTTTGTCATCCGCACTACATCCACGCACATTCAAGCATCCCAGTTTCATAAATTTTTCTTCTTCTCTTTTTTAGTAAATGTCTACAGGAGAAGGGGTTACTAGCGCATCTCTCCCGGCATTTTAGTCGCCTCATACGACATGCATGGCTTACGGAGGAAAGATTCTTTTCCAGTTCCCCATGGACAATATAAGAAATAAAAAACAAGAGATATTTAGAAAAAGGAGACAAACCTAGATGTATGTATATATATATGCATGTGCGTGTCTGTGAAGCGTGACCAAAGTGTAAGCAGGAGTAGTAAGATATCCCTGTTATCTAGCATGTTTATGAGACAGAAAAGACACCAGCAATCCTACCATCATGCAAAACGGTTACAGGTTTCTGTTTCACCCCTCATCTGGCAGGACGGTAATTGCTGTCTACCAACAATACAATACTAGTTGCTGGGTGGTTGCTGTCTACCAACGCATAGTTAAACAAAATGAAAGAGTAGAGGCATTAGTAGAAATGGCAGAGCCTCAGCACCAGGAGCAGGTGACGAAGCGTCACCAGCAGAAGGTACAGGGGTAATGGGAAGAGTGGAGAATGGTGCAATAATGAAGCCGGGTATGAACAGGATGCGGTAGCAGAAAGGGGCCTGGGAGGAGGAGGGTATCATGGAACGAAGTCTCAATGATAGTGGTTCTTCTTCATATTATTTTTAAGAAAAAAAAGGAAAAAAAAAGAGGGACAAACGGAGGGATAGTCACTAAAAAGCATGAAAGGGCCGTAAGTGTTCCCCCTCTTCCAAGAGGACCTCGAGACCGCAAGCAGTGCAGATGCAGCAAAGGAACCCATGCCATACCCAACCCTTCACACCAGTAATCCAGCGCTCCAGGATGCAACCTCACATCTACCGAGCCACCTCGGTAGACAAAAGAGAGAGCGGCCAGAAACCCGCCACAAAGCGTACCTACTTCGGCTGCCAAACCTCCCAGAGCTGACAGGCAGCCTCTGGAGATACACCCGTCACCTGCAGACACTCCGCACACTTCTCGGAAATCCGAAGGGAGCAGGGTGCCTCCAGATAATCCAGATTCCAAGGCAAACTACACCACACCCGAGGAACCTCACGGAGTGGGATGAACCCCGGCGTACTTCCCCTACCTAGAAACCGTAATGCCAAAAGGGGAGCACCCTAGAGGCTACAAATGGGATGGGGAAAAGGGAGGGGTGGAAGGGGGAGGAAAGAAAATAAAGGGGGATGGAGAGGATGGGATAGAGAAGGGAGGATTGGAGGGTAAATAGTTCGGTCTGATAAGGAGACCAAAGTGTCTAATTCCTTAGAGCTCCCCCCCCCCCTTATTTTCACTTGTAAAACAAGTGAAAATAAAACAAAAGACAAGGAACAGAAAATAAAACGATAATCAATCCTTACTGAACAACCTCACCTAATGCAATCTAATCATACAGAAAAAAATTGATGGAAACAGTATGTGAGGAAATCCACAGACAATTTGCGTAGGTTGGTAGGCTACAGTACTGTAGGTGTGTGGCAAAATTGTAAATATGAACGTCCGCTTGGTAAAAGGCAATGGACCTTCCTGGTTAAAGCCTGTATAAGGGGACAACAATCATACTGATATCAGAGTTTGCTGTCTGCTAACAGACCCCTCTATTTCCAGGAAAAGTTTGCATTTTTAGTCCCCAAAAAGGCTGCAGTGTTCGTCCAGCGTAGAAAGTCGATAACAGAGTCGTGTTTAATAATTATAAAACAAGTATATTGAATCTTACGCCTATGAACTTTCATCCAATCATATTTATATGTTTATAGAAAATTTCTGTTGTTCTCTCATGACTCATGGACTTAGTTCAAATGTTTTTAATATTACTTTTCATGAATCTTTTTTTAATATATTTTTTCTAATTATATTCACATAAGGTATGGGACATCATGTAGTGGGAATATAGAGGCATTTAATGATTATAGAAATGTTAACAAAATCACACATTTTTTTTATCTTTTATTTAAAACATGACATTACAAAAATAAAATATATAAAACTCATGTAGGGCTATAAAATTAACACAATCCTACCTACAGCTAACATTACACACCACACTTACAACTCTGTGTGGGTACAACCCCCCTCTCTCTGTTCCCTCATCCTATCACTTACCCCAAACCTGTTGGAGCCACCCAACAGAATTACACAATATGAACAACACTTTTATATACACATCCCTTGAAATGGTACGTAATCTGTACCCTCAGAGACATCCATTTTCTTCCCACATTGATGATGTAATCGACTACAGACCATGCAATTCATTGCACTGAAAATATTACACACAGACATATTACCCCCCCCCCCGTGGTTATCCTACCACCCCACTATTTACAACCTAACATACTACAAACAATGGATGTTACCTAATCTAATGTCACACAGCAATGATCAAAACATTAATTTACGTAATTGTCCTAATGCTTCAGTTACATAACAATATGTATCACACAACAATGGTGAAATAGAAAAGTCACAAAGACATACAAAATTACTACAAAGCCATAGGTATAAACTTAGTCTCAAAAACCCAACACATGTAAGCTTCTACATATTTAAACATGCAATTCCAAATGTTAAAAAACAATAACACAGCTTCAACTATGACATTCAAGCTCTATACAGCTTATATGGACATAACATTTTGCTATTGACAACAGTACACTACAACATAAAATATAACCATGAAATAAGTAACACAAAGACTGTGCCTAGCGCACACCTTACCACAAAAACCTATAAATAACACCACTGTTGCCCAACTTTATTTACACCATCTGACGTACATTAAACTCTTTATTCTCAAAACAAAACTGAAAATTGCAGATCACCAGTGACGAACAATAATGCACAGACATTAATACAAACATATCACAGCATATCTCTGGACACCGTGCATGATCACAGCGTCAACACTATGCAGTGCAAGGCACCTAGAAAACAAGTTGGAGCAAATACATGCAATTATTAGAGTAAAGCTCCAAATTACAATGTCATTACCGTAAATCAATATTACCACACACAATATGTATAATAAAGCAGTAGATTATCAAACAATTGGCGTTAATCCTATTGGAGAAAACCTATCAAACCTCTTAATGTGTCACACTCAAAACTCACCTCAATATCCTTTCCTCACACAATTCCACACACACACAACCCCCCTCCCGGGGAAGGCCAGCCCGTTCATGCCACCTGACCGCTTATAAAGTCCATAAATCCCTCAAAAGAAAGTACCTATAGCCCTCCGAGAAATCCCTCTCCCACCTCCTACCATATAGTTCCCTGTTGCGACACTTTGTTTTATAAAAGGATGCTGCTATGGCCATCCTACATTCCTCCGCCCCTTTGTCTCTCATTGCCCATGATATAAACATGAAATCAACCACTAAGTAAGCCACTGCCCTTTGAACCTTTACCCTTACCCCACCTACATCTAAACTGAGCGCTCTCAAAACCGACAACCCTTTCCCCCCCCCACATACCGGATTACTTTCCCTAAATGTCTTCCCATGCGTACATCGGGTACACTCCTTCCATTGCCACTGCCACCCTAGGCCAAAACTTCCTCTCCATGGACCCTACCCGCATGTTGCTCGGATCTCTGACCATCATCAATAGACGCAACAACTCCTCACCATCTCTCAAATCCCGTCCCTTCCACCATCTCCGAATATCTCCCTGCAGCATCCCCAACCCTCCACTCTCCTCCCCCCGAACCCTTAGAAACCCATGTTTCACATATACACACTTCAACCTTCTTTCCAAGTGAATTAACTCCAACCCGCCTAAGGCCACTGGAAGTGTTACCACCTCCCTTTTCAGCCAATCGCATCCCAAACCCCAGATAAAATGGAAAACTCTGCTCAACAATCTCCGGACATCCCCATACACCAAAGGTACAAAGCTGCCACATGCCATATTTTGCTGTGCAAAAGCACCTTGACCACAATGACCCTCTGGTGTAGCGTAAGATGTGTCGGCTGCAATCCTGTCAATCTTCCGAATACTCTATCTACAATACCCTTTGAATTAACCTCCCTCGCCATCTGAGCATTACCCATATACACAACTCCACAAATTTTCACCCAGTCCACGACACTCCACCTCACCCCCCCACCCCCGCCCTCCCGCCCGTCCCATTCACCCAATCTCATGAGCTTTGATTTATGCACATTCACTGCCATACCTGTTGCCATCCCAAAAACATCTATAACTCTCTCCAGACCCTCCAATACCTCCCTCCCACTCACTAGGACAGTTGTGTCATCAATATAACCTATGATACCGGGACTCCCACCTCGTATGTCCTCCCTTACCCCCTCCTGTATGCACCTTTCCACTGCCCTATAAAACGGATTCTGTAAACATGCAAATAATATTTGTGACAACGGGCATCCCTGCCTCAATCCCCTGCCCATTTTCACATGCAACCTCACCCTCCCATTAATCTGTGTACACATCCCGGCTCCCTGATATAAAGTACGCGCCCAATTTACAATGTCCTCCCCGAACCCCTGCCACTCCATGATTCTCCACAGAGCTTCCCTCTCGACACTGTCATACGCCATTCTCCAATCCAACGCCAATACCCCTCGTTCCCCCTCTCACAAACCCTCAATAAACCTTCTAATAACCCCATGCCCCTCATATATTGATCTCCCCAGAATCCCATATTGACCCCTCACTATAACCTTTCCAATGACTTTCTTTATACGATTTCCCAAAATTTTTGCAAAAAGTTTGTAGTCTGCGCACATGAGTGATATCCGGTAATCTCTCACTGTGCACTGACTTTCACCCTTTGGCACCAAAACTACTAGCGCTGTTGCCTGCAACTGTCCCAATGCACCCCTCTCTTTTATGATATTAAATAATTGCACTGTGAGGGAAAAGTTCAATAGATAGGAGTAGCGAGGGAGTATATAGTAACAATAGTTTCATTACCGGCTACTTGTTATGGTAGGGTAAGTCCTGCTATCCCCCCCCCTTTTTCCCCCTCCCTGAAAGTGATAGTTTGATTGCCGGCTGCTTGATAAGGTAGGGTCAGTCTAGCTCCCACTATCTCTTCCCCTCCCTTCTTCCCCCCCCCCCCGAAAGGTGACGTGTGGGGCTCGGGTCAAACAATAAATCACTCGACTCACAGCTCCCAACACTACTGTAAGTACACGCCTGATCATATTTTAGTGGACTTATTGGTTGAAAGCTTCACTTTTGACCAATAATTAACTTAGTCCTTTCAGTCTTGATACGTTAAATTTTTTAATAATCACCACATCTTTTAGGTATTGTACTTATCATGGAGAGTGATTTCTTAAGCAGTGGGTAATCTGTCTCTCTTTACAGCTTGAAATTACAGAGAGGGTCACCTGCCAATCAATGAGTAGAATTGAAGGAGACGGACTAACGTTCTGAGACGTCCCAATTTCTGATCCACTTACCTGTTTGTGTATGCAAGTAGCAGGATATAACCCCTCATCATTGCAGTGGAAAAGAACCTGCTTTCCTGTCATCTGGATGGATTATTGATGGCTATAAAATCTGTGAAGAACGAGCCGGTGGGTTGTCATCAACACCAGCGACCCCCCCCCATCATCAGCAACGGCTACGATTTCAACAACACGCAGTGTCACCAACACCAGACACCCAAGTTTTATATATATATATTAGCGTTGAATTCAGATATCATTTATATTTTTCATTTTTCATTTTCTTTAAGGTAGGATCAATATTTCATATTTAAGTGTTTTATATTTTAAATTTTCTAAATAATAAAGTGCTTATGTTTGTCAGCTTTTGTTCTTTATCTATTCATTAATTTTCCTGAGGAGGAGCCAGCCTTGGTAATACTGACTGAAGTTGTTACAGGGCTGAGTAAGCCTTCACAAGTGGCGACCTTGCCAGGATCAACTCGACTGAATCAAGATTCAACTCCATCTCGAATCTACCATTGGAACTTCAACGCCGCATACCACAGACGGTTACCACCAGCCATGAGTAATCATTCTCTATGGTAGGACTACAGTACAGGTATTTAAAAGATTTGGTGATTGTTATAGTCTCAATTTATTGTACGTCAAGTCAGGCAGGATATAATATTTAATTCTCCCACCTTTTTGTTCGAGCTTGAAACACTTGGAGGATTAGACTCTAGGGACCCGAGATTTTCCAGTAACAATTTGTTTCATTGAGCTCTTTATTTTATCAAGGGAACTGTCGTAGGACACTTTTGATTTGTTGGTGAGAAGATTGGATGGTCAAGTGACCCCATTCTACTTACTGTTTGCTCTGAGTCGGCATAGAGCCCTTCGTTTTCATTAATACATATTGTTTAATTAAAGCAGGGATCGAGCCCTCTGGTTTATTTACAGTTTGAGTGGAGCAGTAATTGAACTCTCCGTTTTCTTTAATACCCGTTTCATTTCCCCCATAGTTTAAGTTATTCTTGCAAGCATGGAGGAATGCCAGTTTTGGATGAATGCTGGAAGTAAGTCAGGAATAACAGGGAAAAATTTGGAATCTTTCATTAGTGCTAAGATCCAGGAAAGACTTGAAAGAGAGAGAATTGAGAGAGAAGAAAGACAATTAGAAAGGGAAAGAGAAGAAGAAAAGGAGAGAGAGAGAATCGAAAGAGAAGAGAATAAGGAGAGAGAAAGAATAAAGAGAGAGAATCAAGAAAGACAGAAAGAGAAAGAGGATAAAAAGGAGAGAGATCGAATTGAAAGAGAAAACCAAGATAGACAGTTAGAAAGAGAGAGAGAAGACAAAAAGGAGCATGATAGACTTAATCGTGAGGAGAGAGCTAGAGTACGTGAGGAACAAGTTAAATTAAGAGAACTTGAGGAAAGAGCAAAGGCTAGAAAAGTTGAGGAAAAAGCTAGAGAACGTGAGGAAAAAACTAGAGAACTTGAGTTAATAGAGAGAGAAAAGGATTGTGAGCTCAAAAAAGCTCGCCTTGAATTAGAGAATAAAAAGTTAACTCTTACACAACAACAATTAGAGGAAGGAGTAATTGAACATCATGCAGCTAGTACACATATTCCAACACCTAATTTACGTCCCATCACAGAGGGTGAAGACATTACTTCATACATTATCAGGTTTGAAAATACCGCTACCATCTGTGAATGGCCTGCTGACACTTGGGCTACCAGGTTAGGAATGTTATTTTCTGGTACAGCTTTGAATAACTATGCAACTTTGCCGCAGGATATCATATGTAATTATAACCTACTGAAGAAGACAATCCTTAAAGCATATCAAAAAACCACAAATTCTTACAGGAAAGATTTCAGGTATGCCACCTTTACAGCCTGGCCAGAACTTTCAGCAGTTACAGGTAACACTCGTTTGTTCGACTTTTGGATAGAGAGTTCAGGAATTGATCGCAGTTATGAATCTCTTAGAGACTTCATGGTTGCTGACCAGTTCCTGACAGCTCTTCCCCATCAGATACGAACATTCATCAGAGAACGTAACCTGATTAAAGCTGCGGAAGTTGCTGAGGCTGCTGACCTGTATGCTGAGGCTCACAATTCCTATAAAGACCTAAAGGGATCGAACCCTAACGCAAAGGGTTCATCAGACCTTAAGAAATCAAAGCCTCCAGTGGAAAGTAAAATGACTTCTTTTATTCCTGTTTGTCATTTGTGTGGTGTTAAGGGACATAAACGTCCAGATTGTCCTTCTAAGAAGGTCCAAAAAGTTGGAAGATGTTTTAAAGACTGTAATGACCAAGCACCCTTCCGTTCAGGAACAGTTAATGGACTTAATGTATCTACCATTTTACGAGACAATGGATGCACATGTATAGTCATTTTGATAAGCTGTTCCCTAACCTTAAAGAAACTCATTCCTCTGCTATACTTTCAGACTACTTGGGCCATACAGACACTTTTCCTACCATCCATTGTTACATTAGGTCTAAATGGTTCACAGGTTGGTCTGAAGCCGTACTAGCTCCCATCACTTCTTGCTCCGTACTAATAGGTAATGTAAAAGGTGCCATTCTTCCTTCTGAGGTTGACCTTTCATCACCAAAGGTGGACATAAGCTTTTCAGATCCTCTTCCTGTAGAGTCAGAGAAGCCCCTCGAAAGTCCAGATGCAACAATGTCTCGGAATATTCATGTGGGATTAAAAACCAGTGATGCTACTCTCGAAAGCGAGGTAGTAGGATCACCGGTTCACTTGCTAGATGGAAGTGAAGATATCACCTCCGATACTATAAATGTCTTGACTGGGGCTCAGACCAAAGCCCAGACTTCTCCTACTGTCCATCCTTTCTTTGATTTTCCCTGACTTTAAGCCTTTAGATATATCGAAGGACTCCTTTGTCAATTTACAACGTAATTGCCCTTCTTTTCAGAATTGCCATAATGCAGCTAAACAAAATCAAATTATTCAAAGGAAAAACTTTTCATATAAATTTGAATATATAAAGGATATCTTGTATAAATCAGTATTCAAATTAAATTCAGACGAGATAGACTATTCCATCTTAGTTGTTCCAAGTCAATGCAGAGAGACTGTTCTTAAAATGGCTCATGACCTGCCAGTGGGCGGACATTTCTCGCATCGTAAAACCTTAAATAAAATTAGGGAAACCTATTTTTGGCCAAAAATGTCCTCAGATGTCACTACCTATTGTAGATCGTGTAAAGTTTGCCAACTGTCATCCTCCCGAGGTACCAGGCGAGTACCTATGGTCAAAATGCCAATCTTTACGGTACCCTTTGAAAGAGTAGCTATTGACATCGTTGGTCCTTTATCTCCACTTTCATCTGGGGGACATAGATAATATTAACATTAGTTTTATTATGCTTCGAGTTTCCCTGACGCCGTTCCATTTAAAGACCATAACTACTACAGAGGTGGGTGAAGCCCTTTTGTCCATCTTCTCCAGAGTGGCATCCCTAGAGAAATTTCGTCTGACCGTGGACACAATTCACATCTGACTTAATGCAACATCTATACCAACTTCTGGAGTGAAGCCTCTCTTCACAACACCCTATCACCCAGCTGTAATGGGAGGATTGAGCGCCAGCATTCGATTCTCAAGTCCATTTTAAGGAAACTTTGCTCCCTTAAACCTAAGGAGTGGCATCGTTACCTACCCTGTGCTTCGTTTGCCATGAGGGAAGTTCCCAGTGACTCTTTGGGGTTTTCAAACCTTTTGAACTTCCTGTGGTAGACAGGCCAGAGGCCCATTGTCCATCCTTCATGACTTATGGACTAATGAGGACGTAAAAGCTGAGGTTCAGTCTTCTTATCAGTTTCTCCTTGACCTTAGATCCAAACTTGGAGACCTCTGACATAGTTTCGAAAAACTTAAGCTTGTCAATGGACCAGTACAAAACCTATTTTGATTCGAAAAGTCAGAGGAGAAGTTTTAAAGTAGGGGATGAAGTTCTGGTACTTTTGCCTATCAAGTCAAATAAATTATTAGTAGCATGGAAAGGTCCATATAAAGTATTAAAAAGTTGTGGGAAAGTTGACTACCTCATAGAAGTCAAGGGGAAACCTAAGCTTTATCATATCAACATCCTTAAGAAATATTACCGAAGAAATTCGGGTTTAAATGCCTTTAAAAACTTTGACTTAGTTTTTTCCACACGAACTTGATAAGACAACTGAAGAATGTAAGGTGTGCGTAATTAACACCTCTAACTTAGACTATGATGGAGAACTACATGACTTGGTGACTCTCGACCACTCGGGCGCAACAAACATTAATATTAATGTATCTTTGGATGACCATAAGAGACATGAACTACTTCAATGTGTGAGTAACTTTTCAGACGTCTTTACTGATATTCCAGGTGTTACCTCCACGGTAGTCCATAAGATTGACTTAGCGACGGACAATCCTATCAAACGAAAATTATACCCAGTTCCAGTTCACCTTAGGGATGCATTTGACCGAGAGGTAGACAAATTATTAAAACTAAAGATCATTGAACCTTCAGTATCTGCACATTGCTCACCAGTAGTCATGGTTAAGAAGGAGGATAATTCATATAGACTTGCTATTGACTTCAGAGGCCTTAATGCATAACTCGGTGGGATGCTGAGCCTATGCCCTTAATAGATAGCGATCTACACAAATTTTATGACGCTTCCTTCTTGATTGATATTGCACAGGCATATCATCAAGTAATGTTAGATCCTTCTTCTAAGCAATACACCACTTTTCCTACACACCAAGGACTGATGCAATATAGAACTATGCCCTTCGGTTTGGTAACTGCCTGTGCTACCTACGTGAGACTGATGAGAAAGGTCTTGGGTAATATGCCAAATGTTTCAGTTTATTTTGATAACATTTACGTAATGACATCGACGTGGGGCGAACATATCCAAACATTAACATCAGTTTTGCGTAGGTTGCGCTCACATGGCCTCACTGCCAAGCCGAAGAAATGCTTCCTTGGGTATAACAAGATTAGATATCTTGGACTGATACTTTCTAATAACTCTCTGCAGCCTCTCCCCAGTAAGATCAAAGCTTTATTAGAATTTAAATTCCCCAAAACCAAGAAGCTCATGCATAGCTTTCTTGGTTCTGTAAATTTTTATGCATGGTTTATCCCAAACCTTACTGATCTTACAGGCATCTTATCCAACTTCCTTAAAAAGTCTGTGAAGGAACCTCTTGAACTTTCCGATGTAGCTCGGGAAAAGTTTAATGAGATTAAAAGTATCTTTTCGAAAGACCTTATACTTAAGATTCCAGATATTAATAAAACATTTTGTTTAAGAACTGATGCCTCCAATACTGGCTTAGGTGCAGTGTTACTACAATACCATGATGGTACTCCCTTCACTGTATGCTTCCTAAGCCAGAAACTCCTTCACGCAGAAACGAGATACTCCACAATAGAAAAGGAATGTTTAGCCCTTGTGTGGGGTATCTCCAAACATAAGTTTTATTTGCTGGGAAAAGAATTCATTTTAGAAACGGACCACAAACCTTTGATATACCTAGAAACTTTTAAGGGAACCAACAGTCGCCTCTTGAGGTGGACATTGGCACTCCAGGCTTTTAAGTTCCATATTGTGTATATCAATGGTTCATCCAATTATTTCTCTGACTGGTTAAGTCGTAACAGTCAGTAGAAGATTTGTTGCCTTACGCGACTTCCACATGTTTGAACTTTTTCCTCGCCTATTCTTCTTATACTCCTTGACTATAAGTCTTGGTATGGGGAGTGTGAGGGAAAAGTTCAATAATAGGAGTAGCGAGGGGAGTATATAGTAAAAATAGTTTCATTGCCGGCTACTTGTTAAGGTAGGGTAAGTCCAGCTCCCGGTATCCCCCCCTTTTTCCCCCTCCCCGAATAGTGATAGTTTGATTGCCGGCTGCTTGTTAAGGTAGGGTCAGTCTAGCTCCCGCTATCCCTTCCCCTCCCTTCTTCCCTTCCCCCGAAAGGTGACGCGTGGGGCTCCGGTCAAACAGTAAATCAACTCGACTCACAGCTCCGAACACTACTGTAAGTAACAAAGCCTGATCATATTTTAGTGGACTTATTGTTGAAAGCTTCACTTTGACCCCAAAAATTAACTTAGTCCTTTCAGTCTTGATAGTTAAATGTTTTTAATAATCACCACATCTTTTAGGTATTTTACTTATCATGGAGAGTGATTTCTTAAGCAGTGGGTAATCTGTCTCTCTTTACAGCTTGAAAGGACAGAGAGGGTCACCTGCCAATCAACGAGTAGAATTGAAGGAGACGGACTAACGTTCTGAGACGTCCCAATTTCTGATCCACTTACCTGTTTGTGTATGCAAGTAGCAGGATATAACCCCTCATCATTGCAGTGGAAAAAAACCTGCTTTCCTGTCATCTGGACAGATTATTGATGGCTATAAAATCTGTGAAGAACGAGCCGGTGGGTTGTCACCAACACCTGCTAACCCCTACCCCATCATCAGCAACGGCTACGATTTCAACAACACGCAGTGTCACCAACACCAGACACCCAAGTTTTATATAAATATATTAGCGTTGAATTCAGATATCATTTATATTTTTCATTTTTCATTTTCTTTAAGGTAGGATCAATATTTCATATTTAAGTGTTTTATATTTTAAATTTTCTAAATAATGAAGTGTTTATGTTTGTCAGTTTTTTTTCTTTTTTCTATTCATTAATTTTCCTGAGGAGAAGCCAGCCTTGGTAATACTGTCTGAAGTTGTTACAGGGCTGAGTAAGCCTTCACATGCACCAAAACGTCTTTTAATACTCCCCAATGCTGTATGTAAAACTCCGCAGGCAGCCCATCTATTCCCGGCGCCTTACCCCTGCTCATACTCATTAAAGCCGTCCACACCGTCTCCGGTGCCTGCCCGGCAGCGCATGACTCTCTCGGAAGAGTTACACACTCTTCCTTCCTCAAGGCGACCTCCTCGACCTCCACACTCTAAGCCTTGTTCAAGGAAATCGACTCAGGTCGTACCAAATTCAACGTCGCAAGGTCCTCTGATGCCTCCTTAATGTTGCTCATCCGCCTGTGTACCCTGTCGTTGAACACATTGCGCAGCAATATGATCATAGGCACCGCATAAGCGACAGGTACGTCGTTGCTCCGCGTAGGTCACCATTACTTGAGTCCTGAAGTCTTCTAGGTAAACATAGGAAGGAATGGGATGCCTCAGTGTCATTTCAAGGAAAACTTCCTTCAGGCATCCCACATATGATCCTTCCTTCCACTTCCCCAATGTCGCCGTATGAACAGTCCCAAACTTCTCGAAGACGGCACAATAGGTCTGCCTCAATCAGCCTCAAAGGGTACATTCCTGATCTTCCCCCACTATAATGGCGGGACACATGTAGCCTTACCGTCACAGCAGATTCACTGGTACAACAAAGATCTTGGAATCTGGCGACTAATGTCTTCATATACACTTGCATTGCGAAATTTCACAAAACTCTATATGCCACCCGTTCAAGGCTACACCATACAGCTCTTCGGTGGCAATGCCGTATGTGTCCCTGATGATGGCAGGTAATAAAACTTGAGCTGAATGGGCATGCACAACCCCACGCACCACTTCTACGCCGACAGTGTTTACCCTTCTTCTTGCCTGCTGCGCCATTTTGTTAAAACCAAGTTGTCACCGGCTGATAGCAGAGGGCAGGCTCAGCTCACGTCCGCTCGTCCCAGAGGTTGAGCGACGATGAATCACACATTAGTGGAAATGCGCGCAAACGAGCATGCTAAAAACCCCTTGCTACCAAAATTATTCACAAGAATAAAAATGCAGAATTGAAAATCAAATTAACTCATATTAGTGGCTATAGTTTGCATGACAGACGTAGAATAGACCTGTTTGCATATACGGTCCAACACATGCTGGTTTATCGAAATACAAACCGCATACCATATACACAATTATCATTCCTTGTATGGTTAGATTTTGCCACCGAAGTGGCTAGTTTATTGTGCACCCCATATCCATCCTGTGGATGGTAGCGCAAGAGTATATGGATACACAAAAGGCCTAGGAACTAGCCCCAAAAGGGTTAACAGGAGTACATTCGGATTCATATCTACAGTTCACTTATCGTTACAAGAAAATATAGAAAATTCGCTTGATATATCTGGTATCTTATTTTCATTATTAAGACATTTTGACAGGTCACATAGGTTAATATACTACCTCTATATTCTTCAATAAATGGACAATTAAGCACAATGTTCAAGACAGTGACCATAGGCCTTACCACATAATTTGCATTTGGTTTGATCATGATTGTGTGAGTCTCCCTAACGCCAGAAGTACTTGTAACCAAGCCTAAGCCTGGTTTGCTACAACATCAGTCTGTTCACATTGCAAGATTGCTCCATAAACATACTTATCTATGCTCATGTTATCATAAGTGAGTTATAGATCTACTCAAGCTTCTAATAGGATTCCTATAACATTCATTTTCATATTTACTTCTCTCCTAATATTATTTCTAATGCTAGACACAGATATGCCAAAGTTATATTCTATATTCTTCTTCTGGGTGCTTTTCTTGGCTAACATCAACTTTATCATGAAGGAGTAATCCAATGTGTGGTGGGATCCATAGCAATTGTACATAATTCCTTTTTCTCTGATTTTTGAGTATCAATACCTGGCTTCCCTAACATAATGTTAGAGCCATTATGTGAGTTAAGAGTCTTCAGTGATGACATAGAATCAGTAATGATGATAGAGTCAAGCTCAGTGTCCATATGTTAGCTTAGCGCCATTAGGATTGCAAACAATTCAGTTTATAGTGTAGACGCCTAGTTGTTATATCTTATGCCAAAACTCAACAAAATTTATTACCGTTCTTAACTAGGCGAGAAATTTCTTCTTGAGCAGTTGGTTTAACAAGTGATTTAAGGAAGGGATTACCATAATTAGCTTGCAAAATATTAAATGAACACATCTTCCATGGTAGGGTGAAATACTCTTTGTCCACGGTGATACAGTTCATGAAGGTCATAAATTTTAATATATTTGCATGTTTTCACAACCCATTTAGATCTGTGTGTATTTACTTCTAAACATTTAGTAAGAATCATAGTGACAGTGTCTGGTTCATTTCTTAACATTCTATTACCGAGTACAGTGTTAATCTCAGTAATCCTATCACTGATACTAGAAATACCAAGCTCCTTCCTCATAATAAGAACCGTTTTAGATTTGGGACAGCCAAGAATGAGTCTGAGAGCTTCATTTTGTATTAAGTCCAAGGGTTGGAGAGACCTTTCTCTAGGTAATATCAACAAGGTATCAGCTAATCAATTAAAGACCTAACATAGGCTAATGTACATCATTCTCGCGATTGTCACATTATCACTATAGTTGGGGCTGTAGCCAGCAACAGTTTTGAGAGGATTTAGCCTATCTTTGCACTTCTTATGTAAATTGGGTATGGTGGATTTATTGAAAGGTACATCTACACCAAGGTATCTGTAAGATTTAACATATCTAATGTTTTCACCCTGCAAACAGATGGGTGGGGAATGTTATTTGCTTATCAATATGTTCGTTTTAGAGGAAGGTATTGTGTTATTATTTATTTTTATTATCACACTGGCCGATTCCCACCAAGGCAGGGTGGCCCGAAAAAGAAAAACTTTCACCATCATTCACTCCATCACTGTCTTGCCAGAAGGGTGCTTTACACTACAGTTTTTAAACTGCAACATTAACACCCCTCCTTCAGAGTGCAGGCACTGTACTTCCCATCTCCAGGACTCAAGTCCGGCCTGCCGCTTTCCCTGAACCCCTTCATAAATGTTACTTTGCTCACACTCCAACAGCACATCAAGTATTAAAAACCATTTGTCTCCATTCACTCCTATCAAACACGCTCACGCATGCCTGCTGGAAGTCCAAGCCCCTCGCACACAAAACCTCCTTTACCCCCTCCCTCCAGCCTTTCCTAGGCCGACCCATACCCCGCCTTCCTTCCACTACAGACTGATACACTCTTGAAGTCACTCTGTTTCGCTCCATTCTCTCTACATGTCCGAACCACCTCAACAACCCTTCCTCAGCCCTCTGGACAACAGTTTTGGTAATCCCACACCTCCTCCTAACTTCCAAACTACGAATTCTCTGCATTATATTCACACGACACATTGCTCTCAGACATGACATCTCCACTGCCTCCAGCCTTCTCCTCGCTGCAACATTCCCTCACCCATGCTTCAAAACCCATATAAGAGCTTTGGGTAAACTAACTCCGACATTCCCCTTTTTTGCTCCAAGGACAAAGTTTTTTTGTCTCCCCAGACTCCTAAGTGCACCACTCACCCTTTTTTTTTTTTTTTTCCCCCCCTAAATTCAATTTGTTTCACCTCATCTTTCCTAGACCCATCCGCGACACTCCACTCCCCAAAAAACTGAATAATTCACCCCTCCATACCTCCCCCCCAAATTTATACCAATTTTTCATCACCTAACATTTTTATCCCATAACCTTACTCTTTCCGTATTCACTTTTAATTTTCTTTTTTTGCACACCCAAAAACCAAATTCACCCCACCAATCTCTGCAACTTCTCTTCAATTTTCCCAAAAGGGCACAGTGCACAGCAAAGGGCAACTTTTTACAACTCCCCTGTTTGGATTTTTTAAACTTTAACTCCACCCTTTTGCCAAGACCCTCGCATTTACTTCTTTTACAACCTTATCATAAATATTTTAAAAAACCACGGTGACACACACACCCTTGTCTAAGGCCATTTTTATGGGAAATAATTTCCCCTTTCCACATTCTCTAATTTGAGCCTCATATCCTCGAAAAACTCTTCATTTCTTTCATAACCTCCTCCTCACCATACATCGCAACATCTCCAATTCCCCCCCCTATCCACCCTGTCATACCCTTTTCCAAACCCCAAAAAGCCACAAAGACCTCTTTAGCCTTATCTAAATACTCCACTTGTATGTTTCACGTAAACACCTGTCCACACACCCCCTACCTTCCTAAAGCCTCCTTGTTCATCTGCTAACCTATCCCGTCTTACCTTAATTCTTTTAACAATAAATTTTACCAAAACTTTTTTCCAGGATACTCAACAGACTTATCCCCCTATAATTTTTGCACTCCTTTTTCCCCTTTGCCTTTTTTAAAAAAGGGAATTTGCTGCTCTCTGCCCCCCCCAGGGACCTTTCCCTCTTCCATATATTTAAAATATTGCACCAACCACTCCATAACATACCCAAACTGCTTTTAAAAAATTTTTATTTACCCCTCAATCCCGGGTACCTTACCCCCTTTCTTTTTCCTACTGCCTCACGAACTCCCCCACACTCACAACGCTCTTCCTCACCCTTTCAAGATGTTTTCCCTCCTGCCCTTTACACGAAATCACAGCTTCCCTATCTTCACAACATTTAAAAATTCCTAAAAAATATTCCCCCCATCTTCCCAAAAACCTCTAACTCCCCATTTAAAAACTCTCCTCTCCTATTTTAACTGACAAAACTTTGTTCTTTAGGTTTCCTTTAACTTTTAATCTCACTCCAAAACTTTTTCTTATTTTCAAAAAATTGTTGATGACTCTCACCCACTTCTCATTTGCTCTCTTTATACATGCTTCCCCACTCTCTTAAACCTCTCCTTTTTCTCCATATACTTTTCCCCCTTGCATCACTTCTTTTAAAAACTTCTCATATGCTAACTTTTTCCCTTACTATCTTTTTACACATCATTCCCCCAAATTTCTCCCTTCCCTCCCGACCCATTTTCGAAACCAAAACTTCTGCTAAACACTCTAAACTACTTTTTTAAAAACCTACCCCATACCTTTTCAAACCCCTTTGCCTATGCTCCATTGCCCTCTATCCCCCAAATACTGTTTATACTTACCCTAACTCCCCCTTTTAGTTTAAAAAACCTTCACCTTTCTTTTCCCTGATGCTTCTATCTTTTTTAATCCCATCTACCTTTTACTCTCATGGCTACAACTAGAAAGTGTTTCTATATATCTGGGGCCCCTTATAACATGTACACCTGAAGTCTACTCAACATTTTTTATCTACCAATACATAATCCAAAAAACTACTGTCATTTGGGCCCTACATCATATCTTGTAACTTTATTTATCTCTTTTTCTTAAATATTTTTACCTATAACAAAAAACCCCTTTCTAACAAAGTTCAATAAAAGGGCTCCCATTATCAAAACCCCCGGGCACCCCAAACTTCCCTACCACACCCTCTTAAAATTTTCTCCTACTTTAGCATTCAGCCCCTCCCAAAATTACTCTCTCACTTTTCAAAGGCCCCTATACATTCCTTAACATCTCCCAAAATCCTCTCTCTCCTCTGCATTCCTTTTTTCCCAGGTCATACCGCTTTTTAAACCCCATTTCTCGCATCCAACCCTTTTACTTTAACCCACATAATTCTTAAATTTTTAACACATTCAATTCTTTTTTCTCCTTCCATAACTATCATTAAACTTTACTGCTACCCCTTCCTTCTCAACTCTCTCAGATACTCCAATTTTTCCCCTTTTATTTCCCCCCACCGAAACCCCCTACCCCCCCAGCTTTGTTTCGTTAGGGGGCCCGGACATCCAACTTCTTTTCATTTAAACACACAATCTCTGTTTCTGTCATCCGCACACAACCACCCCATTCAAGCACCCATTTTATAAAGTTTTTCTTTTTCTCTTTTTTATAAAACTACAGGGAATGGGTTACTAGCCCCTTTCTCCCCATTTTAGCGCCTCATACGACAGCATGGCTTTTCGAGGGAAAAAAATTTTTTCCAGTTCCCCATGGACAATGTAAGAAATAAAGAAAAACAAGAGCTTTTAGAAAAAGGGGAAAAACCCAATGATGTATATTATATCCCTGTGCGTGTCTGGAAGTGTGACCAAAATGTGTTGGGGTAGCAAGTAACCCGTTTTCTAGCGTGTTTATGAACAAAAAAGAAACCACAATCCACCATCATGCAAAACATTACAGTTTTTTGTTTCAACAGTCACTGGGGAGACGGTAGTACTTCCCTGGGGTTGCTGTCTACCAACCTACACCTAAACGATTAACATTTCTTGAAATTTATTAAGAAAAGGACTCATCTTTTTAGCCTGTTGTATATGGGTAGATGCATCAGCATAGCTTATAGGTATATTTCAGGGAAGGGAGGTAGGCATTTGGAAGCATAATCAGAACATTAATGCAGGACTGAGAAACCCCCATTTGACAGGGATCCTATTATCCAGCAAGTGGCTGCCACGAATTTTCATTTGCTAATTCTCTAGTATAACGGGTTTTATTTGCGATACAAATCGATTTAGAACAAGAAATGTGGGAAAACTAGTAGGGGTGTACAGTGTAAAGGTGTAATACAATTCTGTACACTTTTACCTTTCATAACCCACAAGAAGGGAAAATTGGGGTTTTATTCTTTATACGTCGTTAAGTATCATTCTTTCAAAATTTTTCAAAACAACTAGTTAAGGAGATCGGGCTAAATGTGTCGGGGTGTTGCGGGTTAGGAATAGGGACAATGAAGCTATTGGTCCAGGAAGTAGGAAGAACACCCTCAATGTAACTGACATTATACAGTGCTAACGAAGGCTTGTCAGGAGTGGTTGATCGACCTTCAGTTAATACATTATCTAATTCATACTCGGTGAAGAGGCACCACCTAATCAATATTTTGGCTAATAAAATTAATCAATACCTTGTATGGTAGTCAAAATACGTATCTATTCCATACATCTTAAATGGTAATTGTAATACAGACGTCTAACATAGACACGAGCCATCACATCTTACATCGAAGTCTCAAAATGAATTTTTTGTTATACATATTAGTCGTATTTCTTGCATGGTAAACGTAATACAGATCATTACCACACTCACCAATCATCACATCTTGCATGACAGTCATAACACAGGTGTTTACCACAAACACACATTAGTCGCATTCTGTATGATAGCTGTAATAGAGGGGTCTACTTTATCCCAACGGATTCTTGAGTCGTGTCGCTAAATGAGAATCATGATACAGTCGAGAAGAATGTTTCCTGCATTATTAAGATCTTGCTGGTGCTGGAGTTCATGGTGGCGCTCACTAGGGAATTCGCTGCCTCAATTTCCACTGAACAATAATAGTAATTTACCTGATGAGGACCGGCGTCACCCGAGGAAAAAACAACTTTATATCAGTGAGTTTTTTGTCTGACAACCCCCATATGACTTCTGCGCACGCACGCACACGTACAAACACACATACGCACGCACAAACAACAGCAGCAGCAGCAGCAGCAGCAGCAGCAGCAGCAGCAGCAGCAGCAGCAGCAGCAGCAGTAGTAGTAGTAGTAGTAGTAGTCAAGAGCCAAGTGATCAGGCTGAGGAAGGAGGGAGGGAAACTCACAAGAAGCAACCAAGAAGTGTGAGAGTTCAGAGATTCACAGAGAGACTTCCAGCAAACCGAGGGGCTAGAGTGCACCAGCAAGTGCTGGACACAATGCACACAACCAAGTAGGTGCAGAAACTGCTGGTTGAATCAGATACCTCGAAGACGATGGGCCTAGATAACATCTCCCTGTGAGTCCTGAGAGAGGGAGTAGATGCAATGTATGTGCCACTTACAACAATCTTTAATCTGTTGAAACAGACAACTGCTTGAGGTGCGAAAGACAGCAAACGAAGGAGACAGACAGGCAACAATAAACTACAGATCTGTGTCACTGACATTTATAGTATGTAAAGATGTAGGAAAGATTATCAGCAGAAGAGTGTTGACAATGGGCTTATATATGACAACCACCATGGCTTCAGGGAAGGGAAACCTTCTGGAGTTCTACGATAAAGTAACAGGAGAGAGAGGGATGGGTAGACTGCTTCTTCTTGGACTATAAGGCTTTCGATACAGTAATACACAAGAGGGTGGTTGAAAAACTAGAAGAGCAAACAGGAATAGCATTGAAAGTACTGCAATGGATCAGGGAATACCTGACAGGAATGAAAGAACGCGTGTTGGAAAGTGACAAGGTGTCAGAGGGGTGCATGTGTCGAATAGGTTCCACAAAGGTCATTACTAGAACCAGTGTTGTTTCTAGTATATTGTTATGACATGACAGAAAATATAGATTTAGAGGTGTTCCTGTTTGTAGACGATGCGAAGCTAACGAGAATACAAGTGTACGAGTTCAGGTAAGCCTACAAGGACATATGGATAGGCGCAAGCCTAGTCGTACAAATGGTTCCTGGAATTTAAACCCAGCAAGTGCAAAGTCATGAATTTGGGGAAGGACAAAGACTACCACACAGAGTACAGCCTAGGAGGTCAAAGACTGCAAAACTCACTCAAGGAAAAGGATCATGGGGTGAGCATCATACCGAGACATCAGAGGCACACATCAACGAAATAACTGCTAACAGCATATGGGCTCCTGACAAACCTAAGAATAACATTTAGATATCTATGGAGTCATTCAAGACATTGTGCACTGTACGTCAGGTCCATATTGAAGTATTCATCACTAGTATGGAACCCACACCTGGTCAAACACTTCAAGAAATTGAGAAAGTGCGAAGGTATGCACCAAGACTAGTCCCAGAATTAAGAGGTATACCTTAAGAGGAGAGGTTAAAGGAAATCAACCTGACGACACAAGACGACACGAGGATAGGGGGAACATGATAACATATAAAATACTGAGAGGAATTGACAAGGTGGATAGGGAAAGAATGTTTCAGAGATGGGACACAGCAATAAGAGGTCACAGATGGAAGCTGAAAACTCTGATGAGTTACAGAGATGTTAGGAAGTATTTCTTCAGTCATAGTTGTCAGGAATTGGACCAATCTGGATTGACGTAGTGGAGGCAGGAACCATACATAAATTTAAGAAGAGGTTCAGTTAAGCTCATGGAGAAGGAGAGAGGACCTAGTAGTGAACTGTGAAGAGGCGGGGCCAGGAGTTGTGACTCGACCCTTACAACCACAACTAGGTGACTCCACACACACACAATCTGTCCTCCGGCAGATATTACGTAAGTGTCGACATGGCTATCAGATCTGTATTACACGTGAGAAAGTTTGCTTTCTCTGGAAAGCAAGAATTAAGGAAGATTTGTTTGTGAATCATAACCGGTGTGTTGTAAATGTTGTTACGAAAGGAAAGACTGTGGGCTTGCTCAGTATATTTTGTACCGTGACGGTGCTTATGTCACTCTAAAGAACATGAAACGAAATGTTTTGTCCAACATGACCAAGGAGTGCCACGCTGAAGCTGTGGTTGGAAGTTTGTCAGTAGATGTTGGCTCGTCGTTTCTTAGAAAAGTGAGAGGAAACTGTCGTAATATCATCTGTGACAAGTCCAGGTAGTTTTGCACGGGGAACCAGAGGTAGGCCGTTCCGAACTGTGTGATCTGAATATCGACTCATTGTAGGGAAAAGTCGGAATCATAGTTAAAGTCGTGAGGAGATCAGATGTGTCAAAAGGGTCGGTCGGAACCTCAGTACCAGAGTGGGCAATGAAATGTTACCTGAAGGTACCAGGTTTGTAGAGAGGTTTGAAAGAATGGTCCAATGACGTGTCAGGGTAGATTTTGCCACCGAAGTGGCTAGTTTATTGTGCACCCCATATCCATCCTGTGGACTGTAACGCATGAGCATATGGATACACAAAATGCCTAGAAGTAGGCGCCAAAAGGGTTAACAGGAGTACATCTGGATTTATATCTACAGCTCACTTATCTGTAACAAGCAAATTTAGGAAATTTGCTTAAATATATCCCGTATCTCATTTTCATTAACAAGATACCTTGACATGTCACATAGGGTGTTATACTATATATTCCTCATAAGTGGACAATCAAACACATAGTGTTTTAAGATAGTCCCGCAATAAGGCTGGCCACATACTTTTTATTTTTGGGTTGATCAGATATTTCCCAAATGACAAAAGA
>NC_069446.1:21648947-21765225 GCF_026875155.1 Cherax quadricarinatus | reverse complement strand
GATAGTGGTTTTCTTTCATATTATTTTTAAAAAAAAAAAAGGAAAAAAAAAAAGGGGACGCGGAGGGAAGCCCTGAAAGCATGAAGGGCCGTAGTGTTCCCCTCTTCCAAGAGGACCTCGAGACCGCAAGCAGTGCGATGCGCATGGAACCCATGCCATACCCAACCCTTCACACCAGTAATTCCAGCGCTCCAGGATGGCAACCTCACATCTACCGAGCCACCTTGGTAGACAAAAGAGAGAGCGGCCAGAACCCGCACAAAGCGTACCTCCTTCGGCTGCCCCCTCCCAGAGCTGACAGGCAGCCTCTGGAGATACCCCCGTTCACCTGCAGGACACTCCGCACACTTCTCGGAAACCCGGGAAGGGAGCAGGGTGCCTCCAGATAATCCAGTTTCCCAAAGGCAAAACTACACACCCCCGAGGAACCTCACGGAGTGGGATGAACCCCGGCGTACTTCCCCTACCTAGAAACCGTAATGCAAAAGGGGGAGCCCCCTAGAGGCTACAAATGGGATGGGGAAAAGGGAGGGGTGGGGGGGGGAGGAAAGAAAAAAAGGGGGGGATGGAGAGGATGGGATAGAGAAGGGAGGTTGGAGGGTAAATAGATTCGGTCTGAGAAAGGAGCCCAAAGTTTTAAAATTCCTTAGAGCTCCCCCCCCTTATTTTTCACTTGTAAAACAAGTGAAAATAAAACAAAAGACAAGGAACAGAAAATAAAACGATAATCAATCCTTATGAACAACCTCACCTAATGGAATCTAATCATACAGAAAAAATTGATGGAAACAGTATGTGAGGAAATCCACAGACAATTTGCGTAGGTTGGTAGGCTACAGTACTGTAGGTGTGTGGCAAAATTGTAAATATGAACGTCCGCTTGGGAAAAGGCAATGGCCCTTTCCCGGGTTAAAGCCTGTATAAGGGGACAACAATGATTTGTTTATCAGAGTTTGCTGTCTGCTAACAGCCCCCTCTTTTTCCCAGGAAAAGTTTGCATTTTTAGTCCCCCAAAAAGGCTGCAGTGTTCGTCCAGCGTAGAAAGTCGATACAGAGTCGTGTTTAATATTATAAACAAGTATATTGAATCTTACCCTATGAAAATTTCATCCAATCATATTTATTTGTTTATAGAAAATTTCTGTTGTTCTCTCATGACTCATGGACTTAGTTCAAATGTTTTTAATATTACTTTTCATGAATCCCTTTTTTTTTTTAATATATTTTTTCTAATTTATTCCAATTTAAGGTATGGGACATCATGTAGTGGGAATATAGAGGCATTTAATGATTTTAGAAATGTTAACAAATCACACATTTTTTTTTATCTTTTATTTAAAAATGACATTACAAAAATAAAATTTTATAAAAATCATGTAGGGCTATAAAATTAACACAATCCTACTACAGTAACATTACACACCACACTTTTCAACTCCGTGTGGGTACAACCCCCCCCTCTGTTCCCTCATCCTATCACTTAACCCAAACTGTTGGAGCTACCCAACAGAATTACCCAAAATGAACAACACTTTTATATACACTTCCTTGAATGGTACGTAATCTGTACCCTCAGAGAATCCATTTTCTTCCACATTGATGATGTAATCGACTTCGACCATGCAATTCATTGCACTGAAAATATTACCACAGACATATTACCCCCCCATCCGTGGTATCCTACCACCCCTATTTACAACCTAACATACTACAAAAAATGGATGTTACCTAATCTAATGTCACACAGCAATGATCAAAACATTAATTTACGTAATTGTCCTAATGCTTCAGTTACATAACAATATGTATCACACAACAAAATGGTGAAATAGAAAAGTCACAAAGACATACAAAATTACTACAAAGCCATAGATATAAACTTGTCTCAAAAACCCAACACATGTAAGCTTCTACATATTTAACATTTCAATTCCAAATTTAAAAACAATAACACAGCTTCAACTATGACATTCAAGCTCTATAAACTTATATGGACTAACATTTTGCTATTGACAACAGTACACTACAACATAAAATTTAACCATGAAAAAGTAACACAAAGACTGTGCCTTGCGCACACCTTACCACAAAAACCTATAAATAACACCACTGTTGCCCAACTTTTTTTTACCCCATCTGACGTACATTAAATCTTTATTCTCAAAACAAAACTGAAAATTGCAGATCACCAGTGACGAACATAATGCACAGACATTAATACAAACATATCACAGCATATCTCTGGACACCGTGCATGATCACAAGCTTTCAACACTATGCAGGGGAAAGGCACTAGAAAACAAGTTGGAGCTAAACTTGCAATTATTAGATAAAACTCCAAATTTAATGTCATTCCCGTAAATCAATTTTTACCACACACAATATGTATAATAAAGCAGTAGATTATCAAACAATTGGCGTAATCCTATTGGAGAAAAACCTATCAACCTTTATTGTCCACTCAAAACTCCCCTCAATACCCTTTCCTCACAAAATTTCCCAAAACACACACAACCCCTCCGGGGGAAAGGCCAGCCCGTTCATGCCCTGACCGCTTATAAAGTCCTTTAAACCCCTCAAAAGAAAGTACCTATAGCCCTCCGAGAAATCCCTTCCCCCCTCCTACCATATAGTTCCCTGTTGCGACACTTTTTTAAAAAAGGAAATGCTGCTATGGCCATCCTACATTCCTCGCCCTTTGTCTCTCATTGCCCATGATATAAACATGAAATCAACCACTAAGTAACCTTTGAATCTTTACCCTTACCACCTACATCTAAACTGAGTGCTCTAAAAACCCGACAACCCTTTCCCCCCCCCAATACCGGATTACTTTCCCTAAATATCTTCCATGCGTACATCGGGTACACTCCTTCCATTGCCTGCCACCTAGGCCAAAATTCTCTCCATGGACTACCCGCATGTTGCTCGGATCTCTGACCATCATCAATAGAGCAACAAACTCCTCACCATCTCTCAAATCCGTCCCTTCCCCATCTCCGAATATCTCCCTGCAGCACCCCCAACCCTCCACTCCCCTCCCCCGAACCTTAGAAACCCAGTTTCACATATACACCTTCAACCTTCTTTCCAAAAGTGAATTAACCCAACCCCCCTAAGGGCCCCGGAAGTGTTACACCTCCCTTTTCAGCCAATCGCACCCCAAACCCTAAAAATGAAAACTTGCCTACAACTCCGGACATCCCATACACAAGGTACAAAGCTGCACAGCCATATTTTGCTGTGCAAAAGCACCATTGACCACAATGGACCCTCTGGTGTTAGCGTAAGATGTGTCGGCTGCCAATCTGTCAATCTTCCAATACTTTCTAAATAAATCCCTTTGAATTACCTCCCTCGCCATTTTGGCATTACCCATATACACAAATCCCAAATTTTCACCAAGTCACGAAACCCCTCCTGCCCCACCACCCCCTCCCGCCCATCCCAATTTCACCAAATTCATGAGCTTTGATTTATGAACAATTCACTGCCATCCCTGTTGCCATCCTAAAACATCTATTACTCTCTCCAGACCCTCCAAACCTCCTCCCACTCATAGGACAGTTGTGTCATCAATATAACCTATGATACCGGGACTCCCACCTCGTATGTCCTCCTTACCCCTCCTGTATGCACCTTTCCACTGCCCCATAAAACGGATTCTGTAAACATGCAAATAATATTTGGGGACAACGGGCATCCCTGCCTCAAACCCCCGCCCATTTTACATGCAACCCCACCTCCATTAATCGGTGTACACATCCCGGCTCCCGGGTATTAAAGTACGCGCCCAATTTACAATGTCCTCCCCCAACCCCCGCCACTCCATGATTCTCCACAGAGCTTCCCTCTCGACATGTCATACGCCATTCTCCAATCCAACGCCAATACCCCTCGTTCCCCCTCTCGCAACCCTCAATAAACCTTCTAATAACCCCATGCCCCTCATATATTGATCTCCCCAGAATCCCATATTGACCCTCACTATTACCTTTCCAATGACTTTCTTTATACGATTCCCAAAATTTTTGCAAAAAAATTTGTAGTCTGCGCACATGAGTGATATCCGGTATCCTCACCGTGCACGACTTTCACCCTTTGGCACCAAAACTACTAGCGTGTTGACTGCAACTTGGTCCAATGCACCCTCTCTTTTATGATATTAAATAATTGCACTGTGAGGGAAAAGTTCAATAGATAGGAGTAGCGAGGGAGTATATAGTAACAATAGTTTCATTACCCGGGTACTTGTTATGGTAGGGTAAATCCCGCTATCCCCCCTTTTTCCCCTCCCCGAAAGTGATAGTTTGATTGCCCGGCTGCTTGATAAGGTTGGGTCAGTCTAGCTCCTATCTCTTCCCCTCCCTTCCCCCCCCCCCGAAAGGTGACGTGGGGGGGCCGGGTTCAAAAAATAAATCATTTGATCACAGCCCCCAACCCACTACTGTAAGTAACCCCTGATATATTTTGTGGACTTATTGGTTGAAATTTTCCATTTTGACCAAAAATTTAAAACTTGCCCTTTAGTTTTGATATTTTTAAATTTTTTTAAAAATTCCCAACATCTTTTAGGTTTTGAAATTTTATCATGGAGAGTGATTTTTTTAAGCAGGGGGGAAATTTGTCTTTTTTACAGTTTTAAAAAATTACAGAGAGGGTCACCTCCCAATCAAGAGTAAAAAATTGAAGGAGACGGACAAAACGTTCTGAGACGCCCCAATTTTGACCCAAATTACCTGTTTGTGTATGCAATTTTAGCGGGGATAAAACCCCCTCATCATTGCAGTGGAAAAAAACCCTGCTTTCCTTTCATCGGGAAAGGGATTTTGATGGCTAAAAATTCTGTGAAGAAACGACCCGGGGTGGGTTGTCTTTAAAACACCGCGCCCCCCCCCCCATCATCGGCAAGGGGCCTCGATTTCAACAAAAAGGGTCCCCAACACAAACACCCGTTTTATATATATATATTAGCGTTAATTGGATATCATTTATATTTTTCTTTTTTCATTTTCTTTAAGGTAGGTTAAATTAATTTCATATTTAAGTGTTTTATTTTTTAAAATTTTTTCAAAATTTAAAAAAGTGCTTATGTTTGTCGGGTTTTTCTTTTCTTTTCTTTAATTTTCCTGAGGAGGAGCCGGGCCTTGGTAAAAATGCTAAAGTTGTTACAGGGCTGAGAAACCCCCTTCAAAGTGGGACCTTCCCCAGGATCAACTGGGACTGAATAAAAGATTCAATCCACCCTCGAATCTCCCTTTGGAATTAAACGCCGCATACCACAGAGGTTTTCCCCCGCCATGAGTAATCTTTTCTTATGGTAGGACTACAGAAAGGGGATTTAAAAAAATTTGGTGATTGTTTTAGTCTCAATTTATTTTTAGGGTCAAGTAAGGCAGGATATTTTTTTTTCCCCACCTTTTTGTTCGAGCTTGAAAATTTGGGGGTTTAAATCTAGGGCCCCCAAAATTTTTTCCGTAAAAAATTTGTTTATTGGGGCTCTTTATTTTTTTCAAGGGAACTGTCTTTAGGAAAATTTTGATTTGTTGGTGAGAAGATGGAGGTAAGTGCCCCCATTTACTTCCCTTTTTTTTGGCTTGGGCCCCCTAAAAGCCCTTGTTTTCTTTAAATTCATATTTTTTTTAATTAAGCAGGGATCGGGGCCCTTGGTTTTTTTTAAAGTTTGAGTGGAGCAGAAATTGAACTCCCCTTTTTTTTTTAAATTTCCCGTTTCTTTTCCCCCCAATGTTTTAAGTTATTCTTGAAAGGCATGGGGGAATGCCAGTTTTGGATGAAGCGGGAAAAGAAAGTCAGGAATAACAAAAAAAAATTTGGAATCTTTCTTTATTTGCTAAGACCCGGGAAAAAGACTTGAAAAGGGGAAAATTTTGGAGAGGAAAAAAGGGAAAATTGAAAGGGAAAGAGAAAAAGGGAAAAGGAGGGGAAAAGGGAAAAAAAAAATCAAAAGGGGAAGGGGAAAAAGGGGAGAGAGAAAAAATTAAGGGGGAAATCAAAAAAAGACAAAAAGAAAAAGAGGAAAAAAAGGAAAGAGAGTCAAATTTGGAAAGAGAAAACCAAGATAGACAGTTAAAAAAAGGAGAGAGAGAAGAAAAAAAAAAAAAAGGGGCCCATGATGGGATTTAAATCGTGGGGGAAGGGGGCTAGAGTACGTGAGGAAAAATTTAAAAAATTAAAGGAAAAATTAAAAAAAGGGAAGGGGCCAAAGGCTAGAAAAGTTGAGGAAAAAGCTAGAGAAGTGGGGGAAAAAACTGGGAAAAGAGAAAACTTTGATTTTAATAGGGGAGAGAAAGGATTGGAGCTAAAAAAAGTCGCCTTGAATTGGGAAAATTAAAAATTTAATTTTACACAAAAAAAATTAGAGGGAAGGATTTAAAATTGAACATAAATGAAAGCTGTAAACTTATTCCAACCCCCAATTTACCTTCCCATACAGGGGGGTAAAAGACTTTACTTCAACATTATAGGTTTAAAAATTTAAGGGCTACCTCTGTGAAGGGCCCCCTTGCTGACCCCGGGGGTTTACCGGTTAGGAATGTTTTTTTCGGTAAAAGCTTTGAAAAACTTTTGCAATTTTTGCCGCAGGATATTTTTGTTTTTTAAAACCCCTATTGAAAAAGGGAAAATTCCTTAAAGCTATAAAAAAACCCAAAAAATTTCTTACAGGAAAGATTTGGGTATGCCATTTTAAGCTGGCCAGAACTTTCAGCAGTTAAGGTAAACACTTTTTTTGTTTGGGACTTTTGGATAGAGGTTCAGGAATTGACCCGCAGTTATGAACTTTTAGGGGATTCAGGTTTGGGCTGCCCGTTCCTGCCCAGCTTTCCCCATCGGGATAGGGAAACATTCATCAGAAAAAGAAACCCTGATTAAAGCTGCGGAAGTTGCTGAGGTTTCTGCCTGTATGTGGGCCAAATTTCCCTTTTAAAGATTTAAGGGATGAACCCTAAGAAAAAGGGTTCATAAAGCCCTTAAAAAAACCCAAAGCCTCAGGGGAAAGAAAAATGACTTCTTTTTTTCCCTTTGGTTTGAAATTTGTGTGGTGTTAAGGGACATAAACGTCCAGTTTTGCCCTTCTAAGTGGCCCAAAAAAAGTTGGAAGATTTTTTTTAAAGCCCTGTAATGACCAAGCCCCTTTCCCGTTCGGGAAAACATTTAAAAGGGAAAACTTAATGTATCTACCATTTAGAGAAATGGATGCCCCCATGAAATAGTAAATTTTGATAAGTTTTTTCCCTAACCTTAAAAAAAAACTCTTCCCTCTGCTTACTTTCGGATCTACTTGGGCCCCCGGGCCCTTTTTTCCTCCCACCCTTTGTTATTTTTTAGGTTTTAAAAGGGTTCACGGGTTTTGGTCTAAAAGCCGTATTGGGCCCCCATATTTCTTGCCCCTTTAAAAAAGGGGTAATGAAAAAAGGTCCCTTTTTCCTTCTGGGTTGCCCTTTTTTTTTAAACCAAAGGTGGACAAAAGCTTTTCGATCCCTTCCTGTAAAAGTCAGAAAACCCCCTGGGAAAGGGTCCAGATGCAACAATGTCTCGGAATTTCATGTGGGTTTAAAAAAACCCGTGATGCTTACTCTCAAAAGCGAGGTAGTAGGATCCCCGGGTTTCACTTGCTGGGATGGAAGTGAAGAAAATCACCTCCGATACTATAAAATTTTCTTGACTGGGGTCAGCCCAAACCCCGACTTCCCCTATGTCCACCCTTTTTTGATTTTCCCGGATTTTTACCCTTTTGATATATCAAAGGACTCCTTTGTAAATTTACAACGAAATTGCCCTTCTTTTCAAAATTTGCCATAATGCACCCTAAAAAAAACAAATTATTCAAAGGAAAAACTTTTCTTTAATAAATTTAAATTTTAAATAAAGGATATTTTGGGTATAAATCAGTTTAAAAATTTAAAATTTTCAGAGAGTTTAGACTTTTCCCATCTTGTTTTTCCCAAGTCAATGCAGAGAGATGTTCTTTAAAAAAGGCTCATGACCCGCCAGTGGGCGGACATTTCTCCATCGTAAAACCTTAAAAAAAAATTTGGGAAACCTATTTTTGGCCCAAAAATTTTTCCTCAGATGTCAATACCCAATTTTTGATCGTGTAAAATTTGCCCTACTTCCTCCCGAAAGGTTTCCAGGGGTACCTTGGGCAAAAAAGCCCAATCTTTACGGGACCGTTTTTTAAAGAGTAGCTATTTTCATCGTTTGGGCCTTTATCTCCCCTTTATTGGGGGGGAATTTGTAAAATATTAACATTAGTTGATTTTGCTTTTTGAGTTTTCCCGAGCCGTTCCTTAAAGCCTTTAATACTAAAAGAGGTGGTGAACCCCTTTTTCCCTTCCCTTTTCCAGAGTGGGCATTCCCTTAGAAAAAAATTTTGTCTGACCCGGGGGGCACAATTCACATCTGACTTAATTTCAAAAATCTATACCCAACCCTTTTGGGAGTGAACCTTTCTTCACAAACCCCATCATCCCCGCTGTTTAAAGGGGGTTTTAGCGCCAGCATTCGATTCTCAAGTCCCTTTTAAGGGAAAAATTTGGGTCCTTAAACCTAAAGGGGTGGCATCGTTTTCCTACCCGTGCTTTGTTTTTTCCTTGGGGGGAATTTCCCCGTGAATCTTTGGGGTTTTCACCTTTTGAAAATTCTCTGTGGGAGAAAGGCCAGAGGCCCCTTGTCCCTCCCTTTTTGACTTTTGGCTTAAAGAGGAAAGTAAAAGTGGGGGTTTTAGGGCTTCTTATCGTTTTTCCTTGACCTTAGATCCAAACTTTAGGAGACCCCTGACATTGTTTCGAAAAAATTTTAAACTTGTCAAAGGGGCCAGTACAAAAACCCATTTTGATTCGAAAAGTCAGAAGGGGAGTTTTAAAGTGGGGATGAAATTTGGTTTTTTTGCCCATCAAGTCAAAAAAATTATTAAGGTTTTGTATTAAAAAGTTGTGGGGGAAAATTGGGCTAATCATAGAAGTTAAGGGGGAAAAACCCAAGCTTTTCATATAAACTTCCCCTTTAAAAAATATTACCGAAGAAAAAACGGTTTAAATGCCTTAATTTAAATTTGACTTAGGGTTTTTTCCCCGAAAAATTAAAGCAAAATGAAGAATTTTAAGGGTGCGTTTTACCCCCTCTAAAATTAGACTATGATGGAAAAACTACATGACTGGTTTACTCTTGACCACTCGGGCGCAACCAAAAAAAATATTTTTTGAAACTTTGGAAGACCATTAAAAGGAAAGAACTTTCTTCAAATTTTGGGAAAAATTTTTTAGGGCGTCTTTACTGATTTCCAGGGTTTCCCCACGGAAATCCTAAGATTGGGCCCCTTTGGACGGACAAAACCTATTTAAACGAAAATTATACCCGTTCCCGTTAAACCCTTTGGGGGTGCATTTGACCCAGAGGTAGACAAAATTTTTTAAAACTAAAGATCATTTAACCCTTTAGTATCTGCACATTGCTCACCAGTAGTCAAGGTTAGAAGGAGGGGTAATTTTATATAGCTTTCTTTGGGCTTCAGAGGCCCTTAAAGCTATAATCGGGGGGTGCTGAACCTATGCCCTTTTGATGCGATTACACAAATTTTTTTACGCCCCTTTTTTTCTGATTGATAAAAACCAGGGATATCTCAAGTAATGTTAGATCCTTTTTTCTAAAACAATACACCCTTTTCCCAACACCCAAAGGGTTTTTGCAAAATAGAATTGCCCTTCCCGGGTTTTGGGAACTGCTTGCTACCCACGTGAGACTGATGAGAAAGGTCTTGGGTAATTGCCCAAAGGTTTTTAGTTTTTTTTTGATAAAATTACGTAATGCATCCACGTTGGGGGGGAAAAATATCCAAACATTTAAAATTTAGTTTTTGGGGTTAGGTTGGTTGGCCCGCCAAACCGAAGAAATGTTCCTTTGGGTTAACAAGATTAGTTTTTTGGACGTTTCTTTTAAAAACTCTCTGCGCCCCCCTCCCCCGTAAAATCAAAGCTTTATTTGAATTTAAATTCCCCCAAAAACCCAAAAAGCTCATGCAAAAGCTTTCTTGGTTCTGTAAAAATTTTTTGCATGGTTTATCCCAAACCTTACTGATCTTACAGGTTTTTATCCCAAAAATTCCTTAAAAAATTTTGTGAAGGGGAAACCCCTTTAACTTTCCGTTTTAGCTCGGGAAAAGTTTTTAAAGGATTAAAAATATCTTTTTTGAAAGACCCTTTTACTTAAGATTTCCCGATATTAAAAAAAACATTTTGTTTAAGAACTGATGCCTCCAAAACTGGGTTTTGGTGCAGTGTTACACCAAATACCAGGGTGGTACTCCCCTTTACTTTTATGGTTCCCAAGCCGGGAAATCCTTCACGCAAAAACGAGGGTACTCCACAATTTGAAAAAGGGAAAGTTTAGCCCTTGGGGTGGGGGAACTCCAAAACAAAATTTTATTTGCTGGGAAAAGAATTCATTTTTGAAAAGGCCCAAAAAAATTTTATTTACCTAGAAACTTTTAAGGGAACCAACAGTCGCCTCTTGAGGTGGACATGGCACTCCAGGCTTTTAAGTTCCATATTGTGTATATCAATGGTTCATCCAATTATTTCTCTGACTGGTTAAGTCGTAACAGTCAGTAGAAGATTTGTTGCCTTACGCGACTTCCACATGTTTGAACTTTTTCCTCGCCTATTCTTCTTATACTCCTTGACTATAAGTCTTGGTATGGGGGAGTGTGAGGGAAAAGTTCAATAGATAGGAGTAGCGAGGGATGTATATAGTAAAATAGTTTCATGCCGGCTACTTGTTAAGGTAGGGTAAGTCCAGCTCCCGGTATCCCCCCCCTTTTTCCCCCTCCCCGAAAGTGATAGTTTGATTGCCGGCTGCTTGTTAAGGTAGGGTCAGTCTAGCTCCCGCTATCCCTTCCCCTCCCTTCTCCCTTCCCCCGAAAGGTGACGCGTGGGGCTCCGGTCAAACAGTAAATCACTCGACTCACAGCTCCGAACACTACTGTAAGTACACGCCTGATCATATTTTAGTGGACTTATTGGTTGAAAGCTTCACTTTTGACCAATAATTAACTTAGTCCTTTCAGTCTTGATAGGTTAAATGTTTTAATAATCACCACTCTTTTAGGTATTTTACTTATCATGGAGAGTGATTTCTTAAGCAGTGGGTAATCTGTCTCTCTTTACAGCTTGAAATGACAGAGAGGGTCACCTGCCAATCAACGAGTAGAATTGAAGGAGACGGACTAACGTTCTGAGACGTCCCAATTTCTGATCCACTTACCTGTTTGTGTATGCAAGTAGCAGGATATAACCCCTCATCATTGCAGTGGAAAAAACCTGCTTTCCTGTCATCTGGACAGATTATTGATGGCTATAATATCTGTGAAGAACGAGCCGGTGGGTTGTCACCAACACCTGCGACCCCCCCCATCATCGGCAACGGCTACGATTTCAACAACATGCAGTGTCACCAACACCAGACACCCAAGTTTTATATAAATATATTAGCGTTGAATTCAGATATCATTTATATTTTTCATTTTTCATTTTCTTTAAGGTAGGATCAATATTTCATATTTAAGTGTTTTATATTTTAAATTTTCTAAATAATAAAGTGTTTATGTTTGTCAGTTTTTTTCTTTTTCTATTCATTAATTTTCCTGAGGAGGAACCAGCCTTGGTAATACTGTCTGAAGTTGTTACAGGGCTGAGTAAGCCTTCACATGCACCAAAAAGTCTTTTAATACTCCCCAATGCTGTATGTAAAACTCCGCAGACAGCCCATCTCTTCCCGGCGCCTTACCCCTGCTCATACTCATTAAAGCCGTCCACACCGTCTCCGGTGCCTGCCCGGCAGCACATGACTCTCTCGGAAGAGTTACACACTCTTGCTTCCTCAAGGCGGCCTCCTCGACCTCCACACTCTAAGCCTTGTTCAAGGAAATCGACTCAGGTCGTACCAAATTCAACGTCGCAAGGTCCTCTGATGCCTCCTTATGTTGCTCATCCGCCTGTGTACCCTGTCGTTGAACACATTGCGCAGCAATGTGATCATAGGCACCGCATAAGCGACAGGTACGTCGTTGCCCCGCGTAGGTCACATTACTTGAGTCCTGAAGTCTTCTAGGTAAACATAGGAAGGAATGGGATGCCTCAGTGTCATTTTCAAGGAAAAACTTCCTTCAGGCATCCCAGCATATGATCCTTCCTTCCACTTCCCCAATGTCGCCGTATGAACAGTCCCAAACTTCTCGAAGACGGCACGTAGGTCTGCCTCATCAGCCTCAAAGGGTACATTCCTGATCTTCCCCCACGTATAATGGCGGGACACATGTAGCCTTACCGTCACAGCAGGATTCACTGGTACACAAAGATCTTGGAATCTGGCGACTATGTCTTCGTATACACTTGCATTGCGAAATTTCACAAAAACTCTATATGCCCCGTTCAAGGCTACACCATACAGCTCTTCGGTGGCAATGCCGTATGTGTCCCTGATGATGGCAGGTAATAAAACTTGAGCTGAATGGGCATGCACAACCCCACGCACCACTTCTACGCCGACAGTGTTTACCCTTCTTCTTGCCTGCTGCGCCATTTTGTTAAAACCAAGTTGTCACCGGCTGATAGCAGAGGGCAGGCTCAGCTCACGTCCGCTCGTCCCAGAGGTTGAGCGACGAATGAATCACACATTAGTGGAAATGCGCGCAAACGAGCATGCTAAAAACCCCTTGCTACCAAAATTATTCACAAGAATAAAATGCAGAATTGAAAATCAAATTAACTCATATTAGTGGCTATAGTTTGCATGACAGACGTAGAATAGACCTGTTTGCATATACGGTCAACACATGCTGGTTTATCGAAATACAAACCGCTACCATATACACAAGTTATTCATTCCTTGTATGGTTAGATTTTGCCACCGAAGTGGCTAGTTTATTGTGCACCCCATATCCATCCTGTGGATGGTAGCGCAAGAGTATATGGATACACAAAAGGCCTAGGAACTAGGCCCCAAAAGGGTTAACAGGAGTACATTCGGATTCATATCTACAGTTCACTTATCTGTTACAAGAAAATATAGAAAATTCTCTTGATATATCTGGTATCTTATTTTCATTATTAAGACATTTTGACAGGTCACATAGGTTAATATACTACCTCTATATTCTTCAATAAATGGACAATTAAGCACAATGTTCAAGACAGTGACCATAGGCCTTACCACATAATTTGCATTTGGTTTGATCATGATTGTGTGAGTCTCCCTAACTGCCAGAAGTACTTGTAACCAAGCCTAAGCCTGGTTGCTACAACATCAGTCTGTTCACATTGCAAGTTGCTCCATAAACATACTTATCTATGCTCATGTTATCATAGTGAGTTATAGATCTACTCAGGCTTCTAATAGGATTCCTATAACATTCATTTTCAGTATTTACTTCTCTCCTAATATTATTTCTAATGCTAGACACAGATATGCCAAAGTTATATTCTATATTCTTCTTCTGGGTGCTTTTCTTGGCTAACATCAACTTTATCATGAAGGAGTAATCCAATGTGTGGTGGGATCCATAGCAATTGTACATAATTCCTTTTTCTCTGATTTTTGAGTATCAATACCTGGCTTCCCTAACATAATGTTAGAGCCATTATGTGAGTTAAGAGTCTTCAGTGATGACATAGAATCAGTAATGATGATAGAGTCAAGCTCAGTGTCATATGTTAGCTTTAGCGCCATTAGGATTGCAAACAATTCAGTTTATAGTGTAGACGCCTAGTTGTTATATCTTATGCCTAACTCAACAAATTTATTACCGTTCTTAACTAGGCGAGAAATTTCTTCTTGAGCAGTTGGTTTAACAAGTGATTTAAGGAAGGGATTACCAGTAATTAGCTTGCAGATATTAAATGAACACATCTTCCATGGTAGGGTGAAATACTCTTGTTGTCCACGGTGATACAGTTCATGAAGGTCATAAATTTAATATATTTGCATGTTTTCACAACCCATTTAGATCTGTGTGTATTTACTTCTAAACATTTAGTAAGAATCATAGTGACAGTGTCTGGTTCATTTCTTAACATTCTATTACCGAGTACAGTGTTAATCTCAGTAATCCTATCACTGATACTAGAAATACCAAGCTCCTTCCTCATAATAAGAACCGTTTTAGATTTGGGACAGCCAAGAATGAGTCTGAGAGCTTCATTTTGTATTAAGTCCAAGGGTTGGAGAGACCTTTCTCTAGGTAATATCAACAAGGTATCAGCTAATCAATTAAAGACCTAACATAGGCTAATGTACATCATTCTCGCGATTGTCACATTATCACTATAGATGGGGCTGTAGCCAGCAACAGTTTTGAGAGGATTTAGCCTATCTTTGCACTTCTTATGTAGTTGGGGTATGGTGGATTTATTGAAAGGTACATCTACACCAAGGTATCTGTAAGATTTAACATATCTGTTTTCACCCTGCAAACAGATGGGTGGGGAACGTTATTTGCTTATCAATATGTTCGTTTTAGAGGAAGGTATTGTATTATTATTTATTTTTATTATCACACTGGCCGATTCCCACCAAGGCAGGGTGGCCCGAAAAAGAAAAACTTTCACCATCATTCACTCCATCACTGTCTTGCCAGAAGGGTGCTTTACACTACAGTTTTTAAACTGCAACATTAACACCCCTCCTTCAGAGTGCAGGCACTGTACTTCCCATCTCCAGGACTCAAGTCCGGCCTGCCGCTTTCCCTGAACCCCTTCATAAATGTTACTTTGCTCACACTCCAACAGCACATCAAGTATTAAAAACCATTTGTCTCCATTCACTCCTATCAAACACGCTCACGCATGCCTGCTGGAAGTCCAAGCCCCTCGACACAAAACCTCCTTTACCCCCTCCCTCCAGCCTTTCCTAGGCCGACCCATACCCCGCCTTCCTTCCACTACAGACTGATACACTCTTGAAGTCACTCTGTTTCGCTCCATTCTCTCTACATGTCCGAACCACCTCAACAACCCTTCCTCAGCCCTCTGGACAACAGTTTTGGTAATCCCACACCTCCTCCTAACTTCCAAACTACGAATTCTCTGCATTATATTCACACGACACATTGCTCTCAGACATGACATCTCCACTGCCTCCAGCCTTCTCCTCGCTGCAACATTCATCACCCATGCTTCACACCCATATAAGAGCTTTGGTAAAACTATACTCTCGTACATTCCCCTCTTTGCCTCCAAGGACAAAGTTCTTTGTCTCCACAGACTCCTAAGTGCACCACTCACCCTTTTCCCCTCATCAATTCTATGACTCACCTCATCTTTCATAGACCCATCCGCTGACACGTCCACTCCCAAATATCTGAATACATTCACCTCCTCCATACTCTCTCCCTCCAATCTGATATCCAATCTTTCATCACCTAATCATTTTGTTAACCTCATAACCTTACTCTTTCCTGTATTCACTTTTAATTTTCTTCTTTTGCACACCCTACCAAATTCATCCATCAATCTCTGCAACTTCTCTTCAGAATCTCCCAAGAGCACAGTGTCATCAGCAAAGAGCAACTGTGACAACTCCCACTTTATGTGTGATTCTTTATCTTTTAACTCCACGCCTCTTACCAAGACCCTCGCATTTACTTCTCTTACAACCCCATCTATAAATATATTAAACCACCACGGTGACATCACACATCCTTGTCTAAGGCCTACTTTTACTGGGAAATAATTTCCCTCTTTCCTACATTCTCTAATTTGAGCCTCACTATCCTCGTAAAAACTCTTCACTTCTTTCAGTAAGCTACCTCCTACACCATACACCTGCAACATCTGCCACATTGCCCCCCTATCCACCCTGTCATACGCCTTTTCCAAATCCATAAATGCCACAAAGACCTCTTTAGAATTATCTAAATATTGTTCACTTGTATGTTTCACTGTAAACACCTGGTCCACACACCCCCTACCTTTCCTAAAGCCTCCTTGTTCATCTGCTATCCTATTCTCCGTCTAACTCTTAATTCTTTCAACAATAATTCTACCATACACTTTACCAGGTATACTCAACAGACTTATCCCCCTATAATTTTTGCACTCTCTTTTGTCCCCTTTGCCTTTATACAAAGGAACTATGCATGCTCTCTGCCAATCCCTAGGTACCTTACCCTCTTCCATACATTTATTAAATAATTGCACCAACCACTCCATAACTATATCCCAAACTGCTTTTAACATTTCTATCTTTATCCCATCAATCCCGGTTACCTTACCCCCTTTCATTTTACCTACTGCCTCACGAACTTCCCCCACACTCACAACTGGCTCTTCCTCACTCCTTCAAGATGTTATTCCTCCTTGCCCTTTACACGAAATCACAGCTTCCCTATCTTCATCAACATTTAACAATTCCTCAAAATATTCCCTCCATCTTCCCAATACCTCTAACTCTCCATTTAATAACTCTCCTCTCCTATTTTTAACTGACAAATCCATTTGTTCTTTAGGCTTCCTTAACTTGTTAATCTCACTCCAAAACTTTTTCTTATTTTCAACAAAATTTGTTGATGACATCTCACCCACTATCTCATTTGCTCTCTTTTTACATTGCTTCACCACTCTCTTAATCTCTCTCTTTTTCTCCATATACTCTTCCCTCCTTGCATCACTTCTTTGTAAAAACTTCTCATATGCTAACTTTTTTCCCTTACTACTCTCTTTACATCATCATTCCACCAATTGCTCCTCTTCCCTCCCGCACCCACTTTCCTGTAACCACAAACTTCTGCTGAACACTCTAACACTACATTTTTAAACCTACCCCATACCTCTTCGACCCCATTGCCTATGCTCTCATTAGCCCATCTATCCTCCAATAGCTGTTTATATCTTACCCTAACTGCCTCCTCTTTTAGTTTATAAACCTTCACCTCTCTCTTCCCTGATGCTTCTATTCTCCTTGTATCCCATCTACCTTTTACTCTCAGTGTAGCTACAACTAGAAAGTGATCTGATATATCTGTGGCCCCTCTATAAACATGTACATCCTGAAGTCTACTCAACAGTCTTTTATCTACCAATACATAATCCAACAAACTACTGTCATTTCGCCCTACATCATATCTTGTATACTTATTTATCCTCTTTTTCTTAAAATATGTATTACCTATAACTAAACCCCTTTCTATACAAAGTTCAATCAAAGGGCTCCCATTATCATTTACACCTGGCACCCCAAACTTACCTACCACACCCTCTCTAAAAGTTTCTCCTACTTTAGCATTCAGGTCCCCTACCACAATTACTCTCTCACTTGGTTCAAAGGCCCTATACATTCACTTAACATCTCCCAAAATCTCTCTCTCTCCTCTGCATTCCTTTCTTCTCCAGGTGCATACACGCTTATTATGACCCACTTCTCGCATCCAACCTTTACTTTAATCCACATAATTCTTGAATTTACACATTCATATTCTCTTTTCTCCTTCCATAACTGATCATTCAACATTACTGCTACCCCTTCCTTCTCTAACTCTCTCAGATACTCCAGATTTAATCCCATTTATTTCCCCCCACCGAAACTCCCCTACCCCCTTCAGCTTTGTTTCGCTTAGGGCCAGGACATCCAACTTCTTTTCATTCATAACATCAGCAATCATCTGTTTCTTGTCATCCGCACTACATCCACGCACATTCAAGCATCCCAGTTTTATAAAGTTTTTCTTCTTCTCTTTTTTAGTAAATGTCTACAGGAGAATGGGTTACTAGCCCATTGCTCCCGGCATTTTAGTCGCCTCATACGACACGCATGGCTTACGGAGGAAAGATTCTTTTCCAGTTCCCCATGGACAATGTAAGAAATAAAGAAGAACAAGAGCTATTTAGAAAAAGGAGAAAAACCTAGATGTATGTATATATATATGCATGTGCGTGTCTGTGAAGTGTGACCAAAGTGTAAGTTGGAGTAGCAAGATATCCCTGTTATCTAGCGTGTTTATGAGACAGAAAAAGAAACCAGCAATCCTACCATCATGCAAAACAGTTACAGGTTTCTGTTTCACAGTCATCTGGCAGGACGGTAGTACTTCCCTGGGTGGTTGCTGTCTACCAACCTACTACCTAATCGATTACACATTTCTTGAACTTCATTAAGAATGGTACTCATCTTCTTATGCCTGTTGTATATGGATCATGATGTCATCAGCATAGCTTATAGGTATATGTTCAGGTAAGGCAGGTAGAGCATTTAGGAGAGCATTAATCAGAACATTAAATAGCATGGGACTGAGAACTCCTTCCTATTTGACAGGCATCCTATTATCCAGCAGAGTAGGCTGCCACGAATATTCATTTTGGCTAATTCTCGTAGTATAACGGTTCTATTTGCGATATCAAATTCAGATTTTAGAACAAGAAATGTGGTAAAACTAGTAGGGATGTGTACAGTGTGAAAGGTGTAAATACAATTCTGTACACTTTTACCTTTCATGAACCCATCAGAGATGAGGGGAAAATTGGTGTCTGATTCTTTAGTACAGTCTGTTAAGTATCATTCTTTCAAAAGTTTTACAAAGACAACTAGTTAAGGAGATCGGTCTAAATGTGTCAGGCTGTTGCGGCTTAGGAATAGGCACAATGAAGCTATTGGTCCAGGAAGTAGGAAGAACACCCTCAATGTAACTGACATTATACAGTGCTAACGAAGGTTGTCAGGAGTGGTTGATCGACCTTCAGTTAATACATTATCTAATTCATACTCGGTGAAGAGGCAATCACTCTAATCAATATTTTGGCTAATAAAATTAATCAATACCTTGTATGGTAGTCAAAATACGTATCTATTCCATACACGAGTCATCACATCTTAAATGGTAATTGTAATACAGACGTCTAACATAGACACGAGCCATCACATCTTACATCGAAGTCTCAAAATGAATTTTTTGTTATACATATTAGTCGTGATTTCTTGCATGGTAAACGTAATACAGATCATTACCACACTCACCAATCATCACATCTTGCATGACAGTCATAACACAGGTGTTTACCACACACACACATTAGTCGCATTCTGTATGATAGTTGTAATAGAGGGCTCTACTTTATCCCAACGGATTCTTGAATCGTGTCGACTAAATGAGAATCATGATACAGTCGAGAAGAATGTTTCCTGCATTATTAAGATCTTGCTGGTGCTGGAGTTCATGGTGGCGCTCACTAGGGAATTCGCTGCCTCAATTTCCACTGAACAATAATAGTAATTTACCTGATGAGGACCGGCGTCACCCGAGGAAAAAACAACTTTATATCAGTGAGTTTTTTGTCTGACAACCCCCATATGACTTCTGCGCACGCACGCACACGTACAAACACACATACGCACGCACAAACAACAGCAGCAGCAGCAGCAGCAGTAGTAGTAGTAGTAGTAGTATTAGTGTAGAATATATAGTTATATGTCAGCAGTACAGCAGCAGCAGCAGCAGCAGCAGCAGCAGCAGTAGCAGTAGTAGTCAAGAGCCAAGTGATCAGGCTGAGGAAGGAGGGAGGGAAACTCACAAGAAGCAACCAAGAAGTGTGAGGAGTTCAGAGATTCACAGAGAGACTTCCAGCAAACCGAGGGGCTAGAGTGCACCAGCAAGTGCTGGACACAATGCACACAACCAAGTAGGTGCAGAAACTGCTGGTTGAATCAGATACCTCGAAGACGATGGGCCTAGATAACATCTCCCTGTGAGTCCTGAGAGAGGGAGTAGATGCAATGTATGTGCCACTTACAACAATCTTTAATCTGTTGAAACAGACAACTGCTTGAGGTGCGAAAGACAGCAAACGTTGTACCAATTTTTAAGGAAGGAGACAGACAGGCAACAATAAACTACAGATCTGTGTCACTGACATTTATAGTATGTAAAGATGTAGGAAAGATTATCAGCAGAAGAGTGTTGACAATGGGCTTATATATGACAACCACCATGGCTTCAGGGAAGGGAAACCTACTGGAGTTCTACGATAAAGTAACAGGAGAGAGAGGGATGGGTAGACTGCTTCTTCTTGGACTATAAGGCTTTCGATACAGTAATACACAAGAGGGTGGTTGAAAAACTAGAAGAGCAAACAGGAATAGCATTGAAAGTACTGCAATGGATCAGGGAATACCTGACAGGAATGAAAGAACGCGTGTTGGAAAGTGACAAGGTGTCAGAGGGGGTGCATGTGTCGAATAGGGTTCCACAAAGGTCATTACTAGAACCAGTGTTGTTTCTAGTATATGTGTATGACATGACAGAAAATATAGATTTAGAGGTGTTCCTGTTTGTAGACGATGCGAAGCTAACGAGAATACAAGTGTACGAGTTCAGGTAAGCCTACAAGGACATATGGATAGGCTGCAAGCCTAGTCGTACAAATGGTTCCTGGAATTTAAAACCCAGCAAGTGCAAAGTCATGAATTTGGGGAAGGACAAAGACTACCACACAGAGTACAGCCTAGGAGGTCAAAGACTGCAAAACTCACTCAAGGAAAAGGATCATGGGGTGAGCATCATACCGAGGACATCAGAGGCACACATCAACGAAATAACTGCTACAGCATATGGGCTCCTGACAAACCTAAGAATAACATTTAGATATCTATGGAGTCATTCAAGACATTGTGCACTGTACGTCAGGTCCATATTGAAGTATTCATCACTAGTATGGAACCCACACCTGGTCAAACACTTCAAGAAATTGGAGAAAGTGCGAAGGTATGCACCAAGACTAGTCCCAGAATTAAGAGGTATACCTTAAGAGGAGAGGTTAAAGGAAATCAACCTGACGACACAAGACGACACGAGGGATAGGGGGAACATGATAACATATAAAATACTGAGAGGAATTGACAAGGTGGATAGGGAAAGAATGTTTCAGAGATGGGACACAGCAATAAGGGTCACAGATGGAAGCTGAAAACTCTGATGAGTTACAGAGATGTTAGGAAGTATTTCTTCAGTCATAGTTGTCAGGAATTGGACCAATCTGGATTGACGTAGTGGAGGCAGGAACCATACATAAATTTAAGAAGAGGTTCAGTTAAGCTCATGGAGAAGGGAGAGAGTGGACCTAGTAGTGAACTGTGAAGAGGCGGGGCCAGGAGTTGTGACTCGACCCTTACAACCACAACTAGGTGACTCCACACACACAAAATCTGTCCTCCGGCAGATATTACGTAAGTGTCGACATGGCTATCAGATCTGTATTACACGTGAGAAAGTTTGCTTCTTCTGGAGGGTAATAGTTCCTCAGCAAGAATTAAGGAAGATTTGTTTGTGAATCATAACCGGTGTGTTGTAAATGTTGTTACGAAAGGAAAGACTGTGGGCTTGCTCAGTATATTTTGTACCGTGACGGTGCTTATGTCACTCTAAAGAACATGAAACGAAATGTTTTGTCCAACATGACCAAGGAGTGCCACGCTGAAGCTGTGGTTGGGAAGTTTGTCAGTAGATGTTGGCTCGTCGTTTCTTAGAAGAGTGAGAGGAAACTGTCGTAATATCATCTGTGACAAGTCCAGGTAGTTTGCACGGGGAACCAGAGGTAGGCCGTTCCGAACTGTGTGATCTGAATATCGACTCATTGTAGGGGAAGAAGTCGGAATCATAGTTAAAGTCGTGAGGAGATCAGATGTGTCAAAAGGGTCGGTCGGAACCTCAGTACCAGAGGTGGGCAATGAAATGTTACCTGAAGGTACCAGGTTTGTAGAGAGGTTTGAAAGAATGGTCCAATGACGTGTCAGGGTAGATTTTGCCACCGAAGTGGCTAGTTTATTGTGCACCCCATATCCATCCTGTGGACTGTAACGCATGAGCATATGGATACACAAAATGCCTAGAAGTAGGCGCCAAAAGGGTTAACAGGAGTACATCTGGATTTATATCTACAGCTCACTTATCTGTAACAAGCAAATTTAGGAAATTTGCTTAAATATATCCCGTATCTCATTTTCATTAACAAGATACCTTGACATGTCACATAGGGTGTTATACTATATATTCCTCAGTAAGTGGACAATCAAGCACATAGTGTTCAAGATAGTCAGCATAAGGCTGGCCACATACTTTTTATTTGGCTTGATCACGTATATTTCCCAAATGACAGAAGTACTTGTAACCAAGCCTAAGCCTGGCCACTGCAACATCAGTCAGCCTGTTTATCAGCCTGTTTATATTGCAAGTTGCTCCATAAACATACTTATCTATGTTCATTGTATCGTAGTGGGGTATAGATCTACTCAGGCTTCCATATCATTCCTGTAACATTTATTTCCATTATTTACCTCTCTCCTAATATTATTCCTAATGTTAGACACAGATATACCAAAATTATATTCTACTTTCTCCTCCAGGGTACTTTTCTTGGCGAACATTTCAACTTTATCATGAGGAAGTAATCCAGTGTGTGATGGGATCCATTTTTGAGTATCTATACCTGGCTTCCCCAGTGAGCATGTTGTTCGAGCCATTGAGTCGAGAGGTATGAAAGGGGCATTTGTTTGGAGTATGGTACCTGTGTGCTCTGTTGCAGTGTTCCAGGAAGTCTAAAATCACCAGTATTGACGTGTTGTGTTCTGTAGATGTGGAATGGTAGCATTAAGTGTGCATGGTATTTATATTAATAGGATGAGGGACATGAATAAGGGAAAAATATATTAGCTATATTTATTGTTTTGAGAGTTGGCATTCAAAGAGCATCCGCAGGTGAAGTACAATATGTGAGCTATGGTTAAATGAGGAGAAAATGAAAGTGATAGTTGTATTGGCTGTGGTATATAATAGAGACTATTAAAGAGTATTTCTACATCCAGGGTGAGCAACCACGTCCGTAATCGCCACGAGTATTCAATTGGCCATGAAATTGTGGCGAAACTGAATTTACCGGATAACGTTTAAACACATGTGTTTCTAACGAATTTTGGGCCTCGGTAGACAGCATCTCCAAGATCCCTAACCCCTCATCTATGCTAAAGATTACATTCTCAGACGTCTCCATGGCTGCCCAAGCTCTCTCTGACAGTCTGGCCATCTCATATTACCATATTCACCCAAGTCATATAGAACAAGAACGTTTCACATACATCTCCCACTGCTGGACCTGCTACTCCTATAATCACACCACCAAGGACTGCCCCATCAAGGATAAGAAGTTTTGTTCAAAATGTGGGAATGATGGACACGATTTCAGATCCTGCACCATCACTACAGCACCATGTCTTAACTGCATCATACCCTCGCAGCTAAGTGCCCACTCAGGAAAGAAATATTGAAGAAAACGAAAGTTCTGAAGAATACCTCCAATTCACCGACATACGCTGCAATAACTAAACCACAAACCGACACCACCAAGACTGTACACGACAATCTACAGGCACCATCGCCCAGCAACTCCCTCTCTCCACTCCCCGACGGTGCTCCCTCCAAGGTGCTGTACTGCATGGTGTATGCACACCTTGCAAACGCAGCAAACCCCGGCACTTTCAACACCACTGTTAACGAACTATTCCGTCTGGACAACATGCCTGTCTTCAATTTTCCGGACTCCACACCTTCAGCAGACATCCTCAAGATCCTACCCAACGCCCTGAACTTTACCGCACCTGCAGACCTGTCTCCTGCTCAAGCAACTGCTCCTTTAACTTCTATAACCACTTCCACCGCTGACAACGTTGATCATGCTGCCTCAACCACCGTCTCCCACCTCTCCCAGCCTGCTGTTACACAACCATTACACCTCTCCACTGCTCCTGTCGACCCTCAGTCACCTGCTACCACCATTGTAGATTCGGCCAATGAATCCACTCCAGAAGAGGAAGACAGCGACGACTCCAGTAAACCCTCATGGAAAACCTTACCTTCTACACTTCTCCTTCAGATACTGACACCATGACCTGTACTGAACTCTACAAAATCCTCAGTGCTGGAACAGTTAAGTATGCCTGTGAATCACCGCTTCACTTCACACTCACCCAAGTTCTTGAGTTCATCAAGCCTCTACGTTTCACCTTCAGTAACAAGGCTAAATTATACCACCTATCTAGGAGCAGCTTCAAAAAGTTCGAAAATGGCTCCATTGCAAACCTGCCTCCTCAGTTATTCCTATAACTCCCATATGTGTTCTACCCTCTGATGTGACCTAACCTGCTGCCAGCTACTCAAGATTCAAGACTTCAACTACCACAAGTTTCGTTGCAACAGTCCCTACTATTCCTGTTCTCAAGTCTGCCCCACGATCGCCTTAGCTGCTGGGTTAAGCCCTGGTTCTGTTTCTACGACTAAGAACACTCCTCTCCAGAGCTATTCTTCGTCTGTCCCGTCTTCCACGCTCATCCCATTGAGATCTTACCTGAACTTGCTCGCTCAAACATACTTTAGATCCAACACATGCAGTTTCTGTGAAACAGAACGCCACAGTTAAACCTTACAATCAGATTAATAGCAGAATATTGCCGGACACAGGTGAAGAAGAGCGATACTGAACACAACGGAAAAAACCTGAAAGCTGTGATGTAAACATATTTGCTTGAATGTACGGAAATTATTGTAATTTTCATGCATATATACATATCATAGTGATCTATTTGAGTATTTTCCTCGCCTACCACCCCCTATATTGTATGTGAATTTTATTTGGAAACAAAATACATTAACAAAGGTACAATGGAAAGGAGAACATAAATGACATCTCAGAGAATACATCTCTAATACTTTATCCAGCTCCCCGGTGGAAGGCCGTGTGCCAAGAATGCTGTGGGCATTGTTAATCTGGATCGCAACACTGAGTCTCGAAGAGCAACCTAGCCGCTCTGGGGTCCTTGGTTTCCATGATGAGTTTTTCACCTAACTCTTAGAGGAATCTTAGAGCACACTTGCCCCATGCTCGGAGGGTTTCCGATCCAACTGGGAGGAAGTTATAACATGGTGGCAGCCCTCTGTATTTGTTGATCTTCTGGGTCTTCCTTAACTGGCGCCCCAACTCCTTTGGCTTTAGAGTATGGTGAGAAGATGTCAACCAAAATAGAGACCCAGGTGTAGTCCCATGCAATCTGCTTACCATCCTTCCACGGTAGCAATGTGACTGAATCTGGAAGCTGATGCCCGGCTGCAAATGCTCCAATGTTCGGTGAGTATGGAGGCGGCTGGGCGAAGAGCTACATCAATCCCAATGGTCTGCTGGTCGAGCCGAGTGCCCAAGGAGAAATTTGGAACAACTAAAAGGAAATCTCCTATATAAATATATATGTCGTGCCGAATATGTAAAACAAACACAGGTAATGAATGGCCTGTGAGACCTGGTCGTAATGGGAATTGGAGCAAACTCAGCAGTAGACTATAATGTATATTTTGTCTTCACCCACTATATACAGGTATATACACCATGTATAATATGTACAGATAGAATAAGAATTGTACACGACAGTGACAGATGGCAAAACAGAAGCCAGGTGCACTATACTCAACCAGCAGGTAGGCAAGTCTGCCAAAGCTTACCGCAAGTGAACCACGTTGCTTCAGCTTTGGTGGGCTTGCCAGTGATTGGTCGAAGAACCAAGGTACTGATTTAACAACAGGTACCCGACTGATCGTTAAACCCTTACCACCGGTGCACTGGTTGGGAGGCAGCCTATATGGGAGTGTGACATATGACGAATAAATTGTAACATTCTCTTTGCATACCACAAATAACAATGCTCTTCTTGCCGAATAAGGTAAACAAAAATTTGCGTATGCAATAATTTCGCAAAAATCATTCTGAACATAACGAAAACAATATATTTCATTGTGTTTGTTGATCATTAAATTATTGTAAACTTATCTAGAATATATTTAGTTGAATTAGGCTAAACTAAATTGTGCTTTTAATAAGGTTAGGTAAATTTTCTAAGGTTCTTTTGATAGAAAATTATAAATTTTTACATTAACATAAATGAAATAAATATATCTTTAAACGTATAAGACAAAATTTTAGAAAAGACTTAATTTTAAATGTGATCTTGCCAAATGACCAATTTTACCTATCTGGCATGACTATATATATATATATATATTCTTGGGCATTAGGAATAAAACACCAATTTAACTGTACTACTTAGGGTTATTGGAAACAATTTTGTTAAGCAGTCTTTTTTCAAAATATTTTATGTACAAATTGCTAAGGACAAGTGAAGGAAGATTTTCCATTCCCATACCAGACTAAATATTACAGATATGTTGATGAAATTTTTTTCCTTACAAAAATACAGCTGGACTTTTATCACAGAGGCAGAGATAGAGACAGATGGATGGATTTTATCCTCTATTTTCAAAATCTATCACCTTACCTTACCTTAGACATTATTTAGTACTCCGTTCTCGTTCTTCAGCTTCATATTATTCTAGACCTGAAGCTGAACTCTTCTCCAGGCTGAGGGACTGACAACCTCAAATGCTTTTTCTCCAAGGTTTATGGACTGCTTACATCTTTATTTCGCTACGCCTTCTCTCTCTGTATTTAACTGAAGAAAGCTACTGTGTATACCTGTAAAGGGTTTCGGGAGTCAAAGCCCCCGTGGCCCGGTCTGAGACCAGGTCTTGTGGTGGATCAGGGTTTGATCAACCAGACTGTTACTGCTGGCCGCATGTAAACCGACGTAACAATCACAGCCCGGCTGATCAGGTACTGGCTTTAGGTGCCTGTCCAGTGCCTTCTTGAAGACAGCCAAGGGTCTATTGGTAATCCCTCTTATGTATGCTGGAATGAAGTTGAGGAGTCTCGAGACCCTGACACTTATCGTGTTATTTCTTAGTGAACTCGTGGCACCCCTGATTTTCATAGGGGGAATGATGCAGCTCCTGTCGAGTCTTTTACTGTCATAGGGAGTGATTCTCGTAAGCAAGTTTGGCACTAATCCCTCTAGGATTTTCCCTGAGTATATTATCATGTATCTCTCTCGACTGCATTCCAGGGAATACAAATCAAGATTCAACCGTTCCCAGTAATTTAGGTACTTTATCGTTTCTGTGTGTGCCATGAAAGTTCTCTGTACACTCTCCAGGTCAGCAATTTCGCCTGTCTTGAAGGAGGCAGTGAGTGTGCAGTAATATTCCAGCCTAGAGAGAACAAACAATTTGAAGAGAATCATCATGGGTTTGGTGTCCCATGTTTTGAAGGTTCTCATTATCCTTTCTATCATTCTTTGTAGCAGATCAGGTAGATACATTGTTGTGGTCTTTGAAGGTGAGATCCTCTGATATCATTCCCAGGCCCTTCACATTGGCTTTTCGCAATATTGTGTGGTTAGAATTTGTTGTATACCTTGATACAGTTTTAATTTCCTTACGTTTTCCATATTTGACTAGTTGAAGTTTCTTATCATTAAACTTCACATTGTTTTCTGCGGCCTGTTTAAAGGTTTGGTTGATATCTATTTGGAGTCTTGTGGTGTCCTCCATGGAAGACTTTCATGGCAATTCAGATGTCATCCGCGAAAGAAACGGAGCTATGGATTAAATCTTTATGTCAGATATGAGGAGGAAGCACAGGATGGGAGCAGGTACTGTGCCTTGTGGAACAGAGTTTTTCACTGTAGCCGCCTGAAGACTTTACTCTGTTTACTATTACTGTTTGTGTTCTATTTGTTAGAAAGTTATAGATCCATGTACCAACTTTTCCTGTTATTCCTTTATCACGCATTTTGTGCGCTATTACACCATGTTCGCACTATCTAAGGCTTTTGCAAAGTCTGCATTTCGTTTATGCTTGAAAGCATCGAGGACTTTGTCATAATAGTCCAGTAGCTGGGACAGGCAAGAGCGACCTACTCTAAACTTGTTGCCATGGGTTGTGTAACTGATGAGTATCTAGATGGTTGGCGATCATGCGAAACGTTTCATCAATAAAAACACCTAACTGGTGCACATGCGCCTTAATCTCTTAGTGTAAGGCTTGTAAATGATCCAAGTCGGACTGATACGCCGTCGTAAGCTCTTCCCTCCGAGAACAGTGAAGGACTAGCAAGCTGAAGAACCTCGTGGTCAATGAACCCAGCTGACCTAACCTTGAGGCGGGCAAACTTCTTGTCACATACTGTATGTCCATGTCACATATCGAATGGCACATGCAATCGCATTGTATCACACTAAAAATACAAATATTACCTTAAATTCTCCATCAATTAAATGACAACAGTTTGTTGACATCAGATGACATCTGTCCTTCTGAGCACAGACTATAACCTAATAATCTTAACAATAATTATAATAATGAAATATTACTAATAAAACAAATTGCAATATGAATAACAGAACTATGGTCAAGAAGAGAGTTATTTCCTTATGTGCATGACACACACACACACACACACACAAGCTAAGATGTTGGAGGTAGGTGGCATTGGAAAATCTCATGTACCAAGACGTAAGGGACACTACCATTAGAGAGAGGAGAGGATGAAACAGCAAGACTGGACCTATTATTCACCTTGAGTATTGCAGATAATGAGGACTAACAAAAAAAAAAAAAGGCACAATACCGTGACTGGAACGATACACAAATAACCCGCACATAAAAGAGAGAAGTTTACGACGACGTTTCGGTCCGACTTGGACCATTTACAAAGTCACACTAACCAGAAGTGGAGCAGGACGGCTATATATAGAGATGCCCGGGTGTTGCCCATGTGTCTTAATTTCATCTTGTCGGTATTATATACCATTCTTGTACTACTACTACCACTACTCCACCTCTTTCTGCCTATATATAGCCGTCCTGCTCCACTTTTGGTTAGTGTGACTTTGTAAATGGTCCAAGTCGGACCTAAACGTCGTCGTAAGCTTCTCTCTTTTATGTGCGGGTTATTTGTGTATAATGAGGACATCACATATGAAAGACTCCTCGGGGCCAGTGACCACATGATCCTGAGCTTCGAATACATAGAAGAGTTACAAATGGAGAGGGAAGCGGGAAGGGCAGGACGAATGAAGCCAAACTACAAGAAAGGGGACTACACAGGCATGAAGAATTTCCTGTACGGGGTTCAGTGAGACAGAACTGGCAGGGTAGTCAATAAACGAGATGTGAAACAATATGCAAGGAAGCTGAGGAGAGGTTTGTACCCATGGGTAACATAAATAACGAGAAAGCCAGGATGAGCCCTTGGTTCACCCAAAGGCATAGAGAGGCCAAAACTAAGTGTGCTAGGGAATGGAAGAAGTATAGAAGGCAAAGGACCCAGGAGAATAAGGAGAGCAGTCGTAGAGTCGGAACTGAATATGCACAGGTAAGAAGGGAGGTCCAACGACAATACGAAAATGACATAGCAGCGATAGCCAAATCTGAACTGAAGCTGTTGTTCAGCCACATCAGAAGGAAAACAGTTGAGGACCAGGTAATCAGGCTAAGGAAGATGAAAGTTGACTCATATGCAACATCTGGTGATCTTTATTATAGACGTTTCGCCATCCAGTGACTTTATCAATGCAGATTCTAGGACATAACTAGAAGATAGTGGAACTACATACAAAAGATGAGGTAAACAGTCCCTCAGCCTTGGTGTGAGGAGCACCGTGATTGTAGAGATTCTGGAGCACAGGCAAGGAGGCTGGCGCTTATATAGGTGTCAGTGGATAGGGACGTGTAGCAGACGAGGGCATAGTCACTGGTAGGCGGGATTCCCGTGGAAGTAGGTCATACCCAAAGGGATGGGTTAGTTGTAGTAGCCGTGGCTGAGGAAGGAAGGAGTAGAGATCACAAGGAACGACCGCAAAGTATGTGAGGAGCTCAATGTGAGATTCAAAGAAGTGTTCACAGAGGAGACAGAAGCGACTCCAGAAAGACAGAGAGGTGGGATACGCCATCAACTGTTGGACACAATACATACAACAGAGGAAGAAGTGAAGAGATTACTAAGCGAGCTAGACACCTTAAGGCGACAGGGCCGGATAACATCTCCCGATGGGTCCTGAGAGAGGAAGCAGAGGCGCTAAGAGTACCACTAACAACAATGTTCAACACATCTATCGAAACAGGGTGACTACCTAAGGTATGGAAGACAACAAATGTAGTCCCAATTTTTAAAAAAGGAGACAGACAAGAAGCATTAAACTACAGACCAGTGTCACTGACATGTACAGTATGCAAAGTTATGGAGAAGATTGTCAGGAGAAGAGTGCTGGAGCACCTAGAAAGGAATGAGCTCATCAGTGACAGCCTGCACGGTTTCAGGGAGGGGAAATCCTGTGTCACAAACCTACTGGAGTTCTATGAGAGCGTGACAGCAGTAAATCAAGAGAGAGAGGGGTGGGTAGATAGCGTTTTCTTGGACAGTAAGGAGTTTGACACAGTTCCACACAAGAGATTACTGCAAAAGCTGGAGGACCAAGCAGGGTTGTTTTTGGGACGTCACTGCAATGGATCAGGGAATATCTGTCAGGAAGACGACAGTGAGTCATGGTACGTGGCGAGGTGTCAGAGTGGGCGCCTGTGACGAGTGGGGTTCCGCAAGAGTCAGTCCTAAGACCGGTGCTGTGTCTGGTATTTGTGAACGAAATGACGGCAGGAATAGACTCAGAAGTGTCCCTGTTTGCAGATAATGTGAAGTTGATGAGAAGAATTCAATCGGACGAGGACCAGGCATAATCACAAAGGGATCTGGACAGGCTGCAGGCCTGGTCCAGCAACTGGCTCCTGGAGTTCAACTCCAACAAGTGCAAAGTCATGAAGATGGGGAAGGGCAAAGAAGACCACAGACGAAGTAAAGTCTAGGGGGCCAGAGACTACAAACCTCACTCGAGCAAAAGAATCTTGGGGTGAGTATAACACCGGGCACATCTGAGGTACACATCAGCCAAAAAACTGCTGCAGCATATGGGCGCCTAGCAAACCGAAAAATGCCATTCCGACATCTCAATAAGGAATCGTTCAGGACCCTGTACACCGTGTATGTCAGGCCTATATTGAGGTATGCAACACCAGTTTGGAACCCACACCTAGCCAAGCATGTACGGAAATTAAAGAAAGCGCAGAAGTTTGCAACAAGACTAGTCCCAGAGCTAAGGGGCATCTCCTACTAGGAGAGGTTAAAGGAAATCGACCTGACGACACTGGAAGACAGGAGAGATAGGGGGGATGTGATAACGACATATAAAATAATGAGAGGAATTGACAAGATGGACAGAGACAGGATGTTCCATAGGTGGGACACAGCAACAAGGGGTCACAGTTGGAAGTTGAAGACCCAGATGAATCACAGGGATGTTAGGAAGTATTTCTTCATTCACAGAGTTGTCAGGAAGTGGAATAGTCTGGGAAGTGATGTAGTGGAGGCAGGATCCATACATAGCTTTAACAAAAGGTATGATAAAGCTTAGGGAGCAGGAAGAGTGAAGTAGTAGCGACCAGTGAAGAGGAGGGGCCTGGAGCTGTGACTCGACCTCGGCAACCACAACCAGGTGAGTACACACACACACACACACACACACACACACACACACACAGTGGGCGCCTGTGACGAGCGGGGTCCCACAGGGGTCAGTTCTAGGACCAGTGCTATTTTTGATATATGTGAACGACATGATGGAAGGAATAGACTCTGAAGTGTCCCTGTTCACAGATGATGTGAAGTTGATGAGAAGAATTAAATCAGATGAGGGTGAGGCAGGACTGCAAAGAGACCTTGACAGGCTGGACATGTGGTCCAGTAACTGGCTTCTCGAATTCAATCCAGCCAAATGCAAAGTCATGAAGATTGGGGAGGGGCAAAGAAGACCGCAGACAGAGTATAGGCTAGGTGGACAAAGACTACAGACCTCACTCACGGAGAAAGACCTTGGGGTGACCATAACACCGAGCACATCACTGGAGGCACACATCAACCAAATAACTGCTGCAGCATACGGGCGCCTGGCAAACCTGAGAATAGCGTTCCGATACCTTAATAAGGAATCGTTCAAGACACTGTACACTGTGTATGTTAGGCCCATACTGGAGTATGAAGCACCAGTCTGGAACCCACACCTGGTCAAGCACGTCAAGAAGTTAGAGAAAGTACAAAGGTTTGCAACAAGGCTAGTCCCAGAGCTCAGGGGAATGTCGTACGAGGAAAGGTTAAGGGAAATCGGACTGACGACACTGGAGGACAGAAGGGTCAGAGGAGACATGATAACGACATACAAGATACTGCGGGGAATAGACAAGGTGGACAGAGATAGGATGTTCCAGAGAGGGGCACAGGGACAAGGGGTCACAACTGGAAGCTGAAGACTCAGACGAGTCACAGGGACGTTAGGAAGTATTTCTTCAGTCATAGAGTTGTCAGGAAGTGGAATAGCCTAGCAAGTGAAGTAGTGGAGGCAGGAACCATACATAGTTTTAAGAAGTGGTATGATACAGGTCAGGAAGCAGAGAGAGAGAGGACCTAGTAGCGATCAGTGAAGAGGCAGGGCCAGGAGCTGAGTCTCGACCCCTGCAACCACAATTAGGTGAGTACAATTAGGTGAGTACACACACAAACACACACACACACACACACACACATGTAAGGAATCATTCACGATACTGTACACCATGTATGTCACGCCCATATTGGAGTATGCAGCCCCAGTATGGAACCCAGACCTGATCAAATACGTCAAGAAGTTGGAGAAAGTGCAAAAGTTTGCAACAAGGTTATTTCTGGGGCTAAGGGGTACTTCCTACGAGAAGAGGCTAAGGGAACTCAAACTGACAATACTGGAGGACAGGAAGGATAAAGGAGACATGATAACGACGTATGAAATACTAAGAGGAATTGACAAGGTCAGAATATTTCAGAGATAGGACATAGGAACAAGGGATAACATCTGAAACTTGAAATCCCAGATAAGTCATAAGGATGTTAGGAATTATTTCTTTAGCTTTAGAGTTGTCAGGAAGTGGAATAATCTGGAGAGTGAAGTAGTGGAGGCAAGTTCCATACACAGCTTTAAGGCTCATAGAGCAGGAAGAGAGTGACTTAGTATCGACCATTTAAGAGGAGAGGCCAGGAGCTATGACTCGACCTATGAAACCAAATATAGGTGAATGCATATATGTGAGTACACACATATTTCAACTCTTTGCTCTGGGCCACTTCTTCCCACTGACAGATCAGTACAGGAATGTCTGGTCTTATAGCAGATTTAGAGGAAGTTATTGCATGCGGCGTGATCAGTCTCGAAATTTAAAGAAGTGGAGATCCCAAACAATAAATATGGTAGGAAGCTGAAGAAGAGGGAGCAGAATGTTGATGGACAGAGCAATAACTGAAGTTAATTGAATTTAGATGCAATACGAAGACGTCAAGAAAAGAAAGTTTAAAATATCTTCGAAAAGACAGAAAACTGGAAAAAAGTATTGGAAAGACGCAAGGAACTAGAGAAAGTTGAAATACATGATGAAGTTCTAAGAGTAAAGAGACGACCTACGAGACTCGTAGAAGGAACTACAGCGTATGAAGAGAAGGAGAAAGGAGCAGAGATTAAAACAGGGCAGAAGGAGGGAAGAAAAGATGGGAAAATAGAAGGCAATCAGATATTTTCGGATATGCTCTCAAGAAGCCGACAGATACAACCAATAAGGAAAGAAGCGAAGAAAGTGTTAAAGAAAGACAAGGCAATCTCGAGGAAAAAAATGGCAGAAGAGAGGGGGATCTCTGATGATCCCAGGTCTTCATGAATCTGATGGATCCTACAAATGTTAAGAGATGAATACATGAGATTCAAGTGGTCACTAAATTTACAGGAAAGGTAGAAGTTGAGCAATTGACAAAATTTCAAAGAAATGCAAGGTAATCGAGGGGGAAAATATACAAAGCCAAACATAACCTTACAACAGAAGCTCAGCGAGGTAGGATTGTGTGTTGGCAACCACTGTAACTGAAGACAGTAAGATACCGGAATATATACTTCGACTGGAAGAGAAAAAATGAGACTAAAGAGAGGCAGAAAAAATCAAACACCGACACAGTTAACAAGGAATAATATGGAAGATAATAACTGGTATGGTATCTCAACCTTAAGGTTTTCAAGAGGCAAAACTTGGTAAACTCATCACAAGCTGCAGCTCTCGGCCCACTCCACCCTATTTCTGCTTCTTGGAATGAGTGAATATTAGAGACATCGCCATTCACAGAAATAAAAGATATAATTTTCCCAGCTAGCTGTCAAATTAATAGGAAGGATAGAGGAGTAACTTTGCTAATAAGAATTCAAAGAAGCTTTAAGATAAAAGAAATAAACAGAGAAGAGTGTAATGAATACATGGTAAGCACGTTCGAAATATAGATTTCCGTATGTAATAATGTGAGGAAAAGTTGCACACCCTCGTCAAAAATACTTGTGTATAATCTTGGAGATCTGCGATCTACTGCCGGTGCCGGCGAGTTGAAATCACAAAAAAAAAAAAAAAAAAAAAAAAAAAAAAAATCGAAATGTGTATTTTATATTTTAATTTTAAACTAAACATTTCTTAGGATTAATTGTAATAGCAAGGAACAGCATTTTAAACTAGGTTTAAGCCCCGCTTACCTGCGATAATAATTTCTGCCGCCGTCAGCGGGTTCAATTTTCAAACATCAAATTTCTCATTATTAAAAAGATAAAAACGCCATTTTTATCACACTTTATTTTAATGATTCTAGTGATCTATTTAAACCAAGTTTAAGTCCTAGAAATATAAAACGATATATTTAGCCGCCGCTGTTAGTTTAATATTATTATACACCACCTATCCTGTGGGCGGTAGTCAAAAGATTAGAGAGGTACATAATGGGTCCAGGGACTGGACTCCAAAATTTTGATAGCTGAACAAGTAACAAAGGTAAAGAACTCCAAGTAGATCGTCACAGTCATGACAAGTTACCATCTACACGTCTATACATGGTTACAATCATGAACAAATTACAAAGTAATAAGCGATTCACACGTCCACACCCAGTCACAACTTTAATGAGTTATTTGTGTAAATATTAATTGGGTCACACACACACACACACACACACACGAGCGCGCACGGGCACTCACACACACACACACACACACACACACACACACACACACACACACACACACACACACACACACACACACAGAATACTGCGTGGAATAGACAAGGTGGACAGAGAGAAGATGTTCCAGAGAGGGGTCACATAAACAAGGGGTCAACATGGAAGTTGAAGACTCAGATGAGTCCAAGGGGTGTTAGGTAGTATTTCTTCAGTCAGAGTAATCAGGAAGTGGAATAGTCTAGCAAGTGATGTAGTGGAGGCAGGAACCATACATAACTTTAAGACAAGTTATGATAAAGCTCATGGAGCAGGGAGAGAAAGGATCTAGTAGCGTCCAGTGAAGAGGCGGGGCCAGGAGCTGAGTCTCAACCCCTGCAACCACAATTAGGTAAGTACACACACACACGCGCGCGCGCACGCACGAAGAAGTGAAACGGTATGCAGATGCCCTATCAAACCATCACGGAGTCCGAGAAAAAGAGAGAATTACATCAGGAGCAATCGAGGGGGACTCTAGAAAATGAAAGAGATAAACTATTGGTGGAGGCCCTAACAGACCACAGCAGAGCCCAGGGAAAGCTGAGAAGGGAAAAATGACAGAACACTGGGTCCAAGGACAACAGATAGTGAAGAATCTGAATAAGGAAAGCTGCAATGAGGCAACTCAATCGAATCAGAATCATAGGGATATGCAGTGGGAGAATGAAAGGGAGAGGTCAGTCTTTGTTTATGGGCTCCAGAAAGTTGAAGGGGAAACTTACGAAGCAAGAAGACACGGGGAGAAAAAGCGATTGAAAGCATCACAAAAACAATAGGAGAAGATGACATGACCCAGCTGTCAAATTTTCGGAGAATAGGTGGACTATTAAGGCAGAATCGACTCAAAACAGGATCCTGCAGGACAAGCAAGACTAAGGGACATGCCAGCATACCAGCAGGTGTATCTCGACCACGACAGAACATGAGAAGAAGGCAGAAACTGAAAGAGATGGTACAAAGACGAAAGGAGGAAAGAGAGGTGAAGGTGGAGATGGACAGAAGAACCCAGACTCAGGAGGAAGGTCAAATAGAGCCTCCCTCACAACCACCTACAGAAGCCCCCAACCAGGACAACCCCACTGCAACCATTCTTACCCAAAACATACATGCCATATCCAGGGCCCCCACCTACCTCATTACAAACTCCACCTCACAGCAACCACCCATTAGTTCCTTAGCAAGTCTCCCATTTCCCCAACCCCAACGTACCCCCCAGACAACAATTTTAGAAAAGAAGTTGAAGGTTCGGGTTAAATTTGACTCCAAATTGACCATGAAGAACCATGTAAATCTTGCAAACCAGGCAGCCAGGAAGCTTACAGCACTTCGCCGTATCTCGCATCTGCTTACCAGTAGGGCTTGCAAGATTCTCTATGAGGTACAAGTACGCTCACACCTTGAGTATGCTCCACTTTCTTGGTTTGCCTGCCCCCCTCTCATCTGCGACTGCTTGACAGAGTAGAGAACAGAGCAAGGCGTCTCATCTCTCACCTGGACCAATCCTGGATAGATCTGTCATTTCAGCAGAGCCTTCAACACAGGAGGGATGTGGGTGGCCTTACTGTTATGTACAAGGCCAATATTGTCAAAGTACCACACTTGGATCCACTTCGAGGACAGCGTGAAACAAGCTTCTATGCCACAAGACGGGCAGAAGGCAGCAACTTCACTCTGGCTGTACCCTTCTCCAGAACATCACTCCATCTGAGATCATATATACCCAGGATGACTCGAGTATGGAACACAATCGTAGAGCATGTCAACGAGATAAATTCAGTTGATCAAATGAAAATGCTGGCCCACAGATGGCTCCAACTTCATCCTGTTTCCTACTTGTATGGCTCATAACAATAAAAATGCTTTCAAATGAGCTGATGTAGGTAACAGCTCTTAGCTTGCCAGTAAAGTTAGGAATCCTTAACCTGTAAATAGCTTCTCAATAAAGCTAGGGATCGTTAACCTTGTCAAACCTTGTGTAAAAAAAAATGCAGACAGAATAACAAATAAGTGCGAGAAGTGGCATGAAAGAAGCAAGGAGGCATCCCCAGACATAACCACTCACACAAAAAGAACTCACCCGGATGGTAACAGATGCAATCTTTCCACCCGGATATCAAATCCTCATGAAAGATAGAGGGAGGAGAGGGGGAGGAGTTGAACTACTCCTTAAAAATTGGTGGGGATTTGAGGAAATGGAAGGAATGGATGGGATGTGCGAAAGGGACCACTTAGTAGGAACAATCCAATCTGAGGGCCATAAGGTGGTAATTGCAGTAATGTACAACCCCGTTAAAATCAGTGGGGATTTGAGGAAATGGAAGGAATGGATGGGATGTGGAACAATCCTATGTGGAACAATCCAGTCTGAGGGCCATGAGGTGGTAATTGCAGTAATGTACAACCCGCCACAGAACTGCAGGAGGCCAAGAGAAGAATACATCGAGAGCAAGAGAGCAATGGTTGACACAGTAGCCGAGGTGGTCAGAAGCGTTCACATGGGGGGAGCAAAATTACTAGTTATGGGTGATTTCAATCACAAGGAGACTAACTGGGAAAACCTGGAGCCCCACAGAGGTCCCTAAACATGGAGAGCCAAGATGATGGATGTGGTACTGGAAAACCTCATGCATAAACATGTTAGACACACTACCACTGAGAGCGAGGTGAGGATGATCCAGCAAGACTGGACCTTGTATTCACCTTGAGTAGTTCAGACATCGAGGATATCACGTATGAAAGGACCATTGGAGCTAGTGATCATGTGGTTCTATGCTTTCATTACATAGTTGAGCTACATGTGGAGAGAGTAGCAGGAATAGGACAGGAAAAACCAAACTACAAAAGGGGGCGACTACACACGCATGAACTTCCTGCAAGACGTTCAATGGGAGAGAGAACTGGCAGGAAAACCAGTAAAAGAAATGATGGACTATGTGACAAAATGCAAGGAGGGTGAGGAAGGTTTTTTCCCAAGGGAAACAAATAATGGGAAGATCAGAACGAGTCCTTGGTTCACCCAAAGGTGTAAGGAGGCAAAAACTAGGTGCACTAGAGAATGGAGAAGGTACAGAAGACAAAGGGCCCAGGAAAATAAAGAGATCAGCCGAAGAGCCAGAAACGAATATGCCCAGATAAGAAAGGAGGCTTAGCGACAATACAAAAATGACAGCATCGAAAGTCAAGTCTGAACCGAAGCTGTTGTATAGCCACACCAGGAGGAAAACAACAGTCAAATACCAGGTAATCAGGCTGAGGAAGGATGTTGGGGAGTTCACAAGAAATGACCAAGAGGTTATGAGGAGCTCAACATGAGGTTTGAAGAAGTATTTACAGTGGAAACAGGTAGGACTCCAGGAATTCAGAACAGGAAAGTACACCAACAAGTGCTGGATGAGGTACACATAACTGAGGAGGAGGTGAAGAAGCTGTTATGTGAACTTGATACCTCAAAGGTGTTGGGACCAGACACCATCTCTCCGTGGGTCCTTAGACAGGGAGCAGGATGCTGTATGTGCCACTAACAAAGATCTTCAACACATCCATTGAAACTGGGCAACTATCTTAGGTATGGAAGATGGCAAATGTAGTCCCAATTTTTAAAAAAAGGAGACAAACACGAGACATTAAACTACAGACCTGTGTCACTAACGTGTATACTATGCAGAGTCATGGAGATCATCAGGAAAGTGGTGGAGCACCTGGAAAGAAACAAACATATAATCGACAACCAGCACGGTTTCAGGGAAGGAAAATCCTGTGTCACAAACCTACTGGAGTTTTATGAGAAGATGGCAGGAGACAAGAGAGGGGTGAATAGACAGCATTTTCTTGGACTACAAGAAGTCCTTCGACATAGTTCCTCACAAGAGGTTAATGCAAAACCTAGAAGATCAGGCACACATAACAGGAAAAGCACTGCAATGGATCAGAGAATATCTGACAGGGAGGCAACAGCGAGTCATGGTACCTGACGAAGTGACGAAGTGTCAGAGTGGACACCTGAGACAAGCAGGGTTCCACAGGGGTCAGCCCTAGGACCTGTGCTGCTTTTGGTATATGTGAATAACATAACGGAAGGGATAGACTCAAAAGTCTCCTTGTTTGCAGATGATGTGAAGTTAATGAGGAGAATCAAATCGGTTGTGAGGGAAAAGTTCAATAGATAGGAGTAGCGAGGGAGTATATAGTAACAATAGTTTTATTGCCGGCTACTTGTTAAGGTAGGGTAAGTCCCGCTCCGCTATTCCCCCCCCCCTTTTTCCCCCTCCCAGAAAGTGATAGTTTGATTGCCGGCTGCTTGTTAAGGTAGGGTCATCTAGTCCTGCTTCCTTTCCCCCCTCCCCCCCCCCCGAAAGGTGACATGTGGGGCTCCGGTCAAACAGTAAATCACTCGACTCACAGCTCCGAACACTACTATAAGTACACGCCTGATCATATTTTAGTGGACTTATTGGTTGAAAGCTTCACTTTTGACCAATAATTAACTTAGTCCTTTCAGTCTTGATAGGTTAAAATGTTTTATAAATCACCACATCTTTTAGGTATTGTACTTATCATGGAGAGTGATTTCTTAAGCAGTGGGTAATCTGTCTCTCTTTACAGCTTGAAAGGACAGAGAGGGTCACCTGCTAATCAATGAGTAGAATTGAAGGAGACGGACTAACGTTCTGAGACGTCCCAAATTCTGATCCACTTACCTGTTTGTGTATGCAAGTAGCAGGATATAACCCCTCATCATTGCAGTGGAGAAAACCTGCTTTCCTGTCATCTGGACGAATTATTGACTGCTATAAAATCTGTAAAGAACAAGCCGGTGGGCTGTCACCAACACCTGCGACCCCCCCCATCATCGGCAATGGCTACGATTTCAACAACACGCAGTGTCACCAACACCAGACACCAAGTTTTATATATATATATATTAGCGTTGAATTCAGATATCATTTATATTTTTCATTTTTCATTTTCTTTAAGGTAGGATCAATATTTCATATTTAAGTGTTTTATATTTTAAATTTTCTAAATAATAAAGTGTTTATGTTTGTCAGTTTTCGTTCTTTTTCTATTCATTAATTTTCCTGAGGAGGAGCCAGCCTTGGTAATACTGTCTGAAGTTGTTACAGGGCTGAGTAAGCCTTCACGTCGGTCGAGGATCAGGCAGGACTGCAAAGAGACCTGGACAGGCTACAAGCTTGGTCCAGTAATTTAACTGGCTCCTGGAATTTAACCCTATCAAATGCAAAGTCATGAGGATCGGGGAAGGACAAAGAAGACTGCAGACAGAGTCATAGTCTAGGTGGCCAGAGACTGCAAACCTCACTCAAGGAAAATGATCTTGGGGTGAGTATAATACCGAGCACATCTCCTGAGGCGCACATCAATCAGATAACTGCTGCAGCATACAGGCGTCTGGCAAACCTAAGGATAGCGTTCAGATACCTCAGTAAGGAATCGTGCAAGACTCTGTACACCATATACGCCAGGCCCATACTGGAGTATGCAGCACCAGTTTGGAATCCACACCTGGTCAAGCAATTAGAGAAAGTGCTGAGGTTTGCAACATGACTAGTCCCAGAGCTAAGGGGATTGTCCTACGATGAAAGATTAAGGGAAATTGGCCTGACGACATTGGAGGACAGGAGGGTCAGGGGAGACATGAAAACGACGTATAAAATACTGCGTAGAATAGACAAGGTGGACAAAGACAGGATGTTCCAGAGATGGGACACAGAAAGAAGGGGTCACAATTGGAAGTTGAAGACTCAGATGAGTCACAGGGATGTTAGGAAGTATTTCTTCAGTAGTGGAGGAGGGAACCGTACATAGTTTTAAGACGAGGTTAGATAAAGCTCATGGAGCAGAAAGAGAGAGGACCTAGTAGCAGTGAAGAGGCGGGGCCAGGAGCTATGACTCGACCCCTGCAACCACAAATAGATGAGTACAAACAGGTGAGTACACACACACACACATACAAACACACATACGAACACAAACACACACACATCACACACACACACACAAAACATGGTAATGCTTTATTTACAGTGAGCAAAGTCAGGGTGTTTTTCCAGAATAGTTTGTAATATATCACGATGGATAAAATATTTCTTGAGCATTTCTGAGTGAGTTGTCTCTGAATTTATTTTATCGCACTCCAGTGCCGGCAATAACTCAAAATAGTAAAAAAGAAATAATTTGACTACTTTGAATGCATGCAGCTCTTAACATATTTCACTGATTATTAAAACACTACATTGACAATATAACAGAACTCAACCAGAGGAGGTGGAGTTCCCCCTTATCCGACTCACCTATTTTACCACTGTTGGACTAACATTACCTACATAAGATAATCATTCTTAGTTGATAGCATTGATATTTTTTTCTTGTTTTGATTAATCCATTTCTTGCTTCTTACCCGCAGACTGAAGGTGAAGCTTCTGCTACCAGCTTAATATGCTGTTAGCAGGAGCTTCACCTTCTGGGACATGGCAAGTGTGATATTGTACATTGATTATCTCCAGATTTTTTATTTTCTAAAATATCAGAATGCTTGAAGTGTTTGGTCAAAGGAAGCTCACAGGATGGCCAGTTTATCATATTCTAACAATCACTGAATCTCAAAGTGTTAGGCTGGTATTCTCAGCCTTTCAGGATCCTCCTCCAACCCACCTCTCTGATGTGCTCTGCTTCACCGTGAATTATGGCCAGCAGAATATTCTCAGGGTGAGCAAAGTTCGCTAATATTACCCTGAACAACATGGTCAGCTATTTCTTGAGACTGAGGGCTGAGTGATCTTGAGAATACAATTCTTTGACGGAGATGTTTTGTTCTTGTTGAAGAATGATTGATCATGATTGCAAACCACATGGGCATGGAAACTTGCAATAATATAATCTACGATACATTTAGGTTGTCAGGTGGTTCTTCTGTAATATATAAAAGCTTTGTATATGGTTACAAGTTGTCAACCATCTCGAATGTGACAGTTTGCCAGGGCTTTCTCTGTCTAGTGAGGAAAAACACTCGTCTTTTGATATAACATCATTTATCTCTGCCAAATATTTTTGATATGTGCACATATCATCTCTGCAAGTCTTAATATTTTCTACTTTAGTTTCTTCAAATTCAACGATAGGGCATTTTCTAATATCACCTGTAAAAATTAATATGACCTGTAAAAACTTGAAGACTTATTTTGCTATCAGTTTCGTTTATGATGTACCACAATGAACGTTCATTAAAAAGGATCAGGCAGATTAACCACTGCAATGGTCGCTACAAGTTTTGATCAATAATTCTTATCATTCCTTGAGTATCTGTACTGATTGCAGTCCCATCACATCCAGTGACTTGAATTTCAAATAGTATCGATATGCATCATGTCAAAAACTTCCAAAATGGAAGAATGAAACATTTTGAGCTCATCTAGAAGTGGGAGTTACATATCCTAAATATTGCGAATGTGGTTTTTAAATTCAAATTTTTTTTTTAACATTTACGGCCAACTTTTTTTTACTTTAGTTTTATCTTATCTTCCGTCGAAATAATCTAAAATGATGTTTCAACACTACCTTTTTCCTGTCCTGTTAGATAAATCGTCGCAAGTTACACCTAACGAATATAATGATCTCGTAGAAGCATTTTTTTTCTTCTACTTGCTTTGATTGTTATTGGTGGATCACAATCAGTGTCAGTTTCACTTGATGTCAATGATGATATTACGGCCACTTATTATGTGTTGGCAGAAGGAATTGGCTCCAATGGTTTTATCCTCTTCAGTCGCCTTTGAATTCTTATTTTGGTGCCAGCTTGTAAATCATGATTACTTACTACAGTTGGTATTTCATTAATAAGAAACTCATGTTCAAACCCAGGAACTTGAGGCGGCTTTTGTATAAACACTGATCGAAGGTTATGTATTTACAAGCACAGCTGCGAAAAATTTCGTTAGAAATGAATCAGATTTTTGCTCGCCTTTAATTGGTTTATATTTCTATAGTTTGTATGATATTGAGTGATGATCTGAAATCGTGGAGATGGATACGTGGCAAGAATATCAGAAATTTCTGTAACTGAAGGTTAGAAATATAAACACATATGCAGTATAATGTGATCCTTTATTGACAACGTTTCGCCCACACAGTGGGCTTTTTCAAGTCACAAACAGATCTGTTTGTGACTTGAAAAAGACCACTGTGTGGGCGAAACGTTGTCGATAAAGGATCACATTATACTGCATATGTGTTTATATTTCCATTGTGTGGGTATTTTATACCATTTATTTTTAACTGAAGGTTACTTGATGGATGCCTTCAGACTACATAAGAAAATATTTCATTACGTGTTGATACATAAGTGCCGTCTAGACTTGCAATAGCCCCAAATAATGCACAAGCAGTAAACCCTCTCGTTGAGCGAGCTCTTTTTGGTGTTCCAAGCATTCTGCAAATTTAGGTACCTTGTATATATTGATGTGAGATTTTAACTTTAACCTTATTGATTGAAGCAGTGTGACAGGAAATGTAATCTAGATTATTATTAATCAGAAAGAAACGATAAACCCATTAGGGTCATACAGCGTTGCAGGACGGGGTGATGCAGGATCATAATATAAACAATGGAGGAGAGGACAATAGAGGTAGTCAGGGAAGGGCCGTGAGGAGTGCTAAAGGAAGTATCATTAAAGTTTGCGTAATAAATACCTCGTTGGAGGTCAATTCTGTGTGCTCGTTGATAGACAGGACAGTCTAATAGAATACTGGGAACTGAAATTGGAACCAAACAAATGTCACAGAGTGGAACAGGGCGCCGCTCCATGAGATACCCATGAGTAAAGCGTGCGTGCCCGGATAACATGAAGGCCAGAAACCTAAACTTGGTTTGATAGAGTGTAATTTGTTATGAGGCATATTGGATAAACACTGTTGTCCATGGTTGCGAGGGTGGTTAGAGATTACAGCAAAATAGTCAGAGAATGGAATACCTCTATATGAAACTGGGAGGTCATGTACTGATAACCGCGCAGTAGAGTCTGCCCGCAATCTAATCTAGAAACTAGCGAATTTCTAGATCAAATAAATAATTTTAAGTTTAAAGAATAGTGGGAAAGCAATCACTAATTACTTTAATTTCCATATCCTGTGGTATCACCTTAATGAAAATAAAGTTAAGGTTCAAGTTTTTTTTTTTTTTCACTGCAGGTGCTAAGAGATTATCAAGGCAGTGAAGACTAGGGTAACTTGACCAGGGATTATCATGAGATGCAGGACAAAGGAAAGGTTATTAACTGGCTCTTCTCCTAGTGTTTTCCTAAGAGAAAAGTTACGTCAAACATAATTGATCCTTAATTTGTAAATATTAAACATGTCTTCCGTTACAAAAAAAAAAATATTTAGAGTAGAATAAAAAAATGGAGTGCATTCCCTTATGAATAATTTTTTTTTATTTTAAGAAAGAAATCAGAAATGGAAAAAGAAACGCCCATCTATATTATGAAATGAAACTAACGAGAGAATCAAAGACCAACCAAGAGGGTTCTGTCAGATCTCTAAGACAAAAAATAAGGAAAAGATAAACATTGACATAGAATGTTGTTAATTTTGAACACATTTTTGTCTTTTTTTCTACACATAAGAGTACAAAAAAAAAAACTTGAAATCATTAATTGTAAAAAGCCAGGACGAAAATATATCATGCAAGATGGAAGTCAATAGTGATTTAGTCCTCAATTAAAAATGCTGATTAAAACTAAATAAGTCACTAGCCGTAACGAACTATTTTCAAGACTCTAAGTGAATGTAAGGGGAGACTTATTCAACCATTATTTAGACTCATCAATAAATCATTATTAACGGGTATCGCACCAGATAAATAGAACATGGTGAAAGTGAGACCAAGTTACAAAGCGGGAGGTAGGCCAATTGCTTTAAAAATCTAGATCAATCAGCTTAATCTCAGTTGTGGCAAAGCCGAAATCAATTACTCCAAATGCACTTCAAAGTCTTATTGATAGATATAAAATAATTAATGAATCTCTGCACGGATGTACAATGGCGCGTTCTTACCTAACAAAATTACTAACTTTTTTCAGTCAAGTATTTCAGGAGGTAAACCATGATAATAATTATATTAAGTATATGGATTTCAGTCATGACATTGATACAGGACGACACCAGAGGCTAATGAAGAAAGTTACGTTATATTATAGGATATTCTCTCTCGAATCGAGACACTCCTGGATGAAAGAAAATAAAGTGACAAAATCAGGAAAGAATTGCGAGTGGTGACCCACTAGCAGCGACGATCCATTTGGATAATTATGGGGCACTTAGTTACTCACAATACGAGAAAGATGCTAAAGAGCTAACGGATGATCTGAATTAGTTTATATTCTAGTCAAACAAGTGGCAAATACAGCATAGAGTGAACATATGTAACGTTGTAATTCAGTGAAAAGTAACTGCCAACAACACCTGCGAACTAAACAATAGATATTAATCAATTTGAATACCTGCGAGTCTTGGGTTGTATTCCTAGACCTCGGTGGTATTCCTACAAGATATCTGACACTTGATTGTAACTTGGCAAACTTAAAAGCCCTGCAGCTACACACCAAATATTTATGTCTTTTGTGAGGCCTCATTTATGGTATCCATATTAATATGAAGATTGACGAGCTAGAAAACGCACTGAAAAGGATGACCAAGATAATACTCTGGATAAGCAAGATAATACTCTGGATGAGCAAGATAATACTCTGGATGAGCAAGATAATACTCTGGATGACCAAGATAATACTCTGGATGAGCAAGATAATACTCTGGATGAGCAAGATAATACTCTGGATGAGCAAGATAATACTCTGGATGACCAAGATAATACTCTGGATGACCAAGCTAATACTCTGGATGACCAAGATAATACTCTGGATGAGCAAGATAATACTCTGGATGAGCAAGATAATACTCTGGATGAGCAAGATAATACTCTGGATGACCAAGATAATACTCTGGATGACCAAGATAATACTCTGGATGAGAAACCTTACCTACGACGATCCTTCAATAAATATCTTGACTGTTCACATGTGAAGTGAAACTGACAAGTATGGGCCAGTAGACCTATTGTAAGATCCCACTATTTTTACTTTTCTAATGTTTATAAGATTTATAGAGAATAAATGTGGTGTTGGGAATGATGCAAAAAAGGTTTTCATTTTAAGGAAGGTGGTGAAAGGAGTGTGGTAAATGTTATCTTGGAAGGGTATTTGGTAAAAGGTGTGTTTATAGTGTGTTAAAAGGGTGTGTTTAAAAAGTTCGTGTTTAAGGGTGTGGGTTTCAAGTGTGCGGTGCGAAGAGACTGTGGCAAATGGCGAGTCGAATAATGTACACTGAAAGTGTGTGGTTAAGAAATGTGTTGAAGGGAAGTGTGGTGAAGGAAGTGTGCGGGAGTGTTTACCTGGAGAGGGTTTCGAGAGTCAACGCCCCCGCGGTTCGGTCTGAGACCAGGCCTTATGGTGGATCAGGGTCTGATCAACCAGGCTGTTACTGCTGGCTGCACACAAACTGACGTATGAACCACTGCCCGGTTGGTCAGGTGCTGACTTTAGGTGCCTGTCCACTGCCTTCTTGAAGACAGCCAGGGGTCTATTGGTAATCTCCCTTATGCATGCTGGAGGCAGTTGAACAGTCTTGGGTCCCGGACACTTATTGCGTTGCCTCTCAATGGTGAGTGAAGTGTGAAGGGAGTGTGGTGAAGGGAAAATGAAAGGTGTGTGAAGGGAATGTGGCGAAGGGAAAATGAAAGGTGTGCGAAGGGAGTGTGGTGAAGGGGAAATGAAAGGTGTGTGAAGGGAGTGTGCTGAAGGGAAAATGGAAGGTGTGTGAAGGGAATGTGGTGAACGTGTAGGGAGTAAGTCTACACATTTGGTTCACCTACTTACTACTAGAGTTACTGCTGTCGGCCCAGTTTCTAAATTTCCCACCAGATGTCAGGCACCGAGGTAGGCCCACGCTGTCTTACCTCGCTTTCACTCTGCCTACCCGACCTTCCGTCAACACCTCTTTTCCTGTGACTGACTCAGGCAGCCCTCGTTATCTGTCCGCCTGTGTAAACCATATTCTCCGAATAAACCGTGCTAGCAGTATACCAGACTCTCCAGTAAATCAAGTAAAACAGTGGGGACAGCGATTTTTCCAGAGGCAGAGAGGGGAGTCACGTCTAAGGGGTGAGGGAGGTAACCACATTATTCAGCTGCATCTGTGCTCATTCAGCCATCTGCTACTCACAGCATTTTATCGATGGCATGGGCAGCACTTTGTCTTCAATTTTCCCTCTAAATTTGGACATTGGCGTCATGGCATCATTCTGGTGCCCTCTGGTCACGTGTGCCTCATCACCAGGCCTGCAGCACCTCAGTACTCGCTCTCAACGTCGTCAGCCCTTCTACAGTGTCTCTACACTCTTTTCAAGCTTCAGAAGCCGAGGTGAGGTCGTTGGTGTGTTTGGCTCCGCAGAATTATCTCTGTTTCTTATGTATCGCCCAGCTTGGAGTGGTAAGGGTGAGCATCGTCAGCCTACCCCCCACACTAGTCGTTCCAGCTCCCACTTCCTTCCAAGCTGAATGCAGGCTGAATAGAGAGAGCTTTATTCAGCCTGCATTCAGCATGTTATGCTGACCGAGCTGTGTTCTTCACGACATTTCTCCACAGCTTGGGAATGACCCAGCTTCTAAGCCACGTGGGACCTATCGTCTGGTTTGTCCAAACCAAGCCGACTAACACTACGCAGCCTGCTCGTATGAACTCCACAAGTACCTCTGATATGTGTTCCTCTATCAACTTCTCTCTACGTTTTCTCCAGCCATTGCCTCATTTTAATTTATTTTTATGTTTTGTTTCATTTTATAATTTTTCTAAGTAACCATATTGTGTTAATATTCAATTCTCATTAACTCTTCTAAATTTACGTGTACAGTATTCAGTTTATTCCTGCTTGTGTGCCCTAGTTTCGGTGCAGTTTGGCTCCAGTTACGTTTTTTATCCAAATTGTGTTTTGTTTCCCCTCCCAATGTGCTAAGTTCACATTGTTCGTTCATCAGCGCGCCGAAACTGTAACCAGCCAAGCGTGTTCACACACACACTCACTGTTTACAAACATCGCCGGCCATGTACATTCCACAAAGTCCATTCTGAGTTTCCCCTTGCTTTTCTCTAGCACCATAGACGAAACCTATAGCATCCCCATGATAAATTAGAGGTGTGTTGTTTCCTTATCAAGGCAGACTATGCCCTCGTTTGCTACACGTCCCATTCCACCTGACGTTAGTATATAAGCGTCAGGCGCCTTGTTTCTGCTTCAGAATCTCCACGACTACGGTTCTCTTCGCACCTACTCCAAGGTTGAGGGACTGATTACCTCATCTTCTGTACATAGTTCTACTGGCTTCAAGTTATGTCCTGGAATTTGTATTGATAAAGCCACTGGATGGCGAAACGTCTACAATAAAGATACCCAGATGTTTCACATGTGTCTTAATTTCATCTTGTCGGTTTTGTATACAATTCTTGTACAACAGTAATTTAGGTGCTTTATCGTACTTGTGTATGCCATGAAAGTTCTCTATACATTCTCCAGGTCAGCAATTTTGCCTGCCTTGAAGGGGGCAGTTAGTGTACAGCAGTAGAATACTGCTGTACACTGTGTTACTCAGTCTCTAAGTACATCCAGTGTTTGGAAATCATAGCAGCCAGTTCTCAGCTAACTCGCTCACTCCAATTGCAGTGTACGTGAACAAAGCTTTTGAAGGAGATCACATGCTAGTCGACAGTGATATGTGCAGAATCAAGGGTGTCGCTTTGAGCCATCCTTGCACACTGCACAGCATGGTGCTGCTGCAAGTTCTGAGGAATTATATTCATGAGCACTAAACCCGTAGTGATTATACAATGAATGAGGGGGGGATGGAAGATATTCAGGCTCAGTTCAGGGAACTGGAGCCCAGATCCAATTCTCTTGATCAAGAGCCCCTCACCAGCATCAAGGAACCTCGCTTGAGGGGTAGCCTGAGGAAGAACACCTTACTGGTTGACCTCATCAGATCCCCTCTCCCAGTGAGAGTGGAAGGCAAAGTACCAGCAGACCAGTTTGCAGGTGCAGTCCTTCCAGGCGAGTCTCCTGCTGAATCTGTCATCACCTGGTTTGTGTTAGAGGATGACCTAGCAATGACAGACTATCCCAAAGAAGTTCTAAAACTTCTCAAAGTCTTCAATAGTGCTCACTCTGCAGTAGCACTAGATGGTGTGCCCATGGGTTTGATCCCACTTATTTATAACTGTATTCCTCTGGATAAATGTACTAAACCTATTTACCTGCTTGCTTACAGATAGCCTCATATGCAAAGAGACTTCTCTGAAGAATTCATCACTAAGATACTCCACGGTGGATTTATCGAAAAGTTGACTTCTCCGTGGAAAGCTCCACTCATCCTTGTTAAGATGACAGAAAGTGGCGTTCCATAATAGACTACAGGAAACCAAACGCATGTACATTCGCAGATCGTTTCCCATTGCCAGTTCTAAATGACCTGTTGGGAAACACTGGTGATAAAGTTTATCTGATGCTTGACCTTCTCCAAGGCTTTTGGCAGACTCCTCTTGACGACCAGAGTAAAGAACTGACGGCATTCTCTGTACGTGTCATTATCAGTTCAAAAGGATGCCTTTTGGACTATGGAGCATTCCTATAACAGTCAGTCATTTAGTGACAAAGATTTTCCGTACTCTTCTAGACAACATCCTAATGGTCTACCTAGATGATCTCATTATGCCTCAGAATGTGTCTATGCATCTCGTAATACATAAATGGGTACTGAAAAAATTAGCTGAGGCTAGTGTCAAAGTTAATCTCACTAAATATAAGTTCCTTAAGAAATAAAGTTTCTGGGTCATGTAGTGACTCAGACCAGCATAAAGGCAGACAATTTCAAAATCTTGGCTGTTTAGAAATTCCCTACACGTACAATGGTAGCTGCTGTTGGCCTTGATAGCATATGCCAGCGAAGTTGGCAATGGTGGTCTTGTCACAAGAGTCCGATGGTAAGCAACAGCCAATAGCTTATGCTAGTCGTGTTCTTACCATAGCTAAAATTAATTCGTCAGTGACAGAGCTAGAGGCCTTAGACACTGTATGGGCTTTAAACTATTTCCAAGACATTATTTACTAGTATTCTGTAAAGATTTACACCGACCAATTACATTTGTTGTTTTGTTTGCCCATATAGAGTCCTCAGACAGCTCCACGGCTACAAGTTCAAGGTGAGGGAGATTTCCACAGGAACAACTAAAAAGGTTCACCGTGACTACATGAAGCATACTGAAATATACAAGCCGAGGCTGAGCTAAAGGAGTGTGCGTTGCAATGCCAAAACCAGACCGACACCAGCGACAACCTATGTACTACTCCTCCCTCTGCTATGACCAATGACTGTCCTCTTGTCCAATCACATACCTATGGACTGAGACCTAGGACAGCAGTACATTTTTGTGACACTGACACACCTGTTGACTTCTCTAACTATGCTGACTAAACTGTCTTCTTGTTGAAATATGCATCAATGCTCATATGCTGTAAAGTTTAAATAGTCAGGGTGGACTACACCATGTATACTATATGTAAATTATGTTTTTTTCTAATGGTACCCGTAGTATTGTTATATTTTCTTGCAGGCAATGTAACTGCAAGTTTACTGCACACAGCATGTATTGTACAGTCTGTATCAGAGGCCAGAGCAGTGCCACCTTATTAATGTCATATGCCACACCCTAGGGAATGCTATTGCCAGTCATTGTTTACAGATGTTTGGATGGTTCTATATTCCTCGATGTTCAAGCAAGCCTGATGTTCGGTGCATCCCTGTGAACATACTAAATAATTTTCAGTCACGGTAGCTTTACTTTTGACCTTACAACCTTGTAAATCATGGTCCCTCCAAACCAAGCATTCCTTGCTTCTGAGGAGACCCATAACATTGTTGCCTAGTAGTAGGTCAACACCTGAAAAAGGTAAATCTTCTATAATACCTACAGGCAGGTATCCAGACTGGTAAACAGACTCAACCAACAACCTATGAATTAGAGTCCTAATAGTGGATACTGAAATCCCTTTTAAAAATATATGTATATTTTTCAGTGTAAGTATCTTCAGACACTGGTAATACATCCTTTCTCAGCAACAAGATTGTGCTACATCCGTCCCTTAAAGAGAACTTCTACCCTACCTTCATTTTGGTGCAAGGCCACTGTGGACTTGAAAAGACATCCAACTGAGGGTCTAAAAAGGCTGAGCTTCCTGGTGTACACTGAGGTAATAAAAGCTACTGCATGTGTAACTGGGGTACTTACTTGAGAGTCCTGTGCAGCAGCCTGGTCCTTAAACATGTCTCTGCAATACTGCTGTGACCCTTCTTATTGCAGTAAGTACAGTTATAAACTTTAAAGGTACCATGCCCACATGAGGTAGACTGGGTCACTTGTCTCTAGGGAACTGGGCTTTTCCTACCTGTTCCCTGATTTCCTGTATTTGAAACTGAGTGACCACTTCCCTGAACAGGAAACTGAGAAGTATCCTTAAATCCCTGGGAACCAGGATTCTGGTGGTTAGTAGGCTGAAAATTCTTTAGATTATGAGGCTGGAAAACATTTGGCTTAAACGTAAAATTTCTTACTCCTCCTAGTTGGATTATTATAATCAGAGAGAGTGCTAAACCAACAAGGGTCATACAGCGCTGCAGGGCAATATGTAGTGCAGAGGTTGTAATCAGCTAGGTGGAGAGGGGATCAGAGGTGAGGGAAGAAAAGGGATGGTAGGGACGGTAAGTGCTATGTGTCAAAGATATTATAATAAGGCAGTTGCTGACAAAAAGTCAAAAAGTGCTTGGGAGTCAGAAGTGGGGGTCGTCTGCAAGTAGAGAAGATAAAGTAAGAGTGGTAGGGCGGCGGCAGCGTTGGAGGTAAATCCTGCAAGCTCATTGGTAAATCAGGCAATCGACAAGGAAGTGAAGAACCTAAATAGGGACCTGACAAGCCTCACAGAGAGGAACAGGGCGTCTATCCATGAGGTACCCATGGGTAAGGTGTGTATGACTAATGTGGAGCCGGGAGAGCCCAGTCTCCCGAGAATGGCAATGGTGGTAGGAAGATGGCCATAAACCTAAAAGTGATTTAATAGAGCACGATTTGTTACAGCGTATGCCCGACCACCGTTGTTGCCAACAGCAGTGGAGATGGGCAGAGATGACTGGAAAATAGTCCCTGTATGGAATACCTCTATAAGAAACCGGGAGATTATGTACCGTGCAGCAGCATTTGCCTCCTCATTGCCTTGCACACCAACGTGACCAGGGACCCTGCAGAAAACGATATCTTTATTCTTGCTAGCCACGTGGTGCAACCATTATTGAATACAGAGGACTAATGGATGAGGGGAGTCGAAGTGTTTAATGGCTTTTAAAGCACTGAGGGAATCCAAAATGATCACGAACGTCGAAGGAGATATACGTAATACAAAGAAGGGGTATGAGGATGGCATACAACTCTGCAGTAAAAACACTAGCTGAGTCCAACAAGTGACCTCGGACGTCATAAGGGAAAACTACTGCGAACCCAACACTATCAGCAGATTTAGAACCATCTGTATACACAGCAGTGGCATGAGTATGTGACTGGAAGTGCTCGAGAAAAAGAAAGCGAGAAGCAGGCTTAGGTAAGAAAGCTTTGGCGCATGGTAGTGGGGGGAGGGGATGACATGGACTGTCCGAACTTCAAGGGGTGAGAGAAAAGGCAGACCCTAAATGAGCGTACAAGGGGGTCAACTGAAGATAAGATCAGAGTGAGTGAATGTGAAAAGAAAATGGTTAGAGTAGGCAGTGGTGTCGAACAAAGGGTGGGTTCCTACTAATGTACGAGACTAACCTATACATGAAAGGAACATAAGAACATAAGAACATAAGAAAGGAGGAACACTGCAGGAGGCCTGCTGGCCCATACTAGGCAGGTCCTTTACAATTCATCCCACTAACAAAACATTTACCCAACCCAATTTTCAATGCTACCCAAGAAATAAGCTCTGATGTGAAAGTCCCACTCAAATCCAACCCTTCCTACTCATGTACTTATCCAACCTAGATTTGAAACTACCCAAAGTCCTAGCCTCAATAACCCAACTAGGTAGACTGTTCCACTCATCAACTACCCTATTTCCAAACCAATACTTTCCTATGTCCTTTCTAAATCTAAACTTATCTAATTTAAATCCATTATGGGGGTTTTCCCCTCTTGGAGAGACATCCTCAAGACCTTATTAATATCCCCTTATTAATACCTACTTCCACTTATACACTTTCGATAGGTCTCCCCTCATTCTTCGTCTAACAAGTGAATGTAACTTAAGAGTCTTCAATCTTTCTTCATAAGGAAGATTTCTGATGCTATGTATTAATTTAGTCATCCTACGCTGAATGTTTTCTAACGAATTTATGTCCATTTTGTAATACGGAGACCAGAAAATGAGCTGCATTTAAACAAGGTGAGGCCTTTACTAATGATGTATAAAGCTGCAGTATGACCTCTGGACTTCTGTTGCTTACACTTTTGATATAAATCCCAGTAATCTATTTGCCTTATTACGTACGCTTAGGCATTGCTGTCTTGGTTTAAGGGTTTCTGCTCACCATAACCCCCAAGTCCTTTTCGCAATCTGTAAAGGCAAGTTCTACATCATTTAATTTATAAGTACTAGGGTTATGGGCACTTCCCCAAACTTCAGAACCTTGCACTTATTTACATTGAATGCATCTGCCACTTTTCTGACCAAGAATAGAGTTTGTTAAGTCCCCCTGAAGTTCCCTAACATCTACGTTTGAATCAATTATCCCACCTATCTTTGTGTCATCGGGGAATTTGCTCATATCACTAGTAATTCCCTCATCAAGTCATTGATATATATTTAAACAACAACGGGCCCAAGACTGATCCCTGTGGAACGCCACTTGTTACAGATCCCCACTCGGATTAACCCCATTTTTTGGACACTCTCTGCTTCCTGTCAGTGAGCCCTGACTCGATCCACGAGAGCACTTTTCCCCCCAAAGCCATGGGCTGCCACTTTCTTTTAAAAGTCTATGGTGCGGAACTCTATCAAAAGCCTTACTAAAATCTAAGTAAATAATATCAAATTCTTTATTGTGGTCAACAGCCTCAAAAGCTTTACTGAAGAAAGTTAATAAATTAGTTAGACAAGACCGGCCTCTTGTGAATCCATGGGTGAGTATCATTAATCAAACTAAGCTTATCGAGATGGCTTCTTTTAATCTCGCTATAATTGCTCTAGTAATTTTGCCTAAATTGGGGCAGGCTTATTGGGCGGTAATTTGACGGTAACGACTTGTCCCCTTTTTTTAAAAATAGGATTTTACTTAGCCTTTTCTTCCACATTCGCCCAAAACCCCGTTTGAAGGATAAATTAAAAAAATTTTGTTTTAAAGGTTTACAGAGTTCCATTTTGCATTCCTTAAGAAAACCCTTGAAAAAAACCCCATAGGCCCGGCGACTTTTTTGCTTTGCTGTCTATCTGCCTACAACCATCTACTAGTGATGTGTGTTTCATAATTTACTTCTTCGGGGCCCCTGAAAAATTAATTCTGGAAAATTTTTTAGGTCTTCCTGGTAAAAAAATGAGAGAAAAAAAATTTTTTAAAAAACAAACACATTTTTATTTCATTTCGTAAAGGGGCCCCCTAGTATTTTTAAGGGGAACCCCATTTATCTCTAACTTTGTTCTATAGACCTGGGGAAAAAAATTTTGGGGTTTGTTTTTAGAATCCCTAGCAACTTTTAATTATAGTCCCTTTTAGTTTTCTTTTTTCCCTTTTTTAAAGTCCTCCTTTTGTCTTTTTGATTATAGATGACCCCACCTCTTTTGATACGCCTATAAATTTTCCCTTTCTTTTCCCAGTAGATATTTGAGCCTATTATTCATCCATTTTGGTCATTTCTATTTGATCTAATTTCTTTATATGGGAATCTAACCTCTTTGAGCAGCATGTATAGTGTTTTCAAAACTGTCATAATTGATAGCTCCTCTCGTTTACCCCAGTCCAACAGATGATAAGTGTTCTTTAAGCCCATCGTAATCTCTAAGAGCGAAAAATCTGGACTGTTTACTGATTACTCTACTATCGTACTTCCATTCAAGGCTAAATGTTAATTGATTTGTGGTCGCAGCACCCAGTTCCTCTGAATTTTCTAAATTATTAACAGGGATTCATTGTTTGCCATAAACTAAGTCAGCAGGTTATTTTCCCTTGTAGGTTCTTTCACAAACTGACTTCAAAAAACAATCCTGAAATACGTCTAAGAAGTCGTACGATTCTATATTTCCCAGTCAAGAAATTCCGAAAAAATCAAAATGACTAAAGTTAAAGTCTCCTAGAATACTAATTATCGTTCCTTGTGGCCTTAACAATTTCCTCCCATAGTAGTTTCCCTTGTCCCTATCAAAGTTAGGGGAAACGGTATATCACTCCTAAAATCAGTTTTTTCATGCCCCTCTGAAAAAAGTCCTATCCAAACAACTCTGTAGTGGTGTTACTTCAGACTTAATACCCCGTTTTATAGCAACAGTTCAAGCGATCTCGGACGACAAAGCCACCCACCACTCCCCCCTACCCAAAACTTCTATCTTCTTGGAACAATTTAAAAACCCGATATGACATTCCGTAGGCATGTCCCGATTTTTGAATTAAAACACGTCTCAGTTAAGGCAAATACATCATGTTACCACCTACACTACTAGCAACTAAACTCACTCGTCCATCTTAATATCCTAGCACTACGGCCAATTAGCATAATAAACATTGAAAGACTCTCCTTTCTCTTTTCCTTCCTGCTCATTTCTATTTTTCCTACTAAACCTATTACCGTCTTTATCACCCAAGTCCCTGGACTTTTCAATATCTTATCTCGTTTCTTATTATTACTGATTCCCCTAGAAACTCGTAATATAACTACACTGGGACTTCAACTGTTCCTGCCAAAACCCATACCACTAAACTATTCCCTAGACTTAAAGTCCTAACTGCTCCCTCCACTGCAGTTGCCATTGTCCCACCCCACACCTAGATAAGTGAACCCATCCCTAGCATACATGTCATTTCTGCCATAGAGAGGTCCCAGTTGTCCTGAATGTACCGCATTTTCCTTACAGTATTTGTCCAGCCACAATGACACCAATTGCCCTGACAACCATTCACTTCCAACTCCCCTCCTTGCAAAATCCCACAATAATGAGAGGGGTTCCCACCCTTCTACTTTAATTATTTCTATTGCTGACCTATACTGCTAATCAGGTCCCTCACTCCTACGTTCTGCCAACATCGTTGGCCCTCCAGCACTGAGACAGATATAGGATTGCTCCCATTACCCTCTCAATGATGTCATCCGACGGCTAACAATATCTTCCATACCCAGCCCCAGTAAAGCAAACCTCCTGTCTCCTACTCCTGTCCTTCAAGCAGCACGCCCTATCCATATACCTAACTTGTATCCCCAACAACAACAATATTCCTACCGTCCTTAATGTCTTTCGTCGTGTCTTCCCAGTAGTCCAACTCACATTCGCGGTAGCACTGAGAATGTATTGGATGTTTCCACAACAGTTTCCACGCAGTCTCTTTCCTCTTCATCGTTTTCTATCCTTTCCCATTCGTCTTCCCTTGATCGTCAACTTCTTCCGCTGCTGTCCAGACCTCTGACCAGTTCCTCTTGGACCTGAGGACTCAAAACAGGAGGACACTACGAATCTTCTTGTTCTCCTCGGTCAATCGCCGAATTTCCAAATTCGCCAACCTCAATTCTTCCTTAAGCTGTTGGTAAAGTTGCTCGATGGAGGGCATCTTGCTTCAATTCTAGAGAGCGCGCAAACAGGTCTTCACAGAGCCAAGTACACGTCAACACTGCGCAAATGCCAACTCAATCAGGAGCTACTGCGCAGCACGTCCGCACGGCCCAATAGCGATGCGAACACTCCGACCCAATAGCGATGCGAACACAAAGATCTTGAGCGAGGACAAAATAATGAAGACAATTAGCATCACGACGATCACCCAGGGAAGGAACATTCGGTTCTGCATAGAGGCTTTCAACAGGGAATGACCGAAAGGCACCAAGGCACAGACGGAGACCTTGGTGATGAATGGGATCTAACTTAGACAGAGATGCGGGAGAGGCAGCAGAATAGACTTGGTCACCATAATCTAGCTTGGACAAGACTAGGGTGGAATGCAAACGGAGAAGAGTGCAACGATCTTCTCCCCATGAATGTTGTGCGAGAACCTTAAGGAGATTTAGCAGACCATGACAAATTGTCTTTAAAGAAGAAATGCAAGGTCTCCACGTCAGCTGGTGATCAAAGAGCAGGCCCAGAAACTTGACCATGTCACATGCTGGAATACATAAACAGTGTAAGTACAATGGAATATCCGGATGTCTATTGAAGGTAATGAATTGGGTTTTCATACTAGAAATTTTAAAGCTGTGAGAAGTGGTCCAATGGGAGACTCGGTCTATCACAACCTGAAGGGAGGCTGTTACTAGTCGACAGTCAGTGCCCGAGTAAGCTATAGCGAAGTCATCAACATAAAGTGATGACCAAATATGTGAAGGAAGAATGGAAGGTAGGTCATTTATAGCTATGAAAAAAATAGTAGTGCTGAGGACATAACCTTGTGAGACTCCCTCAGATTGCAGAAAGTCCGAGGAAAGCGAGGCGCCAATACGGACCTGAAAATGTGCATCAGACAAGAAAGCAGCTATGAAGTTTGGTAGATTACCGCGGAGGCCTAAGAATGCCATACCAAGAATGTCATACCTTCAAGTGGTGTCATGTGCCTTTTCTAGATCAAAAAAGTGGTTGTTAGCAAAGGCATTACGAATATACATACATATCTAAGTGGAGCAAGGGGTCTAAAATAGAGCGGCCCTTGTGAAAGCCATATTTGCGAGGGGGCAAGGCTATTGTTAGTCTCTAAGAACCACATTAGATGTCTATTCACCAATTGTTCTATCACCTTGCAGACCACAATGGTGAGGGCAATGGGATGATAGTGAGAGGTGTCAAGTGCCGTGGCACCTTGTTTGCAAAATGGTATTACAGTAGCTTGAGGGAGAACCCCTTGCTCCCAGATAAGATTGAAAAAATGTAAAAGAACGAGAAGGGCCGTAGAATGGAGATGTGGATATCATCAGGTCCTGTTGCCGACGGCCGCGAAATGGAAAGCGTGGACTCCAATTCAAGGAGAGTAAAAGGTACGTTATATGGCTAAAATCCATTGGACTGGAAATCTAAGGGCAATTGCTCTTTGGTAGGGTTAGACGCAAGAAATGAGGGACAGAGGTGAAGCCCTTGGGAGATACGGACAAGATAGTTCCCGATTTCTGTAGCAACTTCTAGAGGTTCTCTGACATCAATTCCAGCAACCCACAAAACGAGAGCTGGGTCCAGAGTGTATATACCATACAATTTCTGCACCTTTTACCATATTGCACACATATGGGAAGACGAGGTAATGATAGACACTTAGTCTCGCCAACAAGTGCGTTTAGCGTCGAAGATAAACGCGGCGAGAAACTGCCTTTGCCCACTTAAAATCCACCAGACACTGCATGGTATGATTATATTGATAACAGCCTCATGCAGCACGTTTTAAATGCACTGCACGTGCGCATGTAGGAGACTACCAAGGTATGCATACCTGAGATCCCTACCTGAGGTTTGGATGATAGAATCCATCACCGCAGTTAGGACTAAGGTCGAAAATTGGTGTGCCAGTTCATCAATAGAGGACTCAAGGGGGTCCTCGCAACAGGTTGTAAGATGAGAGTATAAGTCCCAATCTGCTTGAGCAAATTGCCAATGAGGGCTACAAAACGGTCGGGTATATGTAGGAGAAGTAAGGAGGATAGGAAAGTGATCACTATCATGTAAATCTGGAAGAACAGACCACGCAATGGGCAAGAAACAGATGAAAAGATCAATGCAGGAGAGAGACTTAGTGCGAGTCAAAATGAGTAGGAACACCCATATTTAAAACATGAAGAGAATGAGAAGTTAGAAGAGTTTCCAACTGATCACCATGAGAGTCGCAGTGGGACCCTCCCCACAGGTGATGGTGAGCAGGATGGGCAGTGGTAGAAAAGAAATAAAAAACGCGATATCAGAATTGCAGAATGCATGGGAGGGAGAAAGATAAAGAGAGCAAACTGTAAACCATCTGTGTAAATATGAGCTGCAATATAATGCAGTGGGGAAAGAGCAAAAACTTGTTGATGCATCATATCAACGCACACAAGAAGCATGCTTTCATTAAATGATTCCTCAGGTAAAGGATAGCACATAGCCCGAAATGGGGTGAATGACAGCAGAACGAATTTTGGCTCTTGTGACCCAACACATACTGGGGACAACTGGGAGAGCAACACTTGAAGTTCTCCTCCATTGCCCCTAAGGCCACGAATTTTCCAATGTATAAAAGACATTATGTACAGAAATAAAAATGGCAACAGTAAGAAACGATAAAACCTATGGACTTTTTAAGATCGGTAAAGTCAACATGTGAGTGCAACGGTAAGCGTGTAAGCAAGCAAGAATTAGAATGTTGCAGAGGAATAGATTGTTGTGAGGGTCGTGAAATAGAAGGGGTAAAAGGAGACGTGTTGGTGTCCATCAGGACTGTCGTCTCCACAATATAGCTGGAGATAGCGTCTACCGTCTCAGTTGTTAAACAAGCGATATTACTAGGAAAGTGACTTCCCCACAAGAGGGCAGGATGTATCTACATTAAGAATAGAGAGTTCTAAAGGGATAATTGTTCTAAAACATCATCGCTGCAAGACATAAAATCACTCTGTACAATGGTACATGGTAAGACCACAGTGTCACTGCATGCATTAAGAGTAGCGTGCTTACAAATGGCGACTGGTATGTTATCTTTGGAAGTGATGTGGGAGAGAGCATGAGCTTGCTCTGAATTCTGTACTGTTATGATATGCGCACTGCGTCGAAGAGCATGGAAGGATATATTTTGGCCAACTTTTTGTAAAAGAGTTTTACTAATTCCATGATCAGAAAGATAATCAGTTTGAGACGTCATTTGTAAACAAAAGACTTTTGTCCACTGTGTACTCGTTAGCCCTGTATATAAAGGTAGTGAGTGCTGTGTAGGTCTTTTTTGAGTGATCATCGACGAACTCTCATCAGTAGGTTGTCTTGGACGTTTAGGAGTACCACAGGTGGTCTGACCAGAGGGAGGTGGGTGATCCGAATTCGCACTGTATTTGGGGAAGCAGGATGCATTATGAAAGGCATACTAGAAGTAGCAGCATGAACAGAAATGGGTGATGCCATAGCACCTGAAGCAGGTGAAGTGTCACCAGCAGAAAGTACAGGGGTATGAGAAGAATCGAGAGAATGGACAGATAACGAAGCCAAGTCAGAACAGGGTGTGGGATCAGAAAGGGGTCTGGGAGGAGGGGTTTCACTGGGTGAAGACTCCATAATAAAGGTGCTTCTTCTATGATATCTCCTTGTCATTTTAAGAAAAAAAAAAGAAAGAAGGAAAAAAAAGAGGGACAGATGAGGGACAGTCGTTAGGAGGCATGGAGGGGCTGAAAGCTCTTCCCCTCATCTGAGAGGGCCTCGAGCCCACTGGTGGTGAAGATGCAGCAAACCATGCCATACCCTACCCTTCACACCAGTAAATCAGCGCTCTGGGATAGCAACCTCACATCTACCGAGCTACCTCAGTGGACAAAAGAAAGAGCTGTCGGAAACCTGCCACAAAGCATACCTCTTCCCACCACTCCCAGAACCGACAGCGTTCCCGGGGATACACCCATTACCAAAGGGCCCCCCCCGCCATTCCTGAAACCCGGGAAGGGAGCAGGGACCTTCGAAATTCGATTCCATGGCAAACCACACCCCCCCTGAGGGGACCTCACGGAGTGGGACGAACCCCAGCTGCCACCCCCTACCTTTAATTGTAATGCCAGAGGAGGGACCCCCCGAGGCAAAACAAAGGGGACGGGAAAACAAGGGGGGGGTGGGGAAGGGAAAGGGGGGGGTTGGGGAGGGGGGGGGGGTAAGGAAAGGGAAAAATTTGGGGGGGTATTTGGGTTTGGGAAAGAAGCCAAGAGGCCATTCCTCAGCGATATCTTTTTGCCTTAAAGGGAGCCCCCCCCCACTTAAAGAGGTTATTTGGTGGAGGAAAATTATTTTTAAATGATTGGGTGAAAACTACTTCCACTTTTTGGCTGGCTTAAAAAATTTCACACAACTAGAGCATGGTTAAATTTTAAAAATTTTTTCCCTCAAGATACCTTTAAAAGAGGAGGAACGCTGTTAAAAGGGACCTCTAGTAAAATTTAAGTCATTACTTTCTTTTCGCCTTTAACATCCTGGGCCAAAACCTTTAGACGCAGGACATCTTTCCTACCCACAAAGCTTGTCCTTCCCCTGAAACTTTAAAACTCTAAACTTCTTCCTATACTTCTACAAAACTTTAAGCAATAACACAACATCCTTATCGTCTCATAAACTGAAAAAAATATTCTTAGACGTAACCCCTGTAAACCTTATCAATTAATGGGTTTTGTTAATGTGGCCCGTTACTTTCTGGCCACGTTTGGGTTTTTCTATTTTTAAAAAAGAAAAAAAATTACAGGTCTTTTTTTAATAAATTTTGGGGGCAAATTTTTTAGTTGTTACAAATTAAAAAATTTTCTACCCCGTTACCGTTCCCTTTGTGAAGCAGCAAAAACAACATCTTTCCCTTTCTCTTTAGCCCTAAAGGGTTTTAACTCTGTCTTCGTGATTTAATACGTTCAGTCCCTTTCAGATCTTTTTCTTCTATAAATTTAGCTAGTTTTTTAATCTTAAAATCGTGTTTAAAAGTTCATATTACAGTGGGGTTTATCAGGGCTCCAGATCTTTTTCAGCACTGATCTCTATGCACAGACACTTGGAATTAATAGTCAAAACGTTGCGAACGCAGAAATTACTTTTTAAAATAAAAATCACACAAAAAAGCCGAAGGGGCACCTCTGAACGTTGTTGAGGTTTTCTCCACTATTGGGCCATCCCCGTGTGCCTTTTGTAGTTGTTGGGAAGTTAAATCTGTGTCGGCCGTTTTTATTACCCGATCATGCTCCGCAAAAAAACTTTGGTCCTGGACCCAAACTTGTCCCCAAGATGTTCAGGGAAAAATCGCTGCTAAAGCTCTCTGGATGCAATACATGAGGACAGAAAAGCAGGTAGTGCAATCTGTGATGACTTACGGACACCAATGCCTCCTAGTCTGACTGGAAGTGTAGCTTGGTTCCACTGCCCGTCTTCTAGAGTAAGGTTAAGTACTTTCGTAAAAATCTGCCTCAGGATACTGTCATATTTGTGCAGTATTGAGTTACCATATGAAGGTGCACATGTAAGTTTTATGTTAATACAACAATTAATGATTTTGTACCAAAAGAACCTTAGGAAACTTACCTACCCTTATTATAACAAGCGTAACTTGACTTAGCCTAATCCAACTAAATATATTGTATATAAGTTTACAATAATTTAATAATAAACAAACACAATGGAATACATTTTTTTCGTTAGGTTCAGAATGATTTTTGCGAAATTATTGCATACACAAATTTTCGCTTGCCTTATATCGGCAAGAAATGCGCTTCTATTTAATCCAAAATCACAGCTGTTACGTATTAGGCATACAACCTCCTCTACATACAAGATCACACACCAGTACTCCTTCACTCACTCACATTAGCTCACTAGCGCACTGCTACTAGTGGTTAAAACAATAGCTTTTATGAACATGGAGGCTCCATGGCCCCCTCCGTTCTCCCAAAACATAAACAAGCCTCTCCTCATACTAGGACCTTACAGTTAAACATGAGAGCACCAAAACCAATAAAATAGCTTATGGCCTAAATTCCCCAGAATCACACCCACCTACTTACACCATCGCCAAAGCATGGCAAAGTGTCCCAGCCGCTGCTCTTCTCGTATTCACTAATAAACACACCTCTCCTGCTCCTGTCCTGTCCTGGCTACTATTCAGGACTAATACGCGTCCGGTTTCAAAATAAATCCCGTAAACTGACGCCATACATGGACCGTTTTTCATGAAAATATTTTTTTATAACACTGTGTCATAGTCACTAGATGTGAACAGTTTGTGTGCTTCTTGTGGAAGCAAAGGGTGTTTATAGATGCTAGAAGCCGAATAACAGAGCAATAGTACAAGAGAAATGCATAATAATGTACTTGTTGGTACTGTGTAAGTCATACAGTAGCGGAGATGAGTACTGACGCCACAGCAGTGTGAAACCATTGAAAAAGGCTCATGATGGGGTAAACTGATCCAAAGTAGGTAAGCAGTCACCGATTGGTAAACGTATGGGACTGATCCTTCTGAATACATTTCTTACTCAGCAGGAGACAGGGAAGGAGCTGATGTACCAGTTCTCTAGTTGCCTCTTGCATCATACACTTACGGAAGAAATTACTCAGATCTTTGTGACAGAAATGCACTTCAGAAATCTCTATACGACATGTATTAGGCCTATTTTGGAGTACGAAGCTGTATCATGGAACCTCACCTGACCAAACTTATGCAAAAACTAGAAAAGGTCTAAAAGTTAACAATAAGACTAGTCCCAGAGCCCAGGGAATTGACTTTTAAAAGAGACTACTGGAACTGAGCCTGGCAGCTTTAGAAGAAAGCTTAGAGGAGACATGATTATGTCATTCAAGATACTCGGAGGATTTGACAAAGGAGAGGGACAGACTTTCTGAAATTAGAGGCATAAGAACGAGAGGTAATAAATGAGCACTAACGACACGAAGGAGCCACAGGAATGTTGGGAAACTCTTTTTCAGTATCAGGGTGACAAAATTAATGAAACTAGGCATACTGTGCATGATAGGGCACATGAGGCCAGAAACCAGTAATGCTGGCGACTGTTGCTTAAGAGCCAAGGCCAGGTTCTGAGACTCGTCCCCCCGCAAGCATAACTCGGTGAGTACATCTCAGTGAGGAGTCACTTCAGAAGGAATAAAATATTTTTGACCCTGAAGCTGTTGCAAGAGTTCTGGTAATTATAGCTTGACGATCAGATCATACAGTTTACTATCACAACGAAGCCATGGGAGAGAACTTCTTTTAATCGGTTGACAAATTTATCTCTTTCTTGGAAGAGCAATAGAACACTTTCTCTGGATAGATAATACCTTGATACAGTAGTGTGAATTAGTCTTCATTCTAGACAAAATTCATTTGACAATGTCTACGCATTCCCCGAGCGCATCATTCTGTACCACATTTTTTCCTGTGTTCTCTTCTCTGACAATGGTACAGCATTTATTAATTATCTGTGTTTTAAATTCGGTATTCATGAAACTCCAGTAACCTCATCAGCAACAAACTTGCTGAATGCAAGAACTGCGATGTCCTTGATGTATTGTGGGTAACAATGTATTCTAGGTGTACTTCTTGGCATGAGACAGTCCCAGAGGAGCAGAGTACTTCAAGACATTTCACTTAATACCTCCATACGAGAACCTTCCCAGTTCACCTTGTATTATGACTTATGTCTCCCTTTTGATATCCTATTTACTCTCCCAGAGATTAACTCTAACGTAGTTATAGTAAGTGGAACTCTTAGCTAATTTTTTAAGGGTGTGTGGCAGAACCTTAAGAAGGTAACAGATATACGTTAACTGCTATCCGTAATAGTTCGGGTAAGATTGTAAAATCATGCTTGAGAACCACATATATGAACCTGGAATGTGTAAGTCACATCTAAAGTTTGTCAATCCCTACCTGTCCTTGAGGGAATGCGTGGTGAGGGAGATCACTACCGGAGGTACTAAAGAAACTCACTTTGACAATATGAAATGTAGATAACTACACTTGCCAGTGCTCAATAATAACCAACATGGAGAGAATAACTCAGAAAATTAATTGATCTTCTGAAGGGGAACCCAAAAGGGGATTGAGACATGCAGATCAAGTAATCTTCTGAATTTCTGTCTTCGTGTGGGATATAATTGAGCAATATGAAGTGTGTATACAATGGTCAAACTAGAGCCACACTTGAAAGAAGAGTTGATATGACAGGCCTGTGTTCCACGTCAACTGTATATAGTTATCACATGCATTCTACTTCTGACCATCCGTAGACTTACACCTAGTAAGCTAATTGTATTCTCTTTGAGATGGGTTAAAATGCCCACAAACTATGTAATTAGTTTGTGATTGACCTACTGAGTCAGTGATAATACTCTTATGTGTACTGCACGTTTGTCATCCATTAATCATACTCAGTTTGTACTGTTTGCTAAAATAACACTTTGTAACTCTTTTATCAATAGCGAGAGCAATACAGTTCTTAATGTCACTAGTCGTGCACCAGGAAGATGCTGCTTTTATCCCTAGTGTCACAGGTAAGTGCAAGGTTACGAAGTTTAGAGTGGGTCCGTAGAGCACATGTATACGGAAAACCTTTATACTTAGTCAGCCTCAGGCGATTAATTCACAGTTGAGTCTTCCTAAGCCGAAGGCTCTTTCCAAGCTGTTCAACTGCTGCTCTACCCTGAGTGATATCCTTGCTTGATGTGTCGCCGAGCAACGACACATCACGTACATTTTTCGTACTGTCCTTAGCTAGGTCCTACATTTGTTTCCTACAGTTTTTCTTTTACCATATCATTTTGTATATTTTTCTTATTCAGTATTTATTCTCATGACTGCCACTGTCTATCCATAATTTTTCAGTCATTGTAACGTACGGGTCGACCGTTGGCAGCAGGACTGAGCGATGGGATTCTACCTTGTAGTTTTCGTATATTCTGCCATAAGTTGACTCAACTGAGACTGCATCTGACAACTGCCCTTAGCGTAGCTGTAAAAGGACACTGGATTTGCTTGCTTTCTTTCTTGCTCTCTCTTGCTCTCTCTCTCTCTCTCTCTCTCTCTCTCTCTCTCTCTCTCTCTCTCTCTCTTTCTCTCTCTTTCTCTCTTCCGCCTGGCTCCGCGCTAGTAACTTCCCTCCAGGCTTCTGACAGAGACTGAGGGAGCGTCTCAGACGCCTGGAATTGCACGTCAATATACTTCGATTAACTGCTGTGTTTATCTACCATTCCCTCTGCTACACTTTCCGCTACCACAGACAGTCTATGATGACTGAAGGGTGTTTGGTGAAGGGCATATGGTGAAGGGTTTGAGCTGATGGGTGTGTTGTGACGGGTATGTGGTAAACGAGTGTGTGAAGGGTGTGTGCTGAAGGGTGTGTGGTGAAAGGTATGTGGTAAAAGGGTGTGTGAAGTGTATGTGGTGAAGAGTATGTGGAGATAAGTCAGTTATCTTTGTCATTCCTACTTCTAGTGACTTAGGCATCTTATGAGGATATTACCCTGTGATGAGTGTGGAAACAAGCGATGGTCCTGGTTTAACTACTGAAAGTGAGAGGTGAGTAATGTTCACATATCACAGGTGATAGACAGTTAATGAAAGCACATTCCACAACCCATAACACCATGGGATGTGTGGGTTCATATATGAGCATCTCTTACCACATTACACCGTATCACAGGAAGTGACATTTATGTAAAAACATGGCGGTATACAAGTGATAACACAGTGGAGGTACCTCGGGGAACATAGTACAATGTCCGTCATAACTCAGGCAGTATGAGTACCGGTAAGAACATAATAGTGGTGGAAGTCATGTTGACAACATAGCAGTTTAACACTCATCTTAACACAGGTAACAGTGGAGCTGACGAGTCATTATTCCATTCCTCATAACACACAAGTGGAATGGATGAATCACACTATTCATCATAACGCAGGAAGTAGTGAAGCAGATGAATTATCATACCAATCATCATAACACAGTAGTAGAGCTGACGAATCATCATACCAATCATCAAAACACAAGTAGTACAAGTCTTATTAGGGTATCCTTGACTAGGTTCTTCAATTGGTTGCCCCCCAAAATTCCTTTTTTACCTTTCTCTTCCTTCTTCAACTCTTTTTTCATGTTATGATTATTAGATAACGTTTCGGTTCTGGGACCTTAATCATTTCTAACTTCGGTCCCAGGACCGAAACATTTTCTAAAAAAAAATATGTCCTAGTGTTTGCTCACGTGTCTTTCTAGGCCTCTGATAACTTCTAAATCCCTCTGTAGTAAAACTTCATACGTTTACAAAGGTGGAAAACTGCCCATTTCATGCTATAAATAGTGCGGAATTTTCATTCAGGTAAAATCATGTTAAAAACTTGTAAATCTTTCTCTTCCGGAAGACTTCTATATTAAGTGACTGATTTATCTTAAGTAAGAATAGTTCATGTTAGTAAAGGATAGTACAGTAAAGGATAATGTAGGATAGTAAAAGATAGTACAGGATATAGGATAGTAAAGGATAATATAGGATAGTACAGGATAGTAAAGGATAGTACAGGATAGTATAGTACAGGATAGTAAAGAATAGTATAGGATAGTATAGTACAGGATAGTAAAAGGATAATACAGGATAGTGCAGGATAGTAAAGGATAGTACAGGATAGTAAAGCATAGTACAGGATAGTATAGTACAGGACAGTATAGTACAGGATAATACAGGATAGTAAAGGATAATATTGGATAGTAAAGGATAGTAAAAGATAGTACAGAATAGTTTAGTTTTTGTGTTCGCAGACTTGTCAGTGCACTAATTTTCTTCACCTCAGAATCACTGGAATCTGTGCCATAACTGGAGAATGCTTCTTCTGACTGGGTTCAAATTTTTATCCATGGTGTGTTCTCCAAAACGCAAATTTCTGCATTGTTATTGGGGAGAATAATCCCGGTTTGCCAGTTTAGTCAACTGAATAGCGGTATTATATCAACTTGATAGTTAAAGAATGTCTCATCTATTACATAAGGAATACAGCTTATTAGATTAGGTCGTTTAGGTGCAAATTTGAAATATTGGTGAATTTAAAAAAAAATACTGCAGTTGATTCAAATAAATTACTGGAGAATGGCTATTCTGAGAGGCTTCAAACTTTTGGCTTTTACGTTGAGCTACATAAGTATTAAATTGCAAATTTTATTTAACCCTTTTCGCTGTCCATCACGTACATTTACAATGAGGCCAAAGTCCCTGACGCAGTTGACATCATGAGCTCAGTTCACTCAGATAAGCTGTGACCAGTAAATTTTGGCTTATATATGAGAGACTGGGTCTGTGTGGGTAGTGTGCATTGTATAAAAAAAAATCCTGCCCGACGCGATGCTTGATAGGAAAAATAAAATTTACCTTGTGTATGGTTTAAAATAACGACTTAGATGTGTTTTCTCGTTTTTTTTTATAATTTTATTGACCGTTTCTTGGTATCATTTGATAAAATGGAAGATATAGATTTTACTGATATAGAAATGATTTCGACTGATCTGAGGACCAGAATTAGCTTGAAATTGAGCCCAAATTATCAGAAATATTCAATTTTTACCGTAATTCTAGGTGACGATTAAGCCCCCTCCCTCTTCCCTACAAATCCCTGTACATTCTATGGCTTTTTAATAAATTTGATTTAATTTGGACGCTGTAAACCATGACAAATCTTTCTTGGTTATATTTTAATTGCCTGAAAAATAGAGTCAATCTTCTTTTTTTGTGTGTGAATAAGAATTCAAAATGGAGTGACTAAAGAAATGTTTTAGTGCCAGGAATGTTTACATTGTTTATAGACTATTTTTAAATTGGGACTTATTTGTGTAAAATTGGCCAAATTCCCGACTTCCACATAGTTAAAACAGATAAATGGGACGTTTCATGTGCTTATTCAATAGAACGGAAGACAAACTAGCGAAGCAGCTGAGAATTTGGTCGAAGGAACAATGGAATTGTCGATACGAAATTGTTGATACATAAATTACACCGAGACAGCGAACTTTGTGCCTGGGTAATTCCGTAAGTGTTCCACCAAATTTCGTACTTTTGATGTCATTACCTTCAGAAAAAGTTGTTCTATCATTTCCGAAGATTTTTTTTTAGGGGACATTAAGAGCAACCTTAATTTCGGGGGTCTGGACTGTGAAAAGGTTAAGAAATTGGTTTCCAGGCAATCACTGGTGAATGTCTTCTAGTTGATTTCAAACTCTTAAGTGTTGATATTTCATAATTAGCAATATTATTTTTATTGAATTCAGGTTTTGTATATGTCACCTTTCAAATTTTATTGGATTTGTTTGATTAAATTTGAGTTTCCTAAAAAACGGAAAACCAAATATTTGTTTATACGTTTATACAGCGTTTTTAAATTTCTTTCTTTTCTCATAAAATATTTATGCTAGACTAGTGTTCTTTACCATTAACTTTCTCTTAGACATTCTTTTACAAATTGACAACACTATGTATTTGGTGAAGGTTTATGGAAATGACAAATACAGAGGCAAAAATGGATTCCCATGAGATACATTTAGAAAACCTCTTCTGATTAGCTTCATTATTTAAAGATTCTTATAACCTACATACAGGAAAGGATGGCAGCTTTAATAAAGTGTCTACTAGGTGTTATATAGCTACTTTTAATCTCGAAATGATATAGCAAATGCTTGCTTTACGTTACTTGATTACAATGTAAATCGTTTAGGAAACCTGTAAATCAATGTTGAGTAAATGTGTTCAGTTCATCAATGTTGAGAAAAGTGCAGCACGTGCCACACCATGGAAGTGGCTCATATTCCGTAAAGAGCTGAAGCAGTAGGAGTTGGGGTCACAGTGGAAAATTCCACTAGTTTAAGTAGGTTAGGTTAGATAATCGTGAAGAATTCCCTGTATCAAGGGAATTCTTCAGTGCTAGCCTAACCTATAGACATGACTTACACTAGTGGAATTTTCCACTGGTGACCCCACCTCCGACTGCTTCAACTCATCTGTCTACAGTAAATAAGCCACTTCTCTGTTTATTTGGTGTACTTTTCTCAAGGTTGGGGGACTGAACACATCGACTCAAGGCTGAGGGACTGATTACTTTAGACTTATCATCTTCCACCATTCATCTCCGTACCGGACTGAGGAAGCCAAATGGTGACGAACGTTTACATAATAAAGATTCCTAAATGCTGGAAAAGTGTCTAATTCCATAACTTGATTATGCTGCTTAATGAAGATGTCTTGTGGCTGGTGAGGTGCTCTTGATCCAGTGAACTGAACTTCATCCCCTTACTCTGATCGAATGTCTGTGTCTTCTATTCACAGGTGTTTTGTGGCCATACGGGTTTACCGCTTTCTCCTGACCACAATATAACGATTGTGAGGGGCATAAAGTTTTAATGTCTCGCTTTTCTTATGAAATAGATGAAATATGTCTTGGTATAGGCTGTGCAGGCGCAAATTTTGTTAAATTTTGAACGATACCTGGTGTTAGGTTACTTTTAATGTGACGGCTTTATTAATCAAATTAGTTTTTTTGCAATATCTGAAGAGTGCCTCTGGTAATCAGAAATAGGATACTGGGTTATTTTAGGGTCAATCTACAAAATGAATTTTTGAGTGGAAATAACATTTGTGTCCTCAAGGACAATGAAAAAAAAAATGATATGCACCCAAAGCTTAAATGGAATCTACTTATTTACTTTCTTACTTATTTGCTTGCTAGCTTATTTACTTACTGACTTATTACTTAAAAAAAAGGTCAGTGTTACTTAGAGAAACGGGATGATTGTCGCCTCTGTAGATTCCAATATATTTTATTGATGGGAAGGAATCTTGAAAATTTAAATATTTCTTTTCATGCGATAATTTCAGAGTAACACACCTGATTCAACACCTCAACGTTGATAACGTGATACTGCAACTTATGAGTGGTTTTCAACCTTAATATACTGGTGGATTCTAGGATATTGGATGCTCTAAAATAATAACAGTAAGCCTCTTCAGTTTAGCTTAAGTGCTGGCGTTTCTTAGTGGACGGTTTAAATTAGAGTTTTACAGTGTATGTCATAATTTGCTATTTTTATTGAAGAAATTGGGATACTAGCTTCCATGTGATGACTGGTGAATTCCTCTTTTGATTCGTTTCAGATATACATTGATAATATTTAACTGTATTACAAACTTTTGCCGCACTCTGCACTATTACATGGGAGTATACTGAATCACAGGAAGCTGGGTTTATGCAATACACAGATACCTTTCTCGGACTGTGCAGGCACTAAAATATGTCAGCAATGTATCACTCATAATAACATGGGCAGTGGCAATACTAACGAGAACAGTAAACTATTACTCATCATAAGACAAGTACTGTGTACAAAGCTGCATATCAGTGATCTGAACAGTTATCTCTTCAATATACAGAAATTAGCAGTATACCATTCATCATAATAGACGTAGTGGCGCCTTTGGTGACAAGATAGCATCACAGCTCCGAGTAAACAGTGAAGTTATAGGAAGAACATTGTAGAATAACCGTAGCCTACATGTAAATGTGAGGAAGAAGTGAGCGATTCCCAATAACAACATAATGACTCCATGAATTGAGAAGACACTACCAGTGTTCTCCCTACTTCTCCCACTCGTCCCATTCAGATGTTGCATTCTCACATAATGTCTACAGCCACTGAGAAAATACTCAGTCAGATACGGATATGGAACCTGGTTCTTCGCATTCCACATTTATTAGGAAATTCAAAGCATTTGACAAATAGGATTATTATGAGATTCTTAAAATTAGACGAATATTAACAGAAGATGGATTTAAAAGTACGTAAAAATATCACAAAATAATAGTATATGAAACGAATAATACGCGTAAGACTCTGCAGGTCTGATCAACTTGATGATAGGATGTAAACATTTAGGTCTCCGGAACATCTTATGTGGGCATTACAACTCTACCTAAAACTTAGATAAATGTCATTAGCTAGCACGCCTTAGAACTTACTTGATAAATGATTATCTAGCACTCCTTTGAGTCTACTTGATAATTATCTAGCACGCCTTTGAGCCTATTTAATTATGTAGCACGCCTTTGATGCTACTTGATAATTAGCTAACACGCCTTTGAAACTACTTGGTAGATAATTAGTCAACACGCCTTTAAGCCTACTTGTAAATAATTAGATGAACAATAGATTAAAACATCTCATTGGTCAAAAGAGAGGCATATATAGACGTATTAAAAGAGGGGATGGGCAGTTAAGAAATCAATATATTCAATTAAAGAGAGAAATAAAAAAAAGGAATAAAAGCAAAAAGGGATTATGAGGCTAAGGTCGCAAGGGATTCAAAGACTAACCCAAAAGGGTTCTTTCAGGTATACAGAAGTAAGATAAGGGACAAGATTGGCCCACTTAAGAGTAACTCTGGTCAGATCACTGACAGTGATAAAGATATGTGAGAAATTCTCAATACCTACTTCCTGTCAGTTTTCACCCAGGAAAATACTAGCGATATTCCTGAAATAATTGATTATGTAGAACAGGATGATAATAAACTATGTACGATTGTGGTAACTAGTGACATGGTCCTCAGACAAATAGAGAAACTAAAACTTAACAAATCCTCAGGTCCTGATGAACTGTTTGCAAGGGTGTTTAAGGAATGTAAAGAGGAACTTAGCATACCTTTGGCTAATCTTTTTAACATATCACTACAAACTGGCATAGTGCCTGATAAGTGGAAAATGGCAAATGTAATACCTATTTACAAGGCAGGTGACAGGTCCTTGGCTTCGGACTATAGACCAATAAGCCTTACCTTCATAGTGGGAAAATTTATGGAATCAATAATTGCCGAAGCAATTCGTAGCCATCTTGACAGGCACAGATTGATTAATGATTCTCAACACGGTTTTACAAAGGGGCGTTCCTGTCTTACGAATTTACTAACTTTTTTCACTAAGGTGTTTGAGGAGGTAGATCATGGTAATGAATATGATATTGTATATGTGGACTTCAGTAAGGCTTTCGATAGAGTTCCACACCAGAGGCTATTGAGGAAACTTAGGGCACACGGAATAGGAGAAATTTTTTTCTGGGTAGAGGCATGGCTGACAAATAGACAGTAGAGAGTTTGCATAAATGGGGAGAAATCAGAATGGGGGCACGTCACAAGCGGTGTTCCTCAGGGGTCAGTGTTGGGCCCGTTGTTGTTCACAATTTACATAAACGACATAGATGAAGGAATAAATAGCGACACAAGCAAATTTGCTGACACCAAAATAGGCCGTCCAATTCATTCTAATAAGGACATTAGAGCACTCCAGGATGATTTGAATAGACTGACGCAATGGTCGGAGAAGTGGCAGATGCAGTTTAATATTGACAAATGCAAAGTTCTAAATGTTGAACAGGTAAATAACCATGCCACATATAAACTAAATAATATAGATCTTAATACTACCGATTGCGAGAAGGATTTAGGAGTTCTGGTTAGCAGTAACCTAAAACCAAGACAACAGTGCATTAGTGTTCGCAATAAAGCTAACAGAATTCTTGGCTTCATATCTAGAAGTATAAATAATAGAAGTCCTCAGGTTGTTCAACACTACATATCCTTGGTTAGGCCTCATTTAGACCATGCTGCTCAGTTCTGGTCACCGTATTACAGAATGGATATAAATGCTCTGGAAAACGTACAAAGGAGGATGACAAAGATGATCCCATGTATCAGAAATCTTTCCTATGAGGATAGACTGAAGGCCCAGAATATGCACTCTCTCAAAAGGCGTAGAATTAGGGAGGATATGATCGAGGTGTATAAATGGAAAACAGGAATAAATAAAGGGGATGTAAATAGTGTGCTGAAAATTTCCAGCAATGACAGGACTCGCAGCAATGGTTTCAAGTTGGAAAAATTCAGATTCAGGAAGGATATAGGAAAGCACTGGTTTGGTAATAGAGTTGTGGATGAGTGGAACAAGCTTCCGAGTACAGTTATTGAGGCTAAAACGTTGTGTCGTTTTAAAAATAGGTTAGATAAATACATGAGTGGGTGTGGGTGGGTGAGTTGGACCTGACTAGCTTGTGCTGCTGGGTCTGGTGCAATGCTCCATCCTTGAGTGGAGGACCAGACTGGGTGGGTCATTTGAATAATCCGGGGGGTGGGTCATTGGTCTAATCCGAGGGGGAGCGACATGGACCTGCTCCGCATGCGTCAGTAGGCCTGTTGTAGTGTTCCTTCTTTCTTATGTTCTTATGTTCTTATACATTTGAGCTTACTAGGGACGCCACGCATAGCTGAGATTAATTTGAGCAAAATGTCTATATATTCATTAAATCATCGGTATCTGGTTGTTGGTTCTGTGTTGTTGGGAAGCATCTATAATTGCGGACTGAAACCTCGTCAGGATTCTCTTCACCCCTTGGATAAAACCCAGGATCTCCTATTCCACTTGCCGACAGTTGTTAGTTAAGTATGTGTCCCAGCTCCAGTGAACTCTTAGCAGTGTCGATCTCGTACAGTTCCAGAAGAAGCTTGAATAGGCTTTGAGCAATACTCATCAGGTATACATAAACTACATTTAAAGTATTGTGATGTAATTTATTTGGCAGCATTATCTGACTTATGAAATCGTAATGACACGATTGCAAACAAGCCATACCACGGGAACGGATAGAACCCGCGATCAGAGTCTCAAAACTCCAGACCATCGTGACGGTCTGGAGTTTTGAGACTCTCTGATCACGGGTTCTATGCCCACCCGTGGTATGGTTTTTTTCAGCATTTATTTTTAATTTGTTTTATATTTCCGCTAACGCAACTACAGGCAAAATACTGGCATGCTCATGACATCTACGAACAGCGTTTATTATCCTCTTCATGAAATCACTAGACTGTGGGCTAGTTTGCGGACATTATTCCCATCAGTTACTTGGCAGATCTATATCAACGATATAGTAGTGATTATCCCTCAAAAGTAAAATCTCCATAGCTTTAGATACTGAATAAAATGAAGTCCCAAGTTTATCATGGAGAAAGAAACTAGTTGTTGACATCACAAAAACATACTTATACGAGAAAGAAACCATCCATTGTTGACACTAGGATGATAAGGCACAATAAAACGCGAAAGTCTCCAGATATCGTAAAACATGAATACCTGATTCACTTTTAGTTACATAATAACAAAACAAATGCAGCATCCACATACATTTCCTCTTCATGGAAAACTGATTGTACAAAGTTCCTGAGCAAGAATGACACAAGTTAAGAAGATTTTCCGACATTTCTTCATGGGATGCTGAGATTGTGTGACGCTGAATATACAGTTACAAGCCTGGTTATCTCACGCAATACTGAGACAAGTATCAAGTAGACACTGTGATCAATATCAAGTAACACTGTGATCAATATCAAGTAACACTGTGATCAATATCAAGTGACACTGTGATCAATATCAAGTAACACTGTGATCAATATCAAGTAACACTGTGATCAATATCAAGTAACACTGTGATCAATATCAAGTGACACTGTGATCAATATCAAGTAACACTGTGATCAATATCAAGTGAACACTGTGATCAATATCAAGTAACACTGTGATCAATATCAAGTAACACTGTGATCAATATCAAGTAACACTGTGATCAATATCAAGTGACACCAGAGGTGGAGCAGGGCGGCTATATATAGGCAGGAAGAGGTGGTGGTGGTGGGGGTGGTAGTAGTAGTAGTAGTAGTAGTAGTAGTAGTAGTAGTAGTAGTAGTAGTAGTAGTAGTAGTAATAGTAGTAGTAGTACAAGAGTTGTATATAATACCGACAAGATGAAATTAAGACACATGCACCACATGCTCCACCTCTGGTTAGTGTAACTTTGTAAATGGTCCAAGTCGGACCGAAACGTCGTCGTAAGCTTCTCCTATGTTCGGGTTATTTGTGTATCGTTCCAGTCACGGTATTGTGCCTTTTTTTGTTATTTACTACTGCTACTATTACAACTATCATATGACCATCCCCAGTTCCGAACCCTAGCTTGCACTACCAACCCTCAAGAGAGGTTCCTTGACCCTGGTGAGGGGCTCTTGATCTACGGAATTGGATCAGTGCTCCAGTTCCCTGAATTGTGTCTGAATGCCTTCCCTCCCCCCCCCCACATGCGCTGTATAATCCTACGGGTTTAGCGCTCCCCCATGATTATTATAATTATGCACTACCAACATAACCGCCAATGTAATTCACCACTGCTTCTACCACATCTGCCACCTGTATATCGCCACTGCAATTCCCATTACCACCATGCGCACATCCGCACTGTCACTTTCATCTCTATTTGATTGGCCAATCAAGTTAAGGGTAGAATATCTGCTACAATAAGTACCACCCAACACCAACGTCGATTGTCATCATTGCCATATAAACCAATGACATCGCAAAAATTATGAATACTATCACCACGCCCTGTTAACCACAGAATTAACACATATAAAATACTTATACATCACCACCTCAAAATACATTACAAACACGAGCTCTGCCAACACCCCCCAGCAACAACCACCACCCACGTACATAAGCCGAGCCCTCAACCCTGCAACACAATTTTCATCTCTTTCATTGTACATAACCACACAACACCATCAACTGACGACACCGCAACATAATGCAAGTTAATCCACGTCTCAACAACCCCTCCCCCCCACACACATACCATTACCGCACCATCAACCTTGTATCACTACTTTTCCCGTCACTGACACAGTAATACAGAATTTCCAGACTTTACCACCACATCGTTTTATGTATCAAAGTCATATCCAAGTAAGAAGGAAAAAAACATTCATTTGAATAAGATAACGCTGAATGATTGGGTGTATGAGAATCAACAAGAAGTTTAATAAAAGGAGAAGGGGGACAGGGGATAAGGAACCATTATAGGTAAGACAGAACATTGAAAAAATAAATACATTGAGTAAAACAGACGATATAGAGTAAAACAGAAGAAAAATGAAAGATGTAATTTGAAACGAGGAAGGAGAAATTGTGAAAATGGGTCAGAGGAGGTAGAACGAGAGGTGGATAAAGGTTGAAAACATTTACACTAGCATTAAAAAAAAATGGTAAATGTGTGGCCGTGAACAGTGAAAGGCATTCAAAGACAGTGACAGAGTTAGAGCGGAAAATATAAGTAAAATTAGTAATATTTTTGATGAAAAATTAAAAAGAATTAAGTTACTCAGGCCAAAATAAATGATGATGAGGACACTGTGAAGAACGACATGTTGACAAGAAAGGAAAAGGTAGATGGAGAACTGATGCTTAAAACAAACTTATGTAGTCAGTTTAGAAGGGAAACAGAAGTCCAACAGAGAGTAATGACAATAATGTATTCCCACAGAACAGAGCAAGCAGGCAAGATAAATAGACCATTCTTCTCTTTCCTCCCACCAGAATGCCACCATCTTCAGCACGCTCTCCACATACTTTGTACTCTGGTTTAGAAAGACACGTAAGCAAACACTATAACATATTTATTAGAAAACGTTTCGGTCCTGGGACCTTGATCACTTGGAAGTGATCAAGGTCCCAGGACCGAAACGTTTTCTAATAAACATGTTATAGTGTTTGCTTACGTGTCTTTCTAAACCAACTTGTCGGTATTTATTACCAAGGTTTATACCACTTTGTACTCTGAAATAAGGATGATATTATGTACCTGTAAGCTGACCCCTGATAATATCCACCCTCCCCCTCCCCCCACACACAAATGAAATGACTGGCCTCCCCCTAACCCCCCAGGGATTACGAAGTGTCCAGATGCAACCGAAATTCGCAGATGAAGACGAGGGAAAAAAAGAATCAAAACAACATGTGATAGTCATAGTGGACACGACAATGATGACAAAGCATTTTCTGAAGGATAAACGTTGATAAGACATAAAAGGTGATAATCATTATTACCAGCCCATTTTCCTATTAAAACTTAGATAAACTTTGAAGAAATATATAAAAAGGGTGTGTAGTTTAGATTTTAGAAGGCACACGGCAGGGACACGGCAAACACGTAATTGCAAGGTAATACTGAAGGTCTACATTATTTCGCAGAACACAAATCATCCAAGACAGAAGACCTAGGAGACGGAAACAATATTAGTGATGTTAACAATCATAGGAAACTTTATTAGGCATAATGTGATGAACACCACGATGATGATAATGAAAGATTGACGAGCAGAAATAAATCAGGAATTTTCCCCGGAGTAAAATACCATTGCAAATCTATTTTCAGAACCCTCTTTGAGCCCGTGACTGCAGCAAGAAGGGACGTAAGAAGAAACAAACAGTTTTATTGTGTCACATTCAAAATATAGAGAGTATTGTCAAAATATTGATTAAGTGGGAAAAAATGATGAGAACCTGGCTACAACATGAACTTACAAGATTTGACTTTAAGGATGGTTTACATGTGAAAATATAATGAAAATATTATATTCTGAATTAAAGATTAGTAATAAAAGGGTAGGGTCTACATAAATATTGTATGAAATAAGACTGAATTTAAGTGTTTTAATATACATTATTATATTATTATTATTATTATATATAATATATATATATATATATATATATATATATATATATATATATATATATATATAAAACACTGATCTCTGGGAAGGAGGCTTGAACCAACGAACCTTGGAACAAGGTACGCAGTGCTTTACCAATCTACCCACACTGGACAATACCTTGGAGTCCAGCTTGCGCTAGATGCATGCAGGGGATGAGATGAAAAGCTGTAAGCCTTCTCCCTGAAAGCTGGCTGCCTTGGATCAAAGTCTAGCGCAAGCTGGACTCCAAGGTATTGTCCAGTGTGGGTAGATTGGTAAAGCACTGCGTACCTTGTTCCAAGGTTCGTAGGTTCGAGTCTCCTTCAGTCAGAGATCAGTGTTTATGTATATTTCGCATGCTCTTGCGAATTCCTTGCATATATATAATATATATATATATATATATATATATATATATATATATATATATATATATATATATGCAATAAGATCACAGCAAACAGGTGATTTTAAAATATGCAAAACAACCACTGTAAAATAGTAGTGAAATTCCAAGCGCTTTCGTGACTACTCACATTGTCAAGTTCCTTGACAATGTGAGTAGCCACGAAAGCGCTTGGAATTTCACTACTCTTTCACAGAGGTTGTGTTGCGCATATATATATATATATATATATATATATATATATAATATATATATATATATATATATATATATATATATATATATATATATAATATACATGGAAACCGACAGGCCGGACTTGAGTCCTGGAGATGGGAAGTACAGTGTCTACACTCTGAAGGAGGGGCCTTAATGTTGCAGTTTTAAAAGTGTAGTGTGAGCGCGCCTCTGGCTAGACAGTGATGGAGTACACTGAGGTCAGTGGTCACGAAAGGTCATCCAGTCCTAGTTGTCTGGTGGATTAGTGTGGAGCGATATAAAGCACCAATGGCTTGTAGTGTTTTGGAATCTCAGGTTAAAGTGTTGAAGGAGGTTTTACTTCTCGAAATGAAAAAGGAGGCTGAAAATTCATCTAGATGGCTTTAGGAGTGAGTGCAAGAAGGGTGGAGTCGTTGTGGAGGAAAAGGTTACCAGCAGTGAGTTGAAGAGTGGCAACAGCTTCAAGTGGAATGTGGTTATTATGCAGTGTGCTGCAGTAAAAATAATGTATAAAAAGTGCTCCATAGTTCCGGGATTGTTATGAAACCGGACGCTTATCATTCCTGGTCAGGCAGAGTGGCCAGGAGAGAGGAGAGTGAGGGGTGCGTCAATTTACGGAGCGCAACACCTGCAGCAAAATGTCCTAATACTTCACGGTTTGTTTTGTAGGGATTTTATTTTTTTGCGTAAGTTTATACCATAGGATATTTAATATGTGTTTAAGTGCTCTCATGTTTACCTGTGTGCAGAGGCCTGTTTAAGATTTGGGAGAGTACTCGTATAGTGTTTTGGCTTGCTGGTAGACAGACCGGCAAAAAGGGATAAGGGGTGTCATGGAGCCTTCATGTTTATAAATGTTTATGTATTTTGATTTACTCACTAGTAGCAGTGTGCTGGTGAGCTAATGTGAGTACTGGGTAAAGTTAAACTGGAGTGTGCTGCTGTTGGTTGTAGTAGAGTAGATTGTAGGTGTACCTACGTTACTATTAATATATTATGTTTTTGTATAGATGAGTTTTTGTGTACCACTCACTTTCACTCACTATTTGTGTGTATTATATATATATATATATATATAATATATATATATATATATATATATATATTATATATATATATATATATATATATATATATATTATATATACGTGTGTGTGTGTACTCACCTAATTCACCTAATTGTGGTTGCAGGGGTCGAGACTCAGCTCCTGGCCCCGCCTCTTCACTGATCGCTACTGGATCCTCTCTCTCTCTGCTTCCTGAGCTTTGTCATACCTCTTCTTAAAACTATGCATGGTTCCTGCCTCCACTACTTCACTTGCTAGGTTATTCCGCTTGCTGACAACTCTATGACTGAAAAAATACTTCCTAACGTCCCTGTGACTCGTCTGAGTCTTCAGCTTCCAGTTGTGACCCCTTGTCCCTGTGTCCCCTCTCTGGAACATCCTATCTCTGTCCACCTTGTCTATTCCCCGCAGTATCTTGTATGTCGTTATCATGTCTCCCCTGACCCTTCTGTCCTCCAGTGTCGTCAGTCAGATTTCCCTTAACCTTTCCTCGTACGACATTCCCTTGAGCTCTGGGACTAGCCTTGTTGCAAACCTTTGTACTTTCTCTAACTTCTTGACGTGCTTGACCAGGTGTGGGTTCCAGACTGGTGCTGCATACTCCAGTATGGGCCTAACATACACAGTGTACAGTGTCTTGAACGATTCCTTATTAAGGTATCGGAACGCTATTCTCAGGTTTGCCAGGCGCCCGTATGCTGCAGCGGTTATTTGGTTGATGTGTGCCTCCGGTGATGTGCTCGGTGTTATGGTCACCCCAAGGTCTTTCTCCCTGTGTGTGTGTGTGTGTTGTGTGTTGTGTGTGTGTGTTGTGTGTGTGTGTGTGTGTGTGTGTGTGTGGTGTGTGGTGTGTGGTCTGGTGTGTGTGTGTCTTGTGTGTGGTGTGTGTGTGTGTGTGTGTGTGTTGTGTGTGTGGTGTGTGTAGTGTGGTGTAGTGTGTAGTGTGTGTGTTTTGTGTGTGTGTGTGTGTGTGTGTGTGTGTGTGTGTGTGTGTTGTGTGTGTGTGTGTGTGTGTGTGTGTGTGTGTGTGGTGTGGTGTGTGTTGTGTGTGTGTGTGTGTGTTGTGTGTGTGTTGTGTGTGTGTGTGTGTGTGTGTTGTTGTGGTGTGTGTGTGTGTGTGTGGTGTGTTGTGGTGTGTGTGTGTGTGTGTGTGTGTGTGTGGTGTGTGTTGTGGTTGTGTGTGGTTTGGTGTGGTGTGTGTGTGGTGTTGTGTGTGTGTGTGTTTGTGTGTGTGTTGTGTGTGTGTTGTGTTGGGTGGTGGTGTGTGTGTGTGTGGTGTGTGTTGTGTGGTGTTTTGTGTGTGTGTTTTGGGTGTGTGTGTGTGTGTGTGTGTGTGTGTGTGTGTGTGTGGTGTGTGTGTGTGTGGTGTGTGTGTGTGTGGTGTGTGGTGGTGTGTGTGTGGTGTGGTGTGTGTGGTGTGTGTGTGTGGTGTTGGTGTGTGTGTTGTGGTGGTGTGTGGTGTGTTGGGTGTGTGTGTGTGGGTGTGTGTGGTGGGGTGGTGTGTGTGTGTGTGTGTGTGTGTGTGTGGTGGTGTGTGGTGGTGTGTGTGTGTGTGTGTGTGGTGGTGTGGTGGTGTGTGGTGGTGTGGTGTGTGGTGGTGTGTGTGTGTGGTGTGGTGTGTGTGGTGTGTGTGTGGTGGTGTGTGTGTGGTGTGTGGTGGTGTGTGTGTGGGTGGGGTGTGGTGTGTGGTGTGTGTGTGTGGTGTGTGTGTGGTTGTGTGTGGTGTGTGTGTGTGTGTGGTGTGTGGTGTGTGTGTGGGTGGTGTTGGTGTGGGTGTGTGGGTTGTGTGGTGGTGGTGGTGGTGTGGGTGTGTGGTGTGTGGGTGGTGTGTGTGGTGTGGTGGTGTGGTGTGTGGTGTGTGTGGTGTGTGGTGTGGTGTGGTGGTGTGTGTGTGGTGGTGTGTGGTTGGTGGTGTTGTGTGGTGGTGTGTGTGTGTGGTGGGTGTGGTGTGTGTGTGTGTTATATCCTACTTTCAGCTTCCATTGCAATACTGTGTTCTGGAGGGTGCGATGGGTTGGTGCGGGCTGAGGATGTGGAAGACAGGGCTGGATAATATGGGAGTCTGCTGTGATGGTTGTATGTAGGGGGGGGGGGACTGTAGGTGCGATATTCGTCTCCATGAATACATACAATACATGTCTGTGACATTGGTCTGTAGTTTAGTGCTGCGTGTATGTCTCCTTTCTTAAAAACTGTGCTGTATTCCACACCTCAAGTGGTTGCCCAGTTTCGATAGATGTATTGAAGATTGTTGTTATTAGCACCCACAGTGCCTCTGCTGCTCCTCTCAGGACCCGCTTTTGAGGTATCTAGTTCACTTAGCGGCCTCTTCACCTCCTCGCTTGTGTGTACTCTGTCCAGCACTTGTCGGTGTACCCCACTATTCCAGTTCCCTGGAGTTCTTTCTTTCCTCACTGAAAATACTTCCTTAAATTTCTATCCACTTCGGTGGCAAAATATAAAAAAAGAAAACATACTTCTTAGTCATTTCTTGTGATCCCCCATCCTTCCTCAGCCTGATTACCTGGTCACTGACTATTTTCCTACTAATGTGGCTGTACAACATCTTTGGGTCAGATCAGCTTTGAGATGGTATATCATTCTTGTATACCTGCTGAGCCTCCCTCCTTATCTATGCATATTCGTTTCTGCGTCTTCAACTAATATCCTTATTTTCATGGGTCCTTTGTCGTCTATACTTTTTCCATACTCTAGTGCACTTAGTTTTAGCCTCTCTACATCTTTGGGTTAACCAAAGGCTCGTTCTCCCCATTGTTTCTATTACCCTTGGGTATGAACCTCTCCTCCGTCTCCTTCCATTCTGTGTTGACATATTACATCATTTCATTTACTGTTTTTCCCGAAAGTTCTCTTTCCCACAGTGCCTTATGCAGGAAAAACCTTATTCCTGTGTAGTTCCCTCTTTTGTAGTTTAGCTTCTCCCTTTCTACTCACACTGCTTCCTTTTCCACTTTTATCTCTACAATGTATTCGAAGCTCATGATTAAACGATCACTAGATAAGAAGGGCCTTTATATGTGATGTCCCCAATGTCTGAACTAATCAAGGTGAATATGAGGTCCAACCTTGCTGGTTCATCCTATCTTCTCTCTCTTGTGGTGTCCCTAACATGTTGATACATGATGTTTTCCAGTACTAGCTCCATCATCATAGCCCTCCACGTTTCTGGTCTCCCATGTGGCTCCAGGTTTTGTCAATCTGAATTTTAGTTCTCGCCTTCCTGCATCTCTGGTTAAAACATGGGCTCACCCTGTTCTTGCCTGTGTTTCATTTCTGTGACATTAATTTCTCCTATACTTCCTGGCAACTCTCGGCTACATACTCCATATGTCGTTCACTGTCTTTTCATCTAGGTCCATTTACCACAGCTCTCAGGCGTTGAATCATGCTAGCATAACCTTCTCTTTCTAAGTCAGGTTTGTCCCTTTCCACAAGGTATTTTAACCTCAGTACTTTGTAGGTGATAGCACTGATGGGCCTTTCATTTGCAATATCCCCTACATCAGAACCACTTAGGGCGAACACAAGGTTTAGCCTTGTTGGTCTGTCGCCTCGTCTCTCCTAATTCTGTTCATGACATGCTACTGGAGTCTACCTGGAGGTTATTCCGGGGATCAACGCCCCCACAGCCCGGTCCACGACCAGGCCTCCCGGTGGATCAGGGCCTGATCAACCAGGCTGTTACTGCTGGCCGCACGCAGTCCAACGTACGAACCACAGCCCGGCTGATCCGGCACTGACGTTAGGTATCTGTCCAGCTCCCTCTTGAAGGCAGCCAGGGGTTTATTGGTAACTCCCCTTATGCTTGGTGGGAGGCTGTTGAACAGTTTTGGGTCCCGGACCACTTACGGTGTTTTCTCTTAGTGTACCAATGGCGCCCCTACTTTTAATTGGGGGTATTTTGTATCGCCTGCCCAGTCTTTTGCTTTCGTAGGGAGTGATTTCTGTGTGCAGATTCGGGACCATGCTGACACATTTTGTTTTTCATCGTCACCTACAACAACTTAGCGCTCCAGGTATCCAATTCCATGTGTGGCTCCAAACAAGCACTTTTCTCTTAAGATTCAAGTCTTTCATGTTCATTGTTATGCATTGCTCATGTGGGCTTTTCTAGCCACCTATGCTATCGTGTCCACCATCGTCCTGAAACAGTCGTCACAGTGTCTTAGTCACCTGCTGTTTAGAGGTAGATTTACGTCACTATCACCACCCTGTGACCCCCAGGTCTAAGTGTCCCTATTATTTAGTCATTCAACCCATCTCTTTACTTTACTTACCTCCTAAAAGTTAGCTGATTTCTGACTAGCAATGCTACTTCTCCATCTCCTATTTTCTGTCCTTTCTCATTATTTGATTTCCTCTTGGGAAGATCTAATCTGTTATCACCTCTGGTATAGTATTGGCACAATGTCTTGGGATGCTTCCTTTATCAACTTCTTCCATTCATCACTCTTATCTGTTATTCCATCTGCATTTATATTCATTGCTCTGGTTTTAGGATTCCAGTTCTCCTGAATTTTGAGGGCAAGGTAAAGAGTTCGTTTGAGGGTGGATCTTGAACCAGGTGGGGTGAGATCATGGGTGTAAGTGGAGGAGGATTACACCAGAGAAAGAGAGATTTGGGAGATAAGGGATTGACTGCAAGGACTTCACACAGAAAGAGGTTAGAAATGGGAGTGAAGGACGGGGAGGATGTGGGTAGGGTATGGTTTGTTTTGAGTTATTGTTTTTGAATGGGAAGAGTGGTTGAGGTTCGAGGGATATTTTAGGTCTTAGGTTGGAGCTCCCCTGGATGCAGAGCTTCCTCGTGTTAGAGCTGAGCTGTGTTTTTTCCTTGTAGCAGTTTTTCCTCATGGTGGGACTGAGTTTGGTATTTCCTCCCAGCAGAGCTTTTCATGGTGGGGCAGAGCTGTATGTTTTCCTTGTAGCAGAACTTCAGTCCTTTTGTTTAATGTTTCTCCTTCCTGTCGTCAACTGTTTCTTGTTCTTTCAGTTGTTCCCTCTCCTGTTTCATTCTGTCCTGATTAAGGTACATATGATATCTGTTTGTCCTCAACAGTAATATCCACCTCAAGATTTAATCTCGAGTCATTTCTGTTGGACCGGCGGTATTTTTGTTCCTTTGTGAATTTCACACTTCTCTAAAAATTTGCCACCACACACAACTCATCCTTACAACCCGTCCGTTCAGGCATATCACAATTCTAACTTTCATTTACTGTCCATATCTTATCAGTTGTCAGCCCTTCAGCTTCCCAAACGCCATGAATAGTTAATCAGCGGCCTCCCATTTCCTTTCTCTCCAGATATTATGTATGTGTGTACTCGCCTATTTGTGGTTGCAGGGGTCGATTCATAGCTCCTGGCCCCGCCTCTTCGCTGGTCTCTATTAGGTCTACAGTCTCCCGACTCAAAGAGCCTTATTATAACTCGTCTTAAACCTATGTATAGATCCTGCCTCCACTACTTCACTCTCTAGATTGTTCCATTTCCTGACAACTCTAAGGCTGAAGAAATACTTCCTAACTTCCCTTTGATTCCAGTTGCGCTCCCTTGGTCCGGTATCCCATCTCTGAAACATTGTAGCCTTGTCTACCTAGTCAATTCTCAGTATTTTATAATGTCGTTATCATGTCCCTCTATCAACCCTGTCTACCAGTGTCATGAGGGTGAGTTCCCTCTACCTCTCCTTAGCTCGGGGACTAGTTGTAAACTTTTGCACTTTCTCTAATTTCTTGACGTGTTTGACCAGGTGGAGGCTCCATACTGGTGTTGCGTACTCCAATATGGGCCTGAAGTACACTTTGTACAGTTTTGTGATTATATATACATTTATTATATATATATATATATATATATATATATATATATATATATATATATATATATATATATATATTAGTGTGTGTGTGTGTGTGTGTGTGTGTGTGTCTGTACTCACCTAGTTGTTGTTGCAGGGATCGAGTCACAGTTCCTGGCTCAGCTTCACCTGTCGCTACTAGGTCACTCTTCCTGCTCGATGAGCTTTATCATACCTCTTCTTAAAGCTAAGTATGGATCCTGCCTTCATTACATCACTTCTCAGACTATTCCACTTGCTGACAACTCTGAAGAAATACTTCTTAACATCTAAGTGATTCATCTGAGTTTTCAACTTCCAATTGTGACCCTTCGTTGCTGTGTCCCATCTCTGGAACATCCTGTCTCTGTCCACCTTGTGAATTCCTCTCAGTATTTTATATGTCGTTATCATATCCCCCTATCTCTCCTCTCCTCCAGTGTCGTCAGGTAAATTTCCCTTAACCTCTCCTCGTAGGACATGCCCCATAGCTCCGGGACTAGTCTTTTTGCAACTTTTGCACTTTCTCTAATTTCCTTACGTGCTTAGCTAGATGTGGGCTCCAAACTGGTGCTGCATAGTACAATATGGGCCTGACGTACACGGTGTACAGGGTCCCGAACGATTACTTATTGAGATGTCGGAATGCTATTCTTAGGTTTGCTAGGCGCCCGTATGCTGCAGCAGTTATTTGGTTGATTATAACACCGGGCACATCTTCAAGGGGATTCCATTCTTTTGGTGTCAGATTAGGTTTCCCTTTCATCCAATCACCCTCTCTCAGTTCCTTCAATATTTGCCATAATTTCTCACTATTCCCGAGTCTTTCTGATACGAGTTAAGCAAACTTCTCAAGAAAAGTTCTTTAGTAGAGGGATAGACTAAGTTAGACTGTCGTCTGTAAGCAAAACTTAATCATTTATTGCATTTAATAAACTTTATAAACATAAGAAACTTTGGAAGCATAAACAGAAAATACAAACCCACCGCAGGAACATTACTTAGGAGAGCATGTCCTAAGTTCTGTGTCTTGCAGGGAATGTATCCTAGGAAAACTGTAACCTACAAAGAATATATCATGTAGAAATATATTCTGGGGAGAGAGTGTACTGAGTGGTGCGTGTCTAGTAGAGTTTCCTAAAGAACATAACCTGGGTAAATACACAAATAACCCGCACATAGGAGAATGAAACTCATGACGTTTCGGTCCAACTTGGTCCATTAAGTTGTCAAACAGAGGCGCAAAGGGAAGAGAGCCAGTATACATACGAGAGAAGAGCGGGGCTAGGAGAACGAGGGAGGTAGTAGTAATGGTAGAGGAGGAGGAGAAGGAGGAGGAGAAGGAGGAGGAGGAGGAGGAGGTGGTGGTGGTGGTGGTGGTGGAGATGGCAGTGATGGTGAAAGTGATGGCGGCGGCGGTAGGCTGGCGACGGCGACGGCGGTGGTGGCGGAGGTGGAAGCGGCGGCAGAATTATTAGTGGAGGTAATCTAAGGACCAGAGAAAAAATGAGCTCTGCAGGAGAACTAATGGCCCATGAAGGGGCACCAGAAACACTGGGAGAAAAAACTCATAGGACTGAATTCACCTAGGCAGAAGAAAGGAAAGGCAAAGAAAACTATAAGAAATGAAGAGAGGTAAGGAGAGGAGGAGATCAAGCCCAGGTCAAGTCACGAGTGTTTTGAAGTTTGGAGCATTTGACAATGTACAGAGACAAATCTAGAATTAAGATTCTTATTAGGAAAGTTGTGTATAAGGGATGCTTCAACATGACGAAGTCTGTAATAATGTTGGTAGAATTACCGAAAATATGTAAAGTAAAAGGGCACAAGTGCAACTAATGTGACATTTTTATTGCGGAAACGTTTCGCTCTCCAGGAGCCTGGAGAGCGAAACGTTTCCACAATAAAATGTCACATTAGTTGCACTTGTGTCCTTTTGTTTTACAGATGAAGTCTGTGAAGGTTAGAAGAGTAGACAGCTTTGGCAGAAGACCAGTTAAGATGACAAGATCTCTAGCATGACAGAAAAGAGTATTATTGGTGTCGGCAAGCCAAACACTTCTTTTGCGCTCTTTCAGTCAGAAAGAGAGCAGCTAGTTTCTCCGAAGTACTGAAACTGACAAGAGGAACAGGAATGGAGTAGATACTGGAAGCATCAGCAGCAGGAGAAGTACAAACTAGATTACCGTGAAAAGTATGTTTGATGTCTAAGGAACTAAGAGAGTTGTTACGAGTTGAAGGACTGGAAATGTGAATAGGGAAGGCAAAGAACAGGAGATTTCACAGAAGATAATTTGGGAGAGAAGTTCGTTTAGCATTTGAGAAGGCGGAGGTTATGATTTCGGAAGTGTATCCAAGACGAGAGAACGAACTGCGAGGAGAGGAAATCTAATTTCACAAATGCACAGAGAATGGAGAAAAAGAGAGAAATAAGAGCACTTTTCATGACGGAGGGAGCATGGTAAGAGAAGTAGTGAATGTACATGCCATTGTGTACTGGCTTGCGATAAGCGGAAAAAGAAAAGCCTGTAGCCGAGCTGTAGACATGTACATGAAAGAAATAAAGCAAAGAGTTAGAATCCCTTTTAGCTTTAAACTTGATGGAAGGAGCATGATTGTTAGGGTATCGACAAATTGTTGGAAGAGAATAGAGTCATGGGGTCAAATAGCAAATATATCATCTACATAGCGGAGCCAGAGGGAAGGGCGCACACCAATAGTAGGAAAAACAATTTCGAAGTATACCATATAAAGGTTAGCAAGAAGAGGGGACACAGGAGAGCCCATAGCAACACCAAAGGCTTGAGAATGAAGTATATTCTTTTGAGATACAATTGATGTCCTTCGGTAAAGTTATATGCTGACGTTCATTAGGCGATAAGACTGAAGGGTCTTCTTCAGTACTTAATTTTCTCTTGACGTCAGTTAACCTCCTCTAATTTTCCACTATGTTCCTATTCGTTAATCTTTTCCCAAGTTCCATGTCTCTTATCCTCTTCTGTCAAGTGGGTTTTCGATAACGTGGATGGGGTAAGACATTGTAAGCAGAATTTATAGCACACTGCACATCAGGTATAACTTCATCCCAAGTTTCACTGTTAGGATTGATAGTGGCTCTCAAGACATCAAGTACTTTCTTATTGGTACGTTCCGCTAACCCATTGCTGGGAGGATGATGAGGAACAATGGTGGATTTAGAGATCTTGTACAAGGTACACAAATTTTCAAGAATCTCATTACAGAATTCACCTCCATTATCTGTTACTGGGGCCTTAGGGGTGGTATGCCTGCAGATAATGCGTTCTTTAAACGCTTTAGCTACTGTCTCGGCAGTCTTATCTGCAATAGGAACTAACTCACAATATCTGGTGAAATGATCTACCATAACACATAGATGCTTGTTGCCCTGGAGGGTACTGGAAAATGCACTGACCTGTAAGGACTTAATTCGAATGTCGTACTCTGCGGCAGTATGACAGATCTCGGATCCAAGCTGGTAACCCCAAAATGGTACGATCAAGTCATCAATTTGGGCATGCCATCGATAAGGGTCGAGCACAATGCGTAAGTCTCGCATGGAAGCAAATCCCAGTAGAAGGTCACCAGGGAAAGTAATCTGGTCGACAATAAGGAAGCAGTGAAGTCTCTACCTTGGATAGAAAAAGTGAGGGAAGTCCGACCTTGGACACGCAGGTGAGAACCAGCTACTCCACTAAGGGAGGACACATGAGTCGGTTCTACGAGAAGGACATGTCGTAACTGCTTATCCCTAAACAAACTAGACCTGATAATTTTGGGACTTCCCAACACCAGAGTCCAGAACAAATGAACGGGCCATTATGAACAGATGCTTGCACTATAGGCCATGGTTGCATTGGAAGTTATGTGCAAAAAAAAAGGTGGATTGTCATCAGCAAAGATTTGTTCACTTCATCCCCAAAATCATCTACGTCAGAGACATGTGAAGCAACATCATCAGCAGGATTGTCATTCTCGAGACTGCTTAAGGCTTCAAAGGAATTGTGAACGGGGATGGTGTACTCATTATCACCTACTGTCCCATGGGACGGTTTGACTGGGGCGCTCGAATTCCCCCGAATTGGAAGAATGAGCCTGGTTCTGGTTAGTTTGAGAACCACGATTCTGTTTCCTCTACGGTTCTGCGGTGAACGGCCACGGAAAGACCTAGAGTACTGAAGGTTGTAGAGCATTGCACTCAGATGTGTCATGTCCATGTATTCTATGATAAGTACAGTAGGGAAATCTGACTGGTACTCATCATCAGCACGGGGCCTCTTAGGGTGACTATCGGGAAAATTAATGCAATGTGGCCACGGAAACCACAGTTGAAAACAAGTTCGCTGACTATGGTTACTGAATGTACTATGAATACTACGAATTTTAAAATAATAAACTCGGGACCCCTGGTCCTTGGTGATCGCTGAGATGGTTGACGACCACGATTTGTCGCTGTGGCGCAAACAAGAGGTGGTGCAGACTGAGGCATAGGTGTGAAATTACTTTTGAATACAGGGAAAGTACCCTGGGGCACAAGGAACGTACATGATTTAGGGCTGTAAGTGGTTTCCCAAATCGTCACAGTTGGAGGATTGGGCCTCAAAAAGCACACAGGGAAGTGGGGGCGGCATTAGTTCTTTGATTGCTCCAAAAGCTGCTATTTTAGCAAACGATGTTTTGGGGATGGTTTTATCCTCGTCAGGGACAAAAGCTGAGGACGGGACAGCATTAATAAATAATGATAAAAGTTTATCTAATCTAACAGCAAATGCACTCAACGATTCATTAGTCACTAGTTCCCTAAGAACGACATATGGATCACTGTTTTTACGGGTAACGAGGAAAGAACGAATCAGTTCCTCATATTGGGGACCACTTGTAAGATTCCTCAAGTCCTCGCATATCAAGGAGATCAACAACGTGAACAGCAGCAGGGGACCGATGAAGAGCTTCTTTCGCAAGTCTGATAAGACTTTCCTCTGAAGGGGGACCTTCAACTAGAGCTTTAAACACGAGAACGAATGGCATTTAAACCATGCTTCAAGACTATGTACATGGCCATTGAATAAAGGTAACGCACCCAAGGGAATCACGAGTAAAACTGTAGTGTCTCAGTGTCTGGGTCGGTCTGTCAGTCCATAAGGAACTGTGAGGACTGATGACAGAAGCAGCAGTAGCCTGAGAGGTCTGAGTGTCGACATTCACTAAAGTATCACTTGGCGGTATGTGAGGCATAATGGCAAAGAATTTGCACGAGAACAAATAAGGCAAAAATAATGAACAATAAAAATGATACAAAATGCTAAAATTAAAATAAAAGAATGCAACCTAATTCTGCAGAAGAATAAAAAAAATGTCTAAGATACACTGCAAGAGGAAGGACAACTCAATGTAAAGGACTGCTGGACAAGATAAAAAAAAAGTACATTGGAATTTACAAGTAAAAATATTACTGGAGACTAAATTAAATGCAAAATGAGCTGTCTGTACTCTTGCTAATAAAGAAATTAACTAAAAAAAAACTGTAAATCAATGTAAAAAGTATAAAATAAAATCCGAAATTGTATGCAAAGAGAGATAACGGGGAAATTTAAATATTTTTTCTAAGAATGTATAAACAAAATTAAAATATAATACAAAGACAATGTCAGGAAAAATAATAAAATGAAAAACAAGACTCAAACAATAATGAACTGAGAATAATAATGCATAAAAATAACAAGTGCAACAAAATAATTCACTGCAGAACAAGTGCAACAAAATAAAGTGTAGAAATAATCACTGCAGCAATAAAGTTACACTGGGAAAATGCAGGTTAAATAATAAAAATAAAAATATGAAGAAAAACTGATTGAACACTTTAACTCTTAATTGTAAATTAGACAAAACAATTTACTCAAACAGAGGAAATAAAACACTTTACGTTAAAAAAGAAATTGAAATTACACTAAGAGTGAATTTGTTCAAAGAAATATGAAAAATATGAATAAAAATAAAACAAGAAACAAAACTGGAAGTGTAACACTTACAAGTGGCGGGCACACAACACTTAAAAGGGTGGGGGGGCACACAACACTTACAAGTGGCGGGGCACACAACACTTACAAGTGGCGGGGCACACACAAGATATTCACTTATTCATTTTTTTAGTATATTCTTACACAAAATCTTGCTGTACTGATAGATAAAAATGCTGGCAAAAATAATGGGAACCAAGTCTGCTAAAGATCAGGGAATGAGACACGCTGCTGGCATACGAAAAAAAGGGACACATAGAAATAAATGGGTAATTTGGTATACGACAAAAACTGGAAAATACAAAGGCTGAAAGAACACAAGATAAAATAAAAAAAAAATGAATTATTTCACACGAAGTGACTGACTGGTACACTACAGAATAATACTTACTACAGACAGAGAGTAGCATAAAAAAAAAACACAGATAAAAACATGAGATGAGCGATAACACTGAAAAATATTGCAAAAATAATGAGTCAAAGAAACACTGAGTCTACACTGAAAACACAAAGCTTAGAGTACACAAGAAATTCACTGTAAATGTCTCACACAAGCAAATGTCTTTAAATGCAGGAAAATGTCTCTAAACAGAAAATTATCACTGAAGTCTGGAGTAGTAGACGAGTGACTATGATGAGGGGGAAAGGGTTGTCCTGTGCAGGTGATTACGCCTCCTACACTCACACTGTTCTCGTAGAAATGTGCTTTCTAGGTGAACTCGCATAACTGGCTTTATCGTTGGCGCCAGCTACAATCTCTTGACCAATTATGTGAGCCAAAGCAGTACTAGGACCCGGTACAAGGGTGGAAAAAAAACCACAGGTAGATGAGTGAATAGTGGGTGAGTGGGTGGGTGAAGGGAGCGTGACTCACTGTTGCTCACTGGCGCGCACTGCCACTCACTACCCACGAAGGTGGCTTAATTAACTAAGCCACTCTATGCCACAGGAATGGTGAAAATCACTCTTAGCAGCATCCAACTGGCGATATATGAAACAATACTTCAGAGGAACTTGCATGGCTTACTCAGCTGGGTTAGGAAGCTGGGCTGGCTGACTGGCTTAACCCACGAGAATGGCTGACTGGAAGACGTGTAATGATGCACACAGCATGAAGGAGCAGGTGGATGACAGGAGACAGGCTGGATGGTAGGCTGAGGCAGGCTGACTAGCATTCACTTCCACAGTCTGGCTTATTGACTGGCTTAATTGCAGAATCCGGGTCAACCCCTCGGAGATTGAAGCAATTAGCCCCACGAACTAAGCCAGGAAGCTTGAAAAACGGCTGCAACAGGCTTGCAGGCTGGAGTACACAGGGTGGGGTTTTGAGGTAAGCTTGCTAGCTGGAGGTGGCTGAGACGGTTCACCTCTGACCTGCCGACCCCACAAACAGTCTTCTAACGTCTGAAATACTCTTAAATCCACGCCCACACCAGTGCCACCATTTGTCAAGTGGGTTTTCGATAACGTGGATGGGGTAAGAATACTCACGTAGGCTGGTAGTACGTATAATATAACGGAAAGTATGGGAAAGCACCAACAGCCGACTTGCCTCTCTCTGCTGCCTGTCTTCGACTGACTCACATACAGGGTGAGGGTGTTTGAAATCCTGCTATGGTCAGCAGCAATATGAATACAGTCAATGATTCACACAGACGGTTGGTAGTGAGTCATCTATTGGTACACTGGTTACTGGTAACTGGTACTACTACTGAGACTTCATCATCTTGGCCTTTCCCTTCTCTTCCTCCCTTTATTTATTCCTATTCTTCCTATTATCTCTTCTTAATTCCAGATCCACCTTTCCAATTTGTTGGCAACTATTCTCTGAGAACAAATCTACATTCTATTGATCTCATCGCTATTGACAAGCTGCTCTCGTTTTCTTTCACTTCCGCTTCCAGTGTCGCCTAGATCACTCACGTCACTCCTCCGTGTTTCTGTCTTTCCTTGTCTGGCTCCTTTCTTTCACCTGAACTGTCTTCTTCCTTCAGCATTTTCCTGGTCCACGAGTTCCTTGTCTCTATCCTCAGATGCTTTATGGTATCCAAACTTTTCATCTAGGCCTATTTTTTCTTCCGTTTTTCTGTTTCCAAGTTGCACCTGATTCGTCTTCTGTCTCGGGTCTAATCTCTCGCTAACTTTAGTGTTCTACCTTTCAAGTCCCTCACCTTAGCATTTCTTTCCTCTTTTATTCTATTCTCTTTTAATCTTTCCTTTCTGTGTCTTCGTTTTATCTCTTAAGCAGTCTTGCGGCTCTCTTTCCGTCTGCATCTTCTTGACCAAGCAATAATAATATCTTTATTTACTATAAGTACATGTACAAGGTATACAGTCCTAGCTGACATCAATGACATACTACTATATAGAAATTCCTTTGTTATGCTAAGCATTTCGGGCAAATTAGGTCAGTTTTTTTCCAAGGATGCGACCCACACCAGTCGACTAATTCCCTAGTACCCATTTTACTGATGGGTGAACATGGACAACCGGTGTAAGGAAACACGTCCGATGTTTCCACCCCTTCGCCGGGAATCGAACCCTCACAGTGTGAAGCGAGAGCTTTTGCCACCCACCAGTCCACGGGACACCGTAATCACAGCTCTCTCAGGGCTCCTACATGCACTTTTCTCCTGTTTACTAACTTGGTTCTCTTTTGCCTCTGTCTTTCGTCTTCGTGTTCTAAGCTATTCTTGATTGTCTTTTAGTTTTCATCTTTCTTCTATTTGTTGATGAATCCCAGACATTTACCTTCAATCAGCATATTCGAGTCTTCTCTCATCTCTTTTGCTGTGATACTGCTGATTATCCAAGCTTCTGCCGACATGTTCTTTTATGAACTCTTGCACCAGATCAGCTGAGATGTTTTGATTGGTGTTGTCTGGTGCCTAGCTGCTACTCTTCCCCTAATTCTTTTCCTGAGCCCTTTGATACCTACATAATTTTTAGAAATTTTTAGTTTTGCTTATGTTTTCTTTCGTGTATTCCTTATGATCTATATTCCCAAGTGATGTTTCTAATGAATTTTTTCCCTGTCTGTAACAGCACTTTCTTCACGTAGCCATCATGTATACATTGAGTCACTGCTCTTTTTCGGAAGATGAGTTTCGAAGTGTAGAAACTCTGTGAGAGTTAAAATCTTACCCCTTATCTAAATATTTGAGGTACTGGACAATGACCGTTTTCTTGATTTTAACAACAACTAACTTCTCAAGTCAGTTCAGAGAGAATGCGTTTGAGATCTCTGTACGTATCTAGATTTTGTTCTCTAGCCTGCTAGGAACCATGAACCTCTAAGTAGATCTTCTGGTCTCTTGATGCCTATTAGTTTTACTAATTACTCTGCCCCTGTTACCGTCAAGGATTTTCTCGTTTCTTCCCTTTTACTAAGCAGCATATTATCAGGTTACTGTTTAATCTCTGGAGAATTTAATCCAATATCTTTTATTTTGTTGAGGGCATTTATATGCGATCTTCGTGTCCTGACCACTGCAGGTTCGTGTATGATTCTCGAAAGATACGACATTTTTCTCATGCTCTGCTTCAGGAAAACGTAGTAGTAATGACAGACTTCTTTACTCTAAAATCCTCATCATGTATACGACGATGCTGTCTACTCTCCTCTCTTGTATAAAGAAAACTGTTCCCTATTTTGCTCGAGAGTGAGTTCCGCGAATGAGTGCAAACGAATCGGATGGATCCTTTGCTGAACCTGGTTTACCACTATTTGCCTCCTTGACTGGCGCATTATCAGGTAAACGTTCACAAGAATGATCACTACCATTGCGAGCAAGGAATAGAAGGGAGTGGAGACTAGCACGAACTCGCTGTGCAACACACACCATCAGCTAGAGAAGCCATAACTGATAAAGCCTTAGCTTGTTGCGGGTTAATTCACAAAGCTGGTTAACAGTTAAATTCAATGCCAATAGAACGAACAACACGGCAAATATGTTGAAGCTACAGTCCAAGAAAAGTTTGCAAGATATATGCTGATACCAAACCCCTGATTCTTGCTAGTGTCATTACCGACCCGTAATAAAACAACGGAACCAGCGCCAATCAGTAACATAATGCACTCAACTCAAGGCAGCAGCAACGTTAACACAGTAACTAACACGTAAAGTCCCTGGAAAGGAAGACAAAATGTTTCAGGAGGAGCACCGCATATTATGAACACAGGTAGTGGAAGATGGCTTGTGGTATCAGGTCTTAAAGATATACTGCCAGCAAGGAAGCAGTCAACAACGCACTCCAGTAAGGTTAAGGACAAACTATATACCAAAGTTTATGTTTGAGCATTTGTATATTCCCACCACCAAAGTCAAATACGATTCCTTACACTATATCCTGTATATTAAGGTGAGGTGACAAGAGAGAGCAAGAATGAGTATGCTCATCAATTGATTTCTCAGGAATAAACTCTCGACTTGATGCCCTTACCGTCAGATTTATTTTCAAATCAAATTTTTACCATTAGATCCAATAAATCTAAAAACTTCCCATAGTTGATCTGGATCCTGAATTTAAAACAAATTAGAGTTCAGAATTTCACTTTCCCGCCTGATTCCTACTCAGTTCATTGTTGGCGAATCGACCCACTCTGGAAAAATTAATCACTTATCGAACGGTCACAGGTTGCTACGGGGATATTTAGTAACCCTGCTGAAGAAACAAATACAGCACCTGTAGATATCACACCTTAAAAGAATACAGTAAACCAATTATAACAGTCCAAATGCATCCCTTTTTAGATGCAGACTCAGTCTTTTCAATCCAGTCTTGCATCCAACATACAATAACTTCCTCCCCTCACACTAAAGACTTCTGCTCTTCAAGGATTCCCATATAGCTGAACCTTTATTGTGTGTTTAGTCCGCTTACAAATGACAGTAGTCCACCACCTCTTACTACTGATTAATAGATCAATATTTCCACGAATCAAGTACCCTGCACATGCTAAGGAAATAGAGGAAGGAACATTTACAGACGGTGGGCAGAAGTTCTCACAGTCAGAGTTTATGCCATAAAAAACATTAATCTATATCTCAACATTTGTTTTATATTGTCTTTGGTCTTGAATAAAGAACAGACTGAAGATTTATTTTAACTGAATTAATGCACCCAATATTTTAAATGCTGTGTGTATTAATGGGTTCAAATATGGTGCTGTCATTATTACATCAGCCAATCTGAGAAGAGACGAATAAACACACAATTAACAGGTTGAACTGCATCAATATTAGCATGTAACTGATAACAGATTTACAATTTTGATTGGTTGACTTCCTCAATTTTATCAATATTTTATATATTTTATATATCTTACGCAAATTGCAATTCATACAAGGTTCAAACCCAAGCATATTGGCTCCCTAATGTCCAAACATTTTGATAACATCACACTTAGTAAATTTTTTTTCAACAGGAACAATGATAAATTTATATACATACATTATTAATGCATGGTTGTACTTGACCACCATCGCATCATAGAAAACATTAAAATTAATTTCGTCATTAAATAACTTGGGTAACCGAGGTGATAGTGGTGTTAACTACCTCAAGACTTGCCAGAGATAAAGCTACATTATACATTTCAGTTTGTGCTTTCTCATTATAAAAAATATATATTCGTATATCGTTTTCCTAATCAGTGATATGGGATTTAGCATAATTGATTTGTTGATAGTGTGTACCATTTGTATATTATCAGGGAATTAATCACCACATATGTAGCTGTTTATATACAATATATTCAGAACAAGCCACATGGGGAGGGAAATCTTTAGCTCTAGATCTTTCAAACTTTCGTGCATCGTCAGGAGCTATGCAATGTTGCAAAGAGAGCAACGGATAGGAGGGGAAATTCTCTGAGGCAAGGCATAAGGTATCAATTACAGCCCATGACACAGAGTAAGTTGGACAAAATTCAAGCTATATGTAACACAGCATATTATTCAAATTCACTAGTTATCAACCTTTGTTATCATTACGTCAGACAACGTTCCAGATGTGCCAGCAGAGAAGGGATTTTATAGATCTCTACACATTTACCCACTGCCCACTTACACGGAACTCTGCATATTTGCCTGCTACCCACATATTTACCTAACCTACTTCATAATAACTACACTGTTTCTTAACACTGGGACCACAGTCGTGATACATCACTCCACTCGACCTTCCTAGGCTATCCTAATAAACTCACTCGTACGATATGAAAGTTGTAATCAAATCAACATGCGTAACTTTACTTGTATGCAGGGCCTAAGCAGCCTTACTGATACTATAAAATTTCCCATATACGGCACTACCGAAGGTGAAACGCTATGAGTGAAACGTGCGCAACAGTTTATCCTAGTCTATCCTAACAACGAAATCAGTATAACTGAGTACTATCATGGGCATAGTCTCCCATGCACTCACCCAAGGGAATGTTAAACTGTATGGCATTCTTTATGTGCTGTGACGGACGGGATTCCTGAGAGGCGAAATGTGTAGGAAAGGTTCAAAATCACACTGGTCTAACTTCACATGAGAAATCCGTGGATTTTGTACAGCATCTTTGCTTAAAACTGTGCATGATTGACTATTAAATAACTGTCGAGTTTGTATGTTCCCATACTTGAATTATATAAGATATTCCTATCATGTCTGATGAGAGAGTATTCAGTTATGTTCCTTTCCATATCGGAACTGTTGGGTACAATGACTTGAGCTGCTACCTATCCTGGCAGATGGTTACAAGTACTAACCTGATTAAAGAGTGCATTTGACTCCTGGCCTCCATACCGAGTATTGATGTTACATATTGAAAATGGTATAAAATGTCGATAAAGCTGATGAGTAAGACATGCAGCAGATGAGTATTTTTTTTGTTGAAATGTTTCGTCTACGCGGTACGCTTCTTCAGTCTAATACAGAGGGACCTGCCATCTGCAATGTTCTCGAGATCTTCCAGCTTACCGTTGACAGTGTTTAAGACTTCATTCTCTTATTTCACCTTATCAGCCCAGGCCAAGGAGCTGAACTCTTCTCAGGCTGAGGGACTGACCACCTCAAACTATTTCTACAAGGTTGATGGACTGATTACATCATCTTTACCGTGCCACTTCTGCTACCTTGAGTCCATTATCTGTATTTGACTGAAAAAGCCTACCGTGTAGGCGAAATGTTTCAGCAATAATAATACCCGACTGTTGCACAAGTGTCTTACAACAAACAATATATGCTCGGCCATCGTACCAGCCTAGTTTCACTTACCAGCTAACCTATATGCTTCTACATAAATGATTATGTACCTTCCTCATTATCTATTCGGCATAGCTAGTAGGGCAGCCATCTTGATGTGACAGCTTCTCCTTGCAGTTGTTTCCTGGCTTTAGGATTACGATGAAATTCTTGTGCTTAGCCACCGCAGTATTTAATCGATGACATCTAGCGCATGTCCTCAATATAGAACTTTTTATTCATTTTTATATTTTTGGCTAAAATACTTAATATCTAAAGCACATTTTTCACTCTCTCTCCAGTTGCTGCTTTAATAGGACACTCAAGAGTGAATTTTCACGTTTCTACTCAATATCTACTTTCTGGAGTTGATCTCTTGAGAAATGACATTTTTTTTCTAATAATAACAGGACCTGCCATTAATTTCTTCCATAGAAAAGCTTAAAAATTCCCAAATAAATAATTGCGATGTTGTTAGGAAAGTGAGCAGTGAATTATTTGCAAATCATAGGAATTAATCAAGACAGTGAGATTATTAGTTCTTCCTCTCAGTAAAAATGTTCGTACTTTAAATAAATCGGTTTCACTTTCTCCATTAAAACTTCGAATCATGCTCTTTATACGACACCTTCTAAAGGGTCTTCCCATTAACCTAAATCTGTGCTAAAATTTTGTTTCCGATGGTGTGGTGGGGACAATTCTGATCAATAAGAGGCACCTTTTATAAATGAAGTCTACAATAATACATGGTCACAGGTTGTAAGATGTCAGTTCAATCTATTTTAAATATCTATTCCATAATATGACCGTGAAACCCTAAAGCCTGTATTGCCCTTCTATTGATGACCTGTAGTTGTTGACAGCTCCTTCTTACCCGTACCTCTGTCTTCAAGATTTATGCAAAACTCTTCAATGAAATCATTCAAAAATGCAATCCAATGAATATCTAAAAGGTGATTTCCACCAATACCTGAATATAGAGTAACACGTTATAACCAACTACTGCGTTATTGTGCTGCGTGTGCTAGGATATTTTTAGGTTCTGTTTCAGACATGCACTGTGCAGTCCAGGCTTTGGTGTTCTCATTCAAAAATAGATAGTAACTTTTATACATTTAATAGTTAAGTATTTAAATTTCTTATTCAATAACTCTGGGGTTTTAATAATCTGAAATTCTTTTCAGTGATACTGAAGAAGTTGATGCATCTATTTCCTTCAACAATACAGCATGAAGATAATGAGAAAAGACATCACTGAAAACTAGCACATATTTATAACCATTGTTATATCTCTGTAAAAGCTCAAATCGCATAAATAAAAATATAAAGTTACCCTTGGGATTAGGGACTAATATCTTCCTCTTTGGAAACGTTTTATCAGTCAGTATATGTAACGTGTATCCTTGTTTTGGTTTTAAAATTGTCTTAACATCTTAGCGGAAACATTACAGTGTTTTATCCTATTCAGTGCATCCAAAGAATTCATATTTCTCTAGATACCTTTAATTACGGTTTGGTAGTTGGTCATTTGTAAATAATTTGATAAGGTTTCCTAAGATATTCATGTGCTGCTGCAAGGCTTCTTGGGTATGCAGTGAGAGGTGAACCTCAATACCTAAATGCCGATTGACTTATACACATGTCCACAAAACCTCTCGCCTTATCTATCCCAAATATTCGAGATTCAATCATTTCTAAGTCCCACTATTAAGAATTATGCATTCGGTGCAACCCTCCACCAGTATTTAACCGAATGTTAAAGATTTTGGGTAACATAAAATAGTTAAGTTCATGTTTCTCTTGTATGAATACCTTGGAAATGACCTAAATTTTAAGAAAGCTTCCATCTCTAAACATTAAACTAGACTGATTATTCGTCTCAACATCTGTGGAGTCGGTTATCTTTTCATATACACTTACCTTATGAGATATTTCCAAGTCGTTTTGTAGTGGGACAGTTTCTTCACTTCACGTTGGTGTACAAATGTGGTTTCCACTGACTCGGAGCTTGTGAATGCACAAGCCGAGTCTCGGCTTATTATATACCTCCTGGTTAGGGAAATATATGGATCCTGCTTCTTTCACTTCACTGTCAGGGTCGTTCCACTTCCTAACTGCTCTAAGACTGAAGAAATACTTCCTAACATCTCTGAGACTCGGCTGTGTTTTCAGCTTCCGGCTGTGGCCTCGTATTCCTGTTTCCCATCTCTTGAACAATATATGTTTCTCAGTTCCTCTGAGTATTTTGTACTTTATCACACCTGGTACCACTTTCTAGTTCCATCAGGTTTAACTCTCTTAATCTCAAATGACAGGGCATACATATGAGCACCGGGGCTAGTCTCTTAGCAAACCTTTGCACTTTCTCCAGTTTCTTGACATGCTTGACCAGGTGTGAGTTCCATACTGGTGCTACATTCTCGAATACAGGTCTGTCGTACACGGTACATGTATTCAGTGTCATGAATGACTCCTTGCTTAGATTTCTGGAAACTAGGCTTAGATTTCCTGTATGCACATTTGCTATATCAATTATTCAGTTGATGTGCGCTTCAGGCACTGTGGTCAGTACAGTGCTCACTCTGAGGACCTTCTTCGGTGAGGTTTTTAACATTTGCCCCCCGAGCCTGTACGCCACCTTAGGTTGTGTTCGCCCATCTTCAGTATCCATAACTTTTGCATTTGCTGGGATTGAGTTCTAGCAGCCACTTGTCAGACTAGATATGTTTAGGTCCACTTGAAGTCTTTCCTGGTCTTCACATGCTTCTATTCTCCTCATTAGTTTCACAGAGATATCTCTCATTCTCTTCCTTCTGATAAGTCGTTCACATATACAAGAGATAAGATAGGTCGGAGAACGGATCTTTGTGGAACCCCTCCTCATATACGCCAGTTCAGACTGTTTCTCCCGATCACTCGTCCACTCCTTCTTACGTATTCCTTAGTCCACTGCATCGTCTTCTCTTTATTCTACCCCATTACTCTAGCTTTCGCCCTAGATCTTTGTGCAATATTGTGTCGAAGGTTCTTTTTCAGACAAAAGATATACAATTTACCTCTCTCTGTCTCTCTCTCTCTCATCTTATTTCTGTCACTTTGTCGTAGAACAGGATTTACTATCTGTAAAGTCGTGCTGTCGTTTATGAATCCACTTATTACTAGGTTCTCCACCACTCTTCTCCTGAATACGTACTTCCAAATAACCTTGCATACTAGGAATATCAGTGACACTGGCTTCTAGTTTAATGGTACCTGTTTGTCTTAAGTCATGGGAATACATTTAAGAGAAGGAACAGACAGTTATCGTTAAACAACAGGCGAGTGTTACTGACTTGCACAGTAAACAAGATTATTGACATCAGAAGAGTGGTGGAGCAACTAGAAATGTGTGCTGGCGCTTGTGTGAGTGTGTGTGTGTGTGTGTGTGTGTGTGTGTGTGTACTCACCTATTTGTGATTGCAGGGGTCGAGTCTTACCTCCTGGCCCCGCCTCTTCACCGGTTGCTACTGTGGTGTGTGGTGTGTGTGTGTGTGTGTGTGTGTGTGTGTGTGTGTGTGTGTGTGTGTGTGTGTGTGTGTTGTGTTTGTGTGTGTGTGTATTTCTCCCCATGAATGGGGCCCAATGTAAATAATGTAAATTGTATGTATATATTTACCTTTTCATATAATTTTATACTGCCGATATTTTCATTAATAGCTAAAATGTAAATATCTTGCTTTATAATATTATTTGACTTATTATATTAGCTATGTCAGTAGGTAGGAAGCAACATTTACACTTCTCACTGAGCTCGCTGTTGAAGAGTTGTGATTGACTGTCCGCAGTCCCAAACTGCCTTGCTAACTACCGCTCGCTTGTTTGTGTCAGGTGGTACCTTACACCATTGCTGAAGTAGGACGGGCGAGTCACATGATCTCACCTGAGTTTGGAGACTGTCCTCCCTTCCTCGCTCTCTCTCCACAACTGGACATTGCTCGAATAGCACCTCTCTCTCCGCCTGCTCCTAGTCCTGGAAGCATCCCTCTCGTCTCTATTTGTTCGTTATTTAGACTATTTTGGTAGACTATGATTTCGTTGGTGAGCCAAAACATACTTCTTGTAACTCCACTCACAGAGCATTGTTCAGACTTAATGATATTTGACATTTTACTAAGGCTAAGTGTCGTACTGACACTAAGTTATCCCAAGCTAAAGCTTCTGACCTATTTTATGTGGCATCTACGCACCGTCGTATTCAGGGATTTGGTTATGCTGAACTTAGATTCAGTATTTAGGGAGATTTATGCCTTTTATGGAGGATCTGATGATGGTCCCCAGTTAGGGTCGTTATTTTGTCTCCTTGTTCTGATGCTGTGCTGCTGCTTGTTACGTTACTGCTGTTGGCGAATGATTCCTCATATTGTTCAAGTAAGCTGATTTGATTGCCTTGATGGTCGAGAAGATAGATTATTTGTGGTCTAGTGTCAGTCACTTAAGTCTAAGTGGAGTCGAGTCTTACTGAGATATAACGAGCACTTTGAGCACACTTGCATACATTCACACACATTTGTATATACTAACAATGTACCAGACAGTACTTATAAGTCGTACTGTTGCGAAAAGTGCCCACAGGACTATATTACCATATGTACAATATTGCACTACAAGAGATATGAAGGAGCTTGTATCCTAAACTATGAATATACTTATTATCCACCTAGACACCTTTTGTATTAAAGATCCCAAATTTTATTTCCCTGGACGATCATCACCTTTTGTAATCCCAAAACTCTATTAAAATTTCACTCGAGTCAAGGGGTAACTAGACCTGATCTTGTTCCGACTTGTTACAATAACCAGAAACAGGCTGAATGCTAGAGGGGGAGACCTAGTATTCTCTGGAGATGTCTATACTTAATACATATAGTTTTTTTTTTTAACAGTGTGTGTGTGTGGTTGTGTGTGGTTGTGTGTGGTTGTGTGTGGTATGTGTGTGTGTGTGTGTGTGTGTGTGTGTGTGTGTGTGTGTGTGTGTGTGTACTCACCTAATTGTGGTTGCAGGGGTCGAGACTCAGCTCCTGGCCCCGCCTCTTTACTAAACGCTACTAGGTCCTCTCTCTCCCTGCTCCCTGAGTTTTATCATACCTCGTCTTAAAGCCACAAATGGTTCTTGCCTCCGCTACATCACTCGCCAGACTGTTACACTTCCTGACCACTCTATGACAAGAAATACTTCCTAACATCCTTGCGACTCATCTCAGCCTTCAACTTCCAAGAGTGACCCCTCGTATCTGTGTCCCCTCTCTGGAACATCTTGTCCTGTCCATGTCTATTCCGCGCAGTATTTTGTATGTCGTTATCATATCTCCCCTAACCCTCCCGTTCTCCAGTGTCGTCAGTGTGTGTGTCGTATGTGGTGTGTCGTGTGTGGTGTGTGTGTGTCGTGTGTGTGTGTAGTATGTGGTGTGTCGTGTCGTATGTGGTGTGTCGTGTCGTGTGTGGTGTGTGTGTCGTGTGTGGTGTGTGTGTGTCGTGTGTGTGTGTCGTGTGTGTGTGTGGCGTGTGTGTGTGGTGTGTGTGTGGCGGTTGTGTGGTGTGTGTGGTCGTGTGTGTGTGGCGTGTGTGTGTCGTGTGTGTGTGTCGTGTGTGTGTGTCGTGTGTGTGTGGGTGTGTGTGTGGTCGTGTGTGTGTGGCGTGTGTGTGTGTGCGTTGTGTGTGTGGCGTGTGTGTGTGTGCGTGTGTGTGTGGTCGTGTGTGTCGTGTGTGTGTGTCGTGTGTGTGTGTCGTGTGTGCGTGTGTGTGTGTCGTGTGTGTGTGGTGTGTGTGGTGTGTGTGTGTGTGTGTGTGTGTCGTGTGTGTGTGTGTGCGTGTGTGTGTGGCGTGTGTGTGTGTGCGTTTTGTGTGTGTGTGGTGTGTGTGTGTGTGGCGTGTGTGTGTGGCGTGTGTGTTGTGGCGTGTGTGTGTGGCGTGTGTGTGTGGCGTGTGTGTGTGTGTGCGTGTGTGTGTGTGGCGTGTGTGTGTGGTGTGTGTGTTGGCGTGTGTGTGTGGCGTGTGTGTGTGTGGCGTGTGTGTGTGTGGCGTGTGTGTGTGTGTGGCTTTGTGTGGTGTGTGTGGGCGTGTGTGTGTGGCGCGTGTGTGGCGTGTATGTTTTTGCGTGTGGCATGTGTGCGTGTGTGCGCGCGTGTGCGTGTTGTGTGTTGTGTATGTGTTGTGTGTGTGTGCGTGTTGTGTGTTGTGTATGTGTTGTGTGTGTGTGTGCGTGTTGTGTGTGTGCACGCGTGGGTGTGTTGTGTGCGTTTTGTGTGTGTGTGTGTGTGTGTGTGTGTGTGTGTGTGTGTGTGTGTGTGTGTGTGTGTGTGTGTGTGTGTGTGTGTATATACTCACCTAATTGTACTCACCTAATTGTGGCTGCAGGGGTCGAGACTCAGCTCCTGGCCCCGCCTCTTCACTGAGTGCTACAAGGTCCTCTCTCTCCCTGCTACATTGTGTATGTGTATATAGGGAGGTACACATGTGTATGCCTGAAAGTAAAATGTCTTAATGCTTTTAAAAGAGTTTGTGATGGTTGTCTTTTTTTACAGCTCAAAGAGGACAAGGGAGGACAGGAGGGCTTTTAAGTAAATGACTTTTTGCTATTACGTTGGCATGTCCCTGAGTGTGTGTGTGTTTATATGTATTTATGTGTGTGTTTATGTGTGTGTGGGGAGACATTGAAAGTAATGTTTAAAAGAAACTCTGATGGTTTGTTTTGCAACTCAAGGAGTACTATACGATTTTAAGCAATGGCTTTTCTAAATCCTAGAACGTGTGGGGTTAAAATGTTTCCATGTTGGAGATGTTAGTTAATAAAAAAGTTTCATTTGAAAAATCACTGAGGGGAAAAAAGTGTCGAGTGAAAAAAATCTTTGCACATATGGATTTTATAGGTATAAATGAGAAGCCAATTTTCACCCTAAAATATAATTCACTCCCGAGAGATGGCATAATTCCTATGAGAGGTCATGTGAACCAGGTAATCATTGCTTTTTAAGTGACCACGTATATAGTGAGGACAGAGCTTACCACCGGAATTACCTACACCTCTGGCAATGTTTTCTCACCTTTCATATTAAAAGTAAATCAAGGAAGGTAATTTCCCAAAAATCATAGCGTGCGTTTTTAGTAAGATAACTTAAAATTAGTATTTATGGTGCAAACATTTAGCATTTTAATTGTTTGTATCAAAGTTGCATGATAGTGTATGGAAAAATATAGTGGTTTTGCGATAATGTGATGGCTAAATCATTCTAGTTTTGTGCATGATTCTGATAACTCGTTGAAGAGCAATTGTGATAAATGCATAAACAAATCTGTCATTAAATAATCATAAGATAGCAGCATTTCTTACAACAATCTTTGTGGTAGCAACTTGTGATGTAATCAAACATATTGTTTGATCGAGATAAAATCGTAATGTGAAGTAAACAATCAACGTACAGTGCAGCGTCTATCCACTCTCATATTTCTTTATTAAACTAGTTCAGCCTCTAAGTCAATTCATTCTTATGTGACAGTATATAAATTGATACAGCTCATACATAAATTTTTCACCTGTATTGTTTTCTTGAATATGTCGTTATATTTATGATCCACAGATGCCTCAGGCAGGCGTAAAGTTCGTTTGGCCTCCGTAGTTTGGGTTCCATGTCTTCAGAGAGGCCTTGCGGGGGTGGGCGCGTAGTAATTAGTTACTTCCTCTCTTCCTGCTACAGTTCCTTCCGGAGTCTACTCCATTCTCTTCTCTTGTCCTCTCCAATACTTTGGAGAGACTAACCGCTCTCTTTACGACAGACAAAAGAAGTGTTAGACTTGCCAACACTAATAATGCTCTGTTATGCCATGATAGAGACCACAGTCATCCTGTTAACTGATTCTCTTCCAAAACAGTCTACCTTTCTTCTAGCCTTCATAGACACCGTCTTGTTGAAGTATCCCTTATACACAACTTACCTAATATGAATCTTAGTTCCTTCTTTTTGTCTGGTGATGCCTTCCTTTCTCGTTACTTTGTCAAATGCTCCAAACTTCGAACACTAGTGATTTGAGCTGATATTTAACTCCTCCTCTCCTTACCTCTTCTCCCTTCCTTTATTTTCTCTGCCTTTCTTCTGCTTAATTGGGTTCTGTGTTACAAAAAACGCGATTCTAAAAGCTTAGAGATCTCCAGTGAATACTAGAAAGGACTGCCCTTCTAGCATCCAGCCTGTTACTGGGTTTTCGTAACAAGTAGTCAGTATCCTTGTCCAATTATCCATGAGAAATCAGTAATATTCAATAGTGCTTCAGGATTACAGCTGGTAGGCTACTAACTAGAGAAATTAAAATTTAATAAATTTATTAATCATTAAGTTGTCTAGAGGTATATTATCAAATTAAATTAATCACAGCAATCAAAATAAAATCAATATCTCGAGTTCAATATTATTGTGCTGAAAGCACATATCACATTTATAATTCTTAAGTACCATCTGGTACATTAACATTTAATAAGATATTACAAATATGTACAAGTAAGTTTGTGTATGCGTGTAAGTGCTCTAAGTAGTTCACTATGTCTCACGACTCGACTAGACTTAAACAACCAGAACAGTCTTCTTGAACAATGAAAAGAATGCTAAGCCCAATAGCCATATAACAAGCGACTGCGACACAATTAGGATCAAGGAGATAATATAACGACACTAAGTAGGGACCATCAGCAGATCCTCCACAAAAGTTACAAAACTCCCATACTACTGAATCTAAGTTCAGCATAGGAAAAACCCTGACTGTGACAATACACAGAAACCAGTACAAAATTAGGTCAGAAGCTATAGCTAAGGACCTGAGATGTTCAGAGTGTCTAAGCGACACACAACCTCAGTACAACGTCGAAAATCACGAAGTCTATACAATGTTCTGTGAACAGAGTTCTACAGAACTAACAAGAATAATGAGACAGACAATCTGTCCAACCACCAAGCGAGTCTAGAGCAGACTGAATACTTCAAACGAGGTGAGGACACCCCCCCCTCGATCACGTGATAGCCCCGTGGACAGCACAGCTCAGAAGCCGGCAGTATAACGAGCGACAAGCGATAATTACAGTAGTTTGACAATCAAGACTTGAACTGAGCACATATGTTACATCCTAACAACATAAGTCAAATAACAATATAACAGTCAAATAATAATATAAAGTCATACATTTACGATTTAGCTATTATCGCAAATATAAGCAATATAAAATTAAATGAAAAGGTAATATACATTATATATATACATAATAATCATTGTAACCCATTCAGGGGTTGCAACATTCTGTCCAATGATTTTTTTTTTTGCCCTAAGTTGTCCTCCTACCCTTGTGGGTCATTAGCTCTCCTGCAGTAGCCCATTTTTTTCTCGTGCTCTTAGGCTACCTCCACAACTACTACTACAACAATATCTTTATTTTTGTAAGTACATATAGAAGGTATACAGTCCTAGCTGACATCAGTGACATACTACTATATAGAAAGCTGCTTGTTATGCAGAGCATTTCGGGCAAATTAGGTCAATTTTTTTACAGGATGCGACTCATACCAGTCGACTAACACCCAGGTACCCATTTTATTGATGGGTGAAGGTGGACAGCAAGTTTCTTATGGAAACACATCCCAATGTTTCCAGCCGTACCGGGAGATTGCTCCCCAGACCTCAATATGATAGTTGAGTGCGCTAGCGATCGATCCACGGGACACCAAACTACTATTAAAAAAAAAAATACCACAGGTGGGATTTGAACCTGCGGTCAGAGAGTCTCAAAACTATAGACTGTTGCGTTAGCCACTGGGCCAGCAGTCTGGAGTTTTGAGACTCTGACCGCGGGTTCAAACCCCACCCGTGGTATGGTTTGTCTGCAATCGTGTCATTACGATTTCATGAGTCACTACTTCTATTGCTTCGATAACGCTCCACTCAGGGACTCTTGTCTCTCTATCATTATTCCCTTCTTACTGCCATCTGTGCCAATATAGACAAATGCAAAGTTCTAAATGGTGGAGAGAAAAATAACCATGCCACATATAAACTAAATAATGTAGATCTTAATACTACTGATTGCGAAAAGGATTTAGGAGTTCTGGTTAGCAGTAATCTAAAACCAAGACAACAGTGCATTAGTGTTCGCAATAAAGCTAACAGAATTCTTGGCTTCATATCTAGAAGCCCTCAGGTTGTTCTTCAACTCTATATATCCTTGGTTAGGCCTCATTTAGACTATGCTGCTCAGTTCTGGTCACCGTATTACAGAATGGATATAAATGCTCTGGAAAACGTACAGAGGAGGATGACAAAGTTGATCCCATGTATCAGAAATTATCCCTATGAGGATAGACTAAGGGCCCTGAATCTGCACTCACTAGAAAGGCGTAGAATTAGGGATGATATGATCGAGGTGTATAAATGGATAACAGGAATAAATAAAGGGGATGTAAATAGCGTGCTGAAAATTTCCAGCCAAGACAGGACTCGCAGCAATAATTTCAGGTTAGAAAAAATTCAGATTCAGGAAGGATATAGGAAAGCACTGGTTTGGTAATAGAGTTGTGGATGAGTGGAACAAACTACCGAGTACAGTTATTGAGGCTAAAATGTTGTGAAGTTTTAAAAATAGGTTAGATAAATACACGAGTGGGTGTGGATGGGTGTGAGCTTGACCTGACTAGCTTGTGATACTAGGTCTGATGTCGTGCTCCTTAAGTGGAAGTGACCTGACTAAGTGGGTCATTGGGGGGGAACATGAACCTGTTTCGCATGGGTCAGTAGGCCTGCTGCAGTGTTCCTTCTTTCTTGTGTTCTTATTGTTGCATTACTTATACTACCACCATTACTACCTCTGCCACCACTTCTACAATTACACTACTGCCTGCTCTTGTTCTACTTCTCCCAGCCCCGGCCCAGCCTCCCTCTCTCGTATATTTACTGGCTGCCTTCTCCTCTCGCTTCTTTGTGACTCGTTAAGGGTTCAAGTCGGACCGAAACGTCATGAGTTTCTCTCTGCTATATGCGGGTTATTTGTGTATTTGCCCAGGCTATGTTCCTCAGGGACTATTAGACACGCACCTCTCAGTACACTCCCCAGGATATATTTTTCCCATGATATATTCTCTGTAGGTTACACTTAAGATACACTCGCTACAAGACACGCACAACTAAGTACATGCTCTCCCAAGGATACTCATGACACACTGCCAAGGATCCACTTTCTACAGATCATGTACATCACCGCCATGTGAATCACCTGTATGTACATCACCGCCACCACCGTGTGCACTACAACCATGTGTGAGACAAAATTTTCACATACAAAATTATGTACACCACGGTCAACACCGATCCCTCATGTGCGCTACGAGAAGGTGTTGGGGTATTTATCCGAACTATCAAAAAAGTTTTATTTTTTTACAGAGATATTTTGCTGACTTTTGCCGCTGTGCTCCGTGATTCTATCAAATAAGATTTCCCTGCAGGTTGCCTATTCTATGAGGATGGAGTCGGAAAAAAATGATCGGCCTTACGTTGAGGACCATATACAGTATTAGGGTCAAGGTTGTACGAATAATGCTGATATTTCTTAAATAAACTGGAATAAAAGTAATGAATTTTGTTATTTTAACATTGGGATAGCAAAATTACTGTACCGGTGCGGACTGTGCAACAGACTTGGGCACTAGGCACGGACAGCCTCCTGTTGGAGCACTGCAAGAAGTTATAGGACTAATTAGGTATCCCCAATGTGGGATCTTTAAGAAATTACCTAAGTTTTTTTTTTTCCATTCTTCCCACATTTCGTTGTTTTGCTCATTTCTCGAAAATGCAGCATCCAATCACCTTGTCAGTTTCGGCGATTGTTGCGGCCCCCTGCCAAACTAGCGGTTAAATAGTTAACCTGCCGGCCGGCAGTACCACTGGGTACGTCATCAAACCCAATGTGGGGACTGCTGAGCCGGCCTTAGCAAGAATTCTCCTGAAAACAGTAAACCCTGCCATCACATAGTCTCTCCTGTTATACTACACAAAGCACAGAGAGTGAACACTGAAACAAGCTGCCTCATTCCAGTTTATATTTGTCCAACCTATTTTTATGTTACCCAAGTAATAGCTTTTATATCCTTTTACTCATGTACGAATTAATTGCTCTACCATATTGTATTACTTTTGTCACTACCACTACTACTACTACTACTACTACTACTACTACCACTAGTGAACATCGTAATGTTACCTCACTAGTATTGCACCTCACTCTGAGCCTTTATATACCCTCTGTGTCCATGTATTGTTTGTAATGGCTTGATAAAGCTCCTGGAGAGCGAAACGTTGCCACAATAAATGTCACATTAGTTGCACTTGTGTCCTTTTACTTTACACAAGTACCTGGGTGCCTCACGGTGCGCATCTAAGCAGTAGGTACCTGACCACCTAATCGTACACGTCTACTGGCTTTAGAAACAGTATGTACCTGAGCGCCTCACGGTACGCTCCGCAGTATAATGTACCTGAGCGCCGCACTGTACGCACCTAAGCAGTAGGTACCTGACCACCTAATCGTACACGTCTACTGGCTTTAGCAACATTATGTACCTGAGCGCCTCACTGTACGCACCTAAGCAGTAGGTACCTGACCACCTAATAGTACACGTCTACTGGCTTCAGCAACATTAAGTACCTGAACTCCTCAGGGTACACATCTACGCAGTAGGTACCTGACCACCTAATCGTACCTATCTACTGGCGTTAGAAGAACCGCTCACCGCAGCTCACTGAGTCTGTTGGCCTCAGTTACTTGACGGCCGCATTCAGTGATGCTTGCAGCATGGTGCTCGCTAGCGGTGTGTCAACCGCTTTGGAGAGGATTTACTGGACTACTGGTGATGTCTGTGGACTCACCGTCTACGCTGATCAACTGTGGGCTGGAATCATCAGATGCTGTTTAGTGGGACATTACATGAAGAAAAGGTTGGAGTGTTACACTGAACTGGGCCAGGACCGTAGTGTGACACTTAGGAACGTATGATGGAGTGGAACACTGAGATATGCACAGGACCGTAGTGGAACACTGAGATGAAAAGGGTGTCGTGGGACACTGAAGATGGCCTGGTTGTAGTGTACACTGAATAGTGTCATGTGACTGGCCTCGACCGGATAAGTGTCGTGAGAAACAGTTGACTGTAATATATTTTAAATGTTACTTAATTTATTATTTTAGCATAGAGATATATATATATATATATATATATAGTGACACAGTAGTGTCAAGAAAGTTGTACCCTGTGTAGGGTCACGAATTATTATTTATTATTTTAGTAAAATGCTAATTATAATTTATTATAGTAACATGTACATATTATCATATGTTAGTTCAAATACCTCTAGACCAAAGATAGTTGATTTTTATATATTAAAGATTAATTGATTTTAATGTGTGTATTTATGTATCCCGAACTCTTTATTACAAAAGGAGTAAATCTTACCATTTATATTTAAAAATTACTTTTTTGTAATAGCGATTGTTGACGGTTATTAGGGCAAAATACTGGTATGTTTTATAGTTCCAAGAAAACACTAAATCCATCCTTGAGACATAATATATATTTAAGGGATGAAGATGTTTTTAATATTACATAGGACTATTACATAAATCCTTTGCAAATTCATCGTTGCTTTCTCGGATATTTCTCTAACCAATTTTTAAAGCTGTCCAGGTAAATAGCATCAATAACCCTAATAACGTATTCTAGATGTTAATATAGATTGTTCTGTAGTTGTGAACTAGCATCTTAACTCACAATGAAGGTGAAAACTCGTTTAACGTGCCAACCTGCTATACAGTAGTCAATCATGAGGAATTGTATTTCATTGTTATCATTCAGACTAACTTTAGGTAGCTTAGTAATGGGATTTACGGGGGATAGTGTGACTGGTGTTTATATATAAATATATAATATAATAAATATATATATATATATATATTATATATATATATATATTAGTGATGAGGGTATCAAACGATTTAGATAAATAATTGGATATCACACTGGAGAGAGGGAGTATGGAAGAAGTGAATGTTTTCAAATATTTGGGAGTTGACTTGTCAGTGGATGGGTTTATGAAGGATGAGGTTAACCATAGATTGATGAAGGAAAAAAGGTGAGTGTTGTGTTGTGATATCTGTGGAGACAAAAAACGTTATCTATGGAGGCAAAGAAGGTAATGTATGAAAGTATAATGGTGAAACAGCAAGAAACCTCGACACCCGCCTCAATGAACACATTTACGCATGTAGGAACGATAACTTGAACAACGCCTATGTACAACACCAAAATTCCACCAATCATCTCATGAAATTCAGGGACGCCTAATTAGTGATCAAAGAAACCAATTTCTGCAAACGCAAGTGTCTTGAATCTTCACTAATAGCTGTTTATAATACAATTAAACAAAACAAAACGGCAGCTTCACCATCTCTGAAGTCTTAGCAAGAATCCTCCTGAAAACAGTAAACCCTGTCATCACATAGTCTCTCCTGTTAATACTACACAAAGCACATTACAGAGAGTGAACATTGAAACAGACCTTTATCCAGCCTCCTATAGAAATATTTGTCTAACCTATTTTTATGTTACCCAAGTTGTAGATATCCTTTCACTCATGTGCGAGTTAATTGTTCTAACATATTGTATTACTACAACAACTTATCTCACTACTACTACTACTACCACTAGTATTGCACCTCACTCTAAGCCTATATATACCCTGTGTCCATGTACTGTTTGTAACGGCTTGATAAAGCTCCTGGAGAGCGAAACGTTGCCACAATAAAAATGTCACATTAGTTGCACTTGTGTCCTTTTACTTTACAAAGTGTTGAATGCTGATGAAAGTATTTTCTTTGTGTGGAATTTCTTTTTGGGTCACCCTGCCTCGGTGGGAGACGGCCGACTTGTTGAAAAAAAATATATATATAATCACTTAATCACCCAACTTGTCCAGCAAAATTATGCTTCAAGTGTGTGGACGTGACTAATTTATGATGATTACGCACCTGTTATCAACCGTAACACTACCTTTACAATATATTTAGTCACTTTTTCAATTTTTTTTTAGGTTTTATAATATTGGATACAATATCCAAATGGTAATTCATATTAACATTCATAAATCTAATTTCATATAGATGCATAGAAAGTTCCGTCAATTAATTTTGTTAACCAGTCTCCATCGTTGCTACAAGCTGGTTTAATTTATTATGAAAATAGCCTCTATGTTTATTAGTTTATTACGTCTGAGTTACCTGATATTGTTTCTGCCCAGGAACTTTTTCCTGCAGCTGTACCTCAGTTGGGGCAGAATAGGAGAGAAGAGCTTAGAGAGAAAATAAATAAAACAAAGAAGATAGGAGAGAACCAATAAACTCGAAGACAAGTAGGGAGGCTTCACCTCCAAGGCGGCACCTGGCTCAGTAGAAAGTCGTAGCTCAGCCGCAACTTGTACAACATGCTCCAACCCGCACTATCTTTCAAGGCCAGCTCCTCTTCCCGCTCAAAAACACAACCTAAAGTCTTACCCTACCCTATACTGTCCCCTTCCTATACACTCATTCCAAATTCTTACCCAGTGGAAAAGTCTTTGTCACAATCATTCCAGATCCCAACTCCCAACCTCAAATCCCAATCATATGCACTCATCCTTTGGCTCCTCCCTCATCTTTATTCAGCCTACCCATTGTCTCACCTATTTCCAGCGGAAGAACCATCTCCACAACCACCGTTCCTTGACATATAAATAATGACAAGGAGAACGGGAACCTAAAAATTAGATCATACTAACAGAAAGGGCATTATTAATGGTATATTCAAATGGAGATGACATAAAAAAATACAAGTGATGAATGGGGAGATCAAATAATGTAGCCAACCCCAGACACCATTGCACTCACAAAATTCGTAAAAGATATAATCTTCCCTGCATGATGTCAGATTATGTGAAAGGATATGAAGCACAGATGGTATAGGACTAGCCAATTCTCGTCACCTCTGCCATCATGGTGGATATGATAGCAGAAATGGTCAGAAGAGTTCACACGAGATATGCAGATCTGATCATAGGAGAATTTAACCACAAAAAAATATGCTGGGAGTATCTTAAGTAGTACGGAAATAGGAAGGAAATGTAGAGGGCTACCTTGTTTGAGATGATTCTGGAAAACGTCGAGTGTCAGCATGTCATGGAAGTAAATTTAGAAATGAGAAGGGACAAACCAGCTTCAACAACAGTGATGTATCGGACATTAAATATGAGAGGCTCCTCGGTTCTAACGACCATTTAGCACTGAGGTTTGAATAACTTTCGGAACAAAAATGGAGAGAAACAGAAGAAAGGGAAGGAAAAGGCAAATATTACTTTAAATGAAGAAATCATACATGCATATGTATGCATGTATAATTACACATGCATATGTATGCAGCTGGAAAGTGTCGGGGGGGGGGGGTAGAAGAAAAATTCAGATCCAGAGCAATAAAGCAAGTAAAAATGGAATGTCATCTTGGCTCACTTAGAGATGCCGACAGGATAAAGTTAAAAGTGTAAGAGGATGGAAGCAAATACGGATAGCAGAAAATGCAAAGTGAACAGAGAAGAGGGAAATATAGCTAGAAATAA
>NC_069446.1:21506447-21643947 GCF_026875155.1 Cherax quadricarinatus | reverse complement strand
AAGGCACTGGGCTCCATCCCTCATCATCTCAGTCTGACAATATAGTTACCATCCAACAAGTGTGTCTACCTTCAACCTACGATATCTCCATTTAAGAACCCCTACGATAAAATGGTGGCATCGGAGGGCCTGTAATTCTGACGATTACAGCGATTTCTGGAGATAAATTTCGACCAGCAAGACGGTCATTTCGTGTCACCAGTAGGCCTATCGTGGTTCACCCCAGCCAGCTACCTCAAGTCAGCTACTCGCCCAAGCTCCTACCAGCTTCTACATTATTCACTGGTCAGTCTCTTTGTATTAGTGTTTTCTGCTTATTTGCATCACTCCCGAGGGGTTGACCCGAGTTTGCAAAATAAGCCAGCTTCCAGTCTGTGGTGGGGGAGTCAGAACAACTGACCCCAGTCGAGCCTAGTCTACTCCATCCATTATTTTGCCTGCCAAGCCAGCTTCCACCCCTGCTGTGCTCATCGTGTGAAGTTATCAAGTCATTCTGTGTGAAGGGTTAAGATAAGCCAGCTAGCAACTAACCCAGGTGTCTTACCCCAGTACTCAAGCAAGCCACGTGAGTAGTCTTCATCGCTTGTGATTCAAGCTCCAAGTCATTCTGAGTGCTCTTTTTTTCATCCTTGTGGTGTTGTGGTATTTTGTGGGTTGCTTTAAGCCAGTCGGCTTAGAAATATCTTTGTGGCAGTGTGGGTGTTCTCAGTGAGACTTACGACGTTCAACCCATAAGCCCAGCCACTCACGATCACGTGTGTCTCACCATTGCCGGTCTCAGCCCTGTTAACCCACAAACCCAACTTCACTCAGCCATTACCCACTCACCAAACTTCTTCAGTGTTTTGGTGCACTGCTAAGGGTTGTAGCACCATATTTTAAGGACCACATAGGGGGTCAAGAGCTAGAGTGTGTTCACGCCACCTTTATAAAGCCTCCTGTGTGTTTGTCTTCGTCGATTTAAGCGCAATTCTACGATCACCTGTGCAGAGGACAGCAGCAAGACGATATAAACATTCCCCTACTCTCCACTATCATCAGCCTCAATTTTTTCTTCAAATTGTTACAGCGATAATATTTTTTTTTAGAGACATTTGCGAGTGTTGAGACATTTCTTTTAAGTTTCCTGTGATTTTTTTTTTCTTAGTGACATTCAGTGACTCTTGATCATACTCAGTGTTTGATTGCATTAATTTCTTTTAATGTCCTTAATTCAGTGCTAATTTTCGTGCATTATTTTATGTCTGTTGTGTTCTGTATCTTTTTATATACTTGAAGTAAGTACTTAGTGTTTTTCCTTTGTTGTGTGTGCAACATATGAGCAGTATAGAACTTGTGTTACACTTCAGAATCACCTTGTGTTCTCAGTATTCCAGTGAAGTATTTCAGTAAATTTTTCACCTCATATTCTGCATCACAACTCAGTGTTGTCTGTTATTTTTTTTCTTCCCAGCTTTTGTGTAATTTTGTTTGTTTCCCTGTGTGTTGAACATTCTTGTGTTCATATTCTTTCATTTAGCCAGTGTCTAATTTGTTTTATTTCCACAGACAATAGTGTTATTATTTTGTGCAAGCAAGAAATCATTTTTTGTTACAAAATTTTTCACACATCAAGTTTCTTTGCAAGAAATCCCAGTATTGTGTTATATTGATGTGTTGTGTTCTGCATCACTGTAAGTGTTAAAACTTTTTTGTTATGTGTTTTTAGCATCTATTATTTTTCATGTTTCATTGAACAAATTCACTCTTAGTGCAATTTTTAAGTTCTTCCTTTTAAAGTAAATTGCTCTTTTGCTTGTTAAGTGTTGTTTAAGTGCAGTTAAGAGTTAAAGTGTTCATTCCTTGATATATTTCTTTTCTTATGTGTGTAATAATTTTTCTTTTTATTGCACATTGACTCATTTTGCAATAATTCTTGTGCAAATATTGTGTTGCTATTAAAGTTTCCTTGCAGAAAATTTTATGAAGTACTTGTTGATTAGCAATTGTTAATTTGATATATTGCAACAGTTTATTTCAGTGCAGTTTCATATGCTCTGTTCGGTGCATAGTATTTTATTCTGTCTGTGTCATTTTATTTTATTTCAGTGAATTGTGTGTCTGTTTTAATTTTTGCACAAGTTTATTGAGTCCATTTTATCATTTTATTGTGTATTTCCTTGTTGCATTGAAAGTAAAGACAACTCACTGTGCCATTTATTCAATTTAAAGTAAAAGTTGAGCAAATTAGATTTGAGTAAAGTACAAGTTCTCTTGATTTTCAGTGTTGTTTGTTAAGTTGCATATTCTTCTTGTGTGAGTTCTTTGCTTACTGTGTAACTTGTCAATTTTTAATTGCTTATGCAGAATAGTTAAGCATTTTTTTCCATTTAAGCTTATTGTGTCATTCTCTCCATTTTTCTTGCCTTATGCACTTCAGTATTTTCACTGAGAAGATGTCCCAGTCACTTTTGAACGTTCACTTAGTGTATCATTCCAGTCAAAGTCAATATGAATCAGTCCACAGTACCAACATTCCCCTACTGACTGAAAGACAATATCTAGCCCTTGAGCTATGTGTTTGTTCTCACGCTGTATCTGAGATTTGTTAAAGTGCTGCGAAATGTGAAGTTCGACTAAGTTCTATAGATCCGTGAATTACTTATTAACGTAGCGAGCGGTCAGGCACTAGTAATACTGTCACTCCTGTCTGGACTCCAGCCACAACATCGTGCACGACAGGATAGTGCTGAGACTTACTATCCTTGCGATGGCGACTTGCTCATGTACTCGTTCCTTCCAGGGGACGCTTTGAGAAGAACTTTACTTGCAACGAGTTATGCCATCTCTTGCTGATGCCACAAGCCGTTGCAGAAAGACGTTTCTGTGGCTAGTGTGCTCACTTGAGTGTTGTTGTTGTCCCTTGTGTTTCAGATTGTGATCCCATCCTAGTTGACAGTAATCAGGTGCATTGTAAGAAGTTATTTCTCGAATAACTTTCACGTTGTTAACGTTTGTAAGTGTAGTTTCTTTATAGCTGATACCTCGTGTCACTGTGTGCGACTCAGATTGAATATCAGCATTGTTGACCGTACTCATTTCCTTTCCCTTTGCTTGCAGTTTGAGATAGTAGATTCGTTCTCCCTTGCTCATATTGCGTGTTATAGCGTTAATTTTTTCAACCAGGGGGAGTCATCCACTCCACTGAGTTTGTTCATTCCTCCAGTAAGAAAGAACTGTTACCTTTATTCCAGAACAAACAGCCTACTGGAAGGTTAGCCAGATGGACCTTGACTATCCAAGAGTTCAATCCCACTTTTGAACATTTACCTGGCAAGTCGAATGTAGTCGCAGATGCTTTATCGCGACATGTTAGTGTAGTTACTGCAGATCCTCCATTTACTGTCGAGGATGTCAAAACTGCCCAAAGAACAGATCCCATGTTGTCTGGTGTGATTCGATTCCTGCTCCAGGAAGATCTTATTCTTACTGTGAAGCCACCAGCACCCATTAGTGACTTTGTAATGAGCCAAGAATTACTGTATCGAATAGTCGAGTTGAGTACTCCTAGCAGAAGAATTAGTAATTCCACAGTCACTAGTGATTGTAGCTGTATCTTTTGTAGATACTCGTTCAGACTGTCCTCAGTCAAGGCATGTGTTAGCCATTGCAGAGGAATTCGATCCTCCCAGAGATGATAACCATTCTGCATACGTAAACCTTACCCTCGCAGAATTGGGTTTAAGTGTAAACAGCCTGTATAATTAGATGTCCGAGATCAATGAAATTATCAACTGTGTGTTTTGTCATTAGTTGATCAGTTGTCAGAAATTTTCGTGTTCACGTTCCCTCCGTATTCTGAGAATTTGACAGTAATAGTCTGAGTGCGCACCAGATGCCTTTGCTGTTAATTTCACCTTGTATATATATAAATATTTATTCTGCCTCAGAATCCGTAGAGTGCATGAATACAGATCGATCGATCAATTCCATCCATATTGTATAATGATGTTCTTATAGTTTGTAATGCATTACAATGAAACTCATTACGTTAAAACTCATTACGTTAACACCCATTACGTCAAAATCATGTTGTACCATCCATTAGTTCTAAGTTATATATGAATTTGTTATTGTATAGAATCAGCCCAGATCCGCCTGCCTGTTCAGCCTATAGTATAGTATTGTATGTCGGGACGACATACGTAACATGACCGAGCTGTCAGCATAGTTGCTGATCCCTGTATTCCCTGTATTATATAGCATAGCATATTAGTATCATCCATGTGCTTTAGATACGAGATCCCTTGTAGGCCTGTGGCTTTGTGTGATGTCACGGGATGCACATGTGTAGGCTCATACCTCTGCCCCGCTCTCACTCGGCGGCAGACCATCCAGACTAGAACCTGGCAAGGCACTGGGCTCCATCCCTCATCATCTCAGTCTGACAATATAGTTACCATCCAACAAGTGTGTCTACCTTCAACCTACGATATCTCCATTTAAGAACCCCTACGATAGTAGTGGTGATAGGGTGGTGATCGTGGCAGTGGTGATAGTGGTAATGGTGGTGGTGGTGGCAGTAGTGGTGATAGTGAAGGTGGTGATCGTGGTAGTGGCGATAGTGATAGTGGCAATGGTGGTTATTGTTGACGTGGTGGTGGTGGTAGTAGTGGCGGTGGTGGTAGTAGTGGCGGTGGTGATAGTGGTGACGGTGGTGATAGTGGTAGTTGTGGTGACGGTGGTGGTGGTGATGATGGTGGTAGTGATAATAGTAGTAACGGTGGTAGTGGTATTAGTGGTGGTGGTGATAATAGTAACGGTGGTAGTAGTGGTAATAGTTATGGTAGTAATGGTTGTGATAGTGGTTGTGGTGACAGTGGTGGTGGTGGCGTCATTGGTAGCGGTGGTGGTGGTGTAAGTGGTAGTGGTAGTGGCGGCGGTGGTGGCGGCGGTGGTGGCGGTGGTGGTGGCGGTGGTTGCGGTGGTGGCGGTGGTGGCGGTGGTGGCGGCGGTGGCGGCGGTTGGCGGCGGTGGCGGCGGTGGTGGTGGTGGTGGTGGTGGTGGTAGTGGTGGTGGGCTGACATTATATTTCGAGTCACGCTGGTGCTGACATCTTGCAGGAAAATGGGGCTACCGAGCTCAGCCAGCATCACCCTCTGTCTGCCTCACTCTGCGCTACCTCAGCCTACGAGTAAGAATTGAACTCTCCCGCCAGGCTGAGCCGGGACCCAGGGCAAGCTAAGACACACATTGCCTATAATTAAGAACTAATAAACGTTGGCTATGCCTTCGAAGAATATCATTCACCTCGACCATAATTGTTGATATAAACCGTGGAAGCAGTGGTCGCAGCAGCTGTGTCTTGCCCAAAGAAAAGGAGGAAGGAAACATGAAGATATTGACCATCTCATCGCCTCGTACAAGCAACATCTGTCTCTCAGCAAGTTGTCCTGATGTCGTGTCTGCTACTTTCATCCTTTAATCACAGGTACAACCAGGATTCGCTGGATTTCCCGGGGAAATCTCAGTGGCGTCACCTGGGACTCCTGCTAATATCCCACGCTCTTTCAAGTTCACCGTCACCTGTATGTTGCTCCTGTTATTTTAGTTCAGCATGACTATTTTCAACAACTCAGAGGCGAGTTCTGGGTTTTTTTCGCGCCCACTGTAGTGGAATCCACCCTGGACTCCACGTGTGTTAATGTGTGAGGAGGGAAGGTAGTGTATCGTGCCTGCACCATACACCACCCACGTTCATCTCATGCTACCGTAATATCACTCACTCCTCACTGCCTCTCTATTGTTTTCTCTCTAAATTCTGTACGAATTCTTCGCTAGAGCTGTATATCCGAGTGCCCGAGGTCACTCTGAGCCATGTGCATCAGCAACTCTCATGGATCTCCGAGCAGTGTGGATCTCCATGCTTCGTGGATCAACAAGCTGCATGATTTACCAGGCCAGTGGATAATCATGCCACTTGGTGTCCAAAACCAAATGTTGTCCATGTCTGATCATGCCAAATGTCCAAGCCAGGTGTTGACCGTAGTCTGACATCATCCCTGACCTCACATTGCTGCCTGAAACTACCCTGCGACATCACCGTTGCCTGACGTCACCATGCTGCCAACGTCACCTTGCGATATTACTCAGGACTTCATTCCAGGACGTCTGATCATGCTACCTGACGTCACCCAGGATGTCTGCCAACGTCACCTCGGGACATCTGCCGACGTCATCTCAGGACGTCAGCCCGACGTCACCTCCTGACGTATGCCCGGCGGTACCTCACGACGTCACCTCAAGACGTCTGTCGGCGTCACCTCACGTCACCCAGAACATCTGCCTGACGTCACCTCGCGACGTCATGCCTGACATCACTATAACACTGTCCCATCGAGAGTGTTATAGATTCATAGTAATTTGTTATCAGTAATGTCTAGAACAACTGAGAGAAGAAATACTGAAAGTGTTCAGTATTGAATGTGACATGTTAATTCATCTCATTGTTCCTTTACTAGTGTTCTCACATGTTCGTGAATGCCTCAGTGTCGATTTTTGTACAGAAAAGCATAATTTTTTGGTGCAAGCCACGTGTTATAATATTACCTTATGTGCAGTGCTGGTGTGCAAGCTTTCCGTGTCTCCCGACGTGTGGTCTGTGTGTGTCCTCCCCATTGTGAACGTTCGATAACTGACACTAGTCAGTCGAGGTGTCAGATTACGAGTGTCATCTGAGCCCCCATATATTGTACGTACTTATGCTCACTGCTCTAGACGGAGTCGTCCCTGCTACGGGGACCCCGTAAGACTCCTACCACTCAACCTATCAGAGTGGAGTTGTGAGTGGAAACCAGTCTGTGGATGCTCAGTCTAACCTCTGCTCTGACTCCAACTCTGATCGAGAGGATGACAGTAGTCAAGCCGCAGTAGCCCTGACGGCAGACGACTGTCTGCCTGGTGTCATGGCTTCAGTGAGGACAGTTAGTGCTGTACAAAGTATGATGTCACTTTGACAGCTAGCTCACTCACTCCAGTTACAGTAATACGTCATAGCTCAGCTGCAGTGATGTAAAATGTATACATCCATGTTTAGTATCTAATGCTATTTTTACATTTTCTAAATGCTCATAAGTTAAAAGTATATATAATTCACGTAAGCAAGTTTAATATAGAGACAAAATATGCCGTGTTAGAACTGCTATAAATATCGACGAAACAAAGACAACATTTTAATTTTTTTTGTCTGTGGAAGTGCGTGCACTGCCAGACCTGCCAGTCCTCCAATGTCGTCCTAATTAATCCTGCTGTCAGTGGAGGTGAAAGCATCTCCATGGAGCTTCAAGTTTTTTTCCAAAATAATATATTTCTTATTTATTTTTGCTCCACAGTAGATTGAGTAACTCACTACTTAGTTGTCAAAACCAAGTACAAATAATAACACTTGTGTCACTGTTGTTTTCACTATACCGATTGCCTGATGTTTACCTATTATATTTTCCTTCCTGGGTGGCGTAACTTTCCGTATTACCTGTTGTGAACCTTTGAAGCAGGATGGCTTTTCTAGGGTGAAAGCGGAAAGAGTGCAGAGTTGTACAACGAGGCTAGTTCCAGAGCTGAAGTGTATGAATTCTGAAGAAGGATAACAGAAAGGAATCTAAGGATATTGGTAAAACATATACAATGGTAACAACATTCAAAATATTCTGTGGATCTGATAGGGAAGACACGAAGGGACTGTTCGGGAGGCGGGAAACAGTTACTTGGAGGCACATTTAGAAATTAACAATTCGGATGAGCCTCAGAGATGTCAAGAAGTCTGCCTTCGGCCTCAAGGAGGTCAGGAAGCGAAACGGCCTAGACGGAAAAGTAAAGGAGGCTGGCTCTGTGTACAGTCTGAAGAGTTGGTACGATAGAGCCCGCGAGGCTAGGAAGGAATAAATCCGGCAAATGGAAGGTCGAGAGGCGAAGCTAGGAGCTAAAACTCGACCCCCGCAACCACATACGAGTGAAACACACACACACACACACACACACACACACACACCACACACACACACACACACACACACACACACACACACACATACGTTAAGGGAAATCAACCTGACGACGCTGGAGGACAGTAGGGATATGGGGAAACATGATAACGACATATAAAAAACTAAGAGGAAATGACAAGGTGGATAGGGAAAGAATGTTTCAGAGACTCAGAATGACTCAGATAAGACACGGGGTTGTTAATAAATATTTCTTCAGAGTTGTCAGGAAGTGGAACAATCTGGATAGTAATGTAATGGAGGCATAATCCATACTTAACTTTAAGAAGAGATTCGACAAAACTCATGGAGCAAGGACTGTGTGGACCTAGTAGTGACCAGCGAAGAGGCGGGGCCAGGAGCTGTGAATAGATCTCTGCAGCCACAAATAAGTACACACTGTTTCAAGCACTGAGCATCAACTGCTAAGCAACACAATACACCAAATCGTCTCATTTCTTGAGAAAAGGGTAAGAGTTATAAAATATTTTGCCCATCAGGCACAGTCTACTAGGAAGACGGTGATTTGTATCTCACCCCCATAATTGCAGGAGATCGAAGCAGAAATATAAAAACAACAAAGCAATTACTGACACCACAACCGAGAGTTCATATAACTAAATCAATATCATACTCACGAGTGATTTCAACCAATGAGTAATTGATTGGGAGAACCAGGAAACACACGGAGGACGAGGAACATGAAGGGCTATAACGCTAGTGGTTAGTGAGGCCTTTATATATCAGACAGTTAAAAATTGTACTGGAAGAGAAAGAGGTGTGGTGTGTGTGTGTGTGTGTGTGTGTGTGTGTGTGTGTGTGAGAGAGAGAGAGAGAGAGAGAGAGAGAGAGAGAGAGAGAGAGAGAGAATGGAGGAGGATTGAACATAAGCAAAATAGATTATGAGAGCCCTGGAGGAACTTAACATTGGGAGAAGAATGACAGGTGGAGGGCAAGAGAAACTAAACTTCAGAAGAGGGAACTCAGAAGTGTTGAGAAAATTACTGAAGGCAGTGCAGTTTAAGTCGTAATTGAATGAAAGTCAACAAATGAGATGATGGAGAACGTGCAGTAGCTAAGTGTGCAGGGAGGCAGGGGAAACGGCCATACTCTGAAGATGTGGAAAAGGAAGAAGGGGGAGTTACGAAGGAGAATGTGACAAAAATAGAAAGGAAAATGACAAATAAGGGAAAGTGGCAAAAGAGAGGGAAGTACAGAAAAAGAAGGAGAAATGACAAAAGAAGGAAAGTGACAAACGAAGAAGGGGAAGTGACAAAAGTAAAGGGAACTGTTAGTTAAACCAAAGATCCAGAGAAAGAAACAACATAAGAGAGCTGAAAAAATATAAAGTATTAGTTTGGGTCATACACCAATGGCATCTAGACCTGACATGGTGTCACCATCGATTCTGTTAGAGAGAGCAGAAGCCCTGTCTGGATAATTTTGTATGTTTTGATTATATCCCTCTGCTCCGGCTATATAAGATTTAGTTCTTACATCATTTCAACAAAGCTCATTTAAATAAGAACATAAGGAGGAACACTGCAGTAGGCCTGTTGGCCCATACTTGGCAGGTCCTTTACAATAGGTAAGACACATAGGCAACAGTTAGGCAACTTTATTCCGAAACGTTTCGCCTACACAGTAGGCTTCTTCAGTCGAATACAGAAAGTAGGCAGGAACAGTAGAGATGTGGAGACAATGTAATCAGTCCATCACCCTTGAAGTCGTGACCTCTCAGTCCATCACCCTTGAAGTCGTAGATTTGAGGTTGTCAGTCCCTCAACCTAGAGAAGTTCAGTTCCATAGCCAGGAACTATCTGAAGATCAAGCGACAGTGCGGAGACTTAAATGCTGTCGGAAGGAGAGATGCAGAGTAGTAGTAGTAGTGAGAATGTAGCCACTGAGAGGTCAAGTCCCTCTCAGATCAAACAATTCTCACTTGTAAAAGTTGTCCAAGGTGTTTTCTGTATCAAGATGCCATTGTGTTGCAGTGTCTGACAGGGTGAATATCAAAATGGTATACAATACCGACAGGTTGGTAGGTAAGACACATAGGCAACAGTTAGGCAACTTTATTCCGAAAAGTTTCGCCTACACACACACAGTAGGCTTCTTCAGTCGAATACAGAAAGTAGGCAGGAACAGTAGAGATGTGAAGACGATGTAATCAGTCCATCACCCTTGAAGTCATAGATTTGAGGTTGTCAGTCCCTCAGCCTGGAGAAGTTCAGTTCCATGGTCAGGAACTATCTGAAGATCAAGCGGCAGTGCGGAGACTTAAATACTGTTGGAAGGAGAGATGCAGAGTAGTAGTAGTGAGAATGTAGCCACTGAGAGGTCACGACTTCAAGGGCGATGGACTGATTACGTCGTCTCCACATCTCTACTGTTCCTGCCTACTTTCTGTATTTGACTGAAGAAGCCTACTGTGTGTGTGTAGGCGAAACTTTTCGGAATAAAGTTGCCTAACTGTTGCCTATGTGTCTTACCTACCAACCTGTCGGTATTGTATACCATTTTGATATTCACACACTCCCTACCCTTCCCTTCTTGTTCGTCTGCGATCCTGCTCTGTCTTTTAACTCTTTCAATAATAACCACCATTCACTTTACCAGGTATACTAAACAGGCTTATTCCTCTATAATTTTTACACTCTCTTTCGTCCCCTTTGCCTTCATACAAAGGAACTATGCATGTTCTCTGCTAGTCCCTAGGTATCCTCCCCTCTTCCATACATTTATTTAATTAAAGCATCAGCCATTCCAGAACTATGTCCCCACTTGCTTTAAATATTTCTGTCTTTATCCCATCAATCCCAGCTGCCTTACATCCTTTCATTCTACCTTCTGCCTCGTACACCTCCCTCACACTCACAACCGGCTCTTCTTCACTCCTACGAGATGTTATACCTCCCTTCCCAATGCACAAAGTCACAGCTCTATCTTTATCAACAATCTCTCTCCTCTCCTATTTTTAACTGTCAGATCCAGTCATTCCCTAGGCTTTCTCAGCTTATTAATCTCACTCCAAAACCTTTAATTATTCTCAGCAAAATCTGTTCATAGTATCTCTCCCACTCTCTCATTTGCTCTCCTTTTACATTCCTTCACGACTCTCTTAACCTCTCTTTATCTCTCCATACACTCGTCCCACCTTGCTTCACTTCTACTTTGTAAAAACCTCTCATACGCTAATTTTTTTCTCTTATTTCTCTCTTCCCATTAACAAAAACAAGTGATGACAAAATTTTGAGGTGAAAATTCAGCCTCAGATATTTTCACGACATACTTGGTCGATCTGGACCCTATTTACAAGGATTTAGAAAATATTAGAATAAGATTTTATATTTTAATATAATATATATATATATATATATATATATATATATATATATATATATATATATATATATTATATATATATTCTTTTTTTATTTTGCGTCTGGCAATGGCAGACCATCGTATGAAATGCAGTGTTGCTTTTTCCAATTACAGATTTTCAGTAGGAAAATGTTCCTGTCGAACAAGTTTCAGTTTAAAATAAACTCCGCGTATATTCTCTACTGTTATCAAGATTAATGAAGTGAACATATTGACTCTAGGCTGAGTGACTGATTACTTCAACGTCCTCCTTATCTTTCACCGTTCCTCTCTGTATTGTAATGATGAAGCCATTGGCTGGCGAAACGTTTCCAGAATAAAGTTACGCAAATGTTGCACAAGCGTCTCTTTTATCAACTTGTCAGTTATCCAAACTGACAAGTTCTACCTCTAGCTTATGACACTGAGCATGAGAGTAGTGAAAACACTGATAACACTGATCTTTATGAACCACCGGAATCTTAGACTCTTAAACAACCTCACTTAATCACTTTACAGGAGTTAAATGACCTATCAAAGCAGAGGGAAGAACTGCTTGGATTACACTTACAAAAGTGGAGCCTTTTACACGTTTGGCGGTATTATATGAAATGTGAACGGTGTGTGTTTGTGCACTAATGTGAGTGGACTTATGATGGGACTGAATCATGAACGCCATTCTGATGGAGAGTCCAACAAGGTCAATCTGAAGACAGTGCTCCTTCGCAACGGCGAAGTCATCTGTGCCAGGAACTCAGGCTGTGGGATTAAAGGAAAAACATTCGAGTCCACGGAAATTCTACTCTAACAGAATGCAATGACCACAAGTAGAATATATGTGGGGGGGGGGGACTAACAAACAAAAGTAACGGGTGTTACTTTTGTTTGTGGAAAAGCTGTGATACTGCTATAAGCACTACAAAAAAAGGACAATATTCTAGGAAATTCAACATATGTGTGTCACTGGTGAAATCTCAGAAGTCATTTCTTCCATATTTACATATAAAATTGTGCCTAATGAAAATTTTGTGAAGGTGTAGAATTTCTTGACCTTAAGGAAAATATGTGAGGCTTTTTTCATGGAAACATAATTTGTACATGAAGTATTTGTTGGACCATAAATACGTTGTTATCCGACACAGTCTTCATATCAAAAAGTCTCCCGGACACAAGTGCAACTAATTTAACATTTCATTGTGGCAACGTTTCGGTCTCCAGGAGCTTAGTTATGCCGTAACGGCTTGACAAAGCTCCTGGAGACCGAAACGTTACCACAATAAAATGTCACATTAGTTGCACTTGTGTTCTTTTACTTTACATATTGTAGGTAATTCTACCAACATATATACAAAAAATCTCCCCACTGGAGCTGGCTGCATGATAAGCTTTCATACAAGTTATCCACAGCTTCCTGGAAAGGCACACAACAGAGAATTACGCCGTGTTAGAGTTAAATATAATAGAAGCCTATATAGCTCTGGGTTGTCGAATGTCCCTGAAAATGCACTTTCTTTATTCACACCTGGAATTCTTTCCTTCCAGTCTTGGTGATATTAGTGAACATGGCGAAAGGCTTCATTAGGATATTAATATAACGGAGGCTCGCTATCAGGGGCGCTTCAGTCCCAACATGATGGTGGACTGGAAATATAAACACTTAGCAGTATGTGATCAAGTCACAAACTGATCTATTTGTGACCTGATAAAGCCCACTGCGTGTGCGAAACGTTGTCAATAAAGGATCACATTATACTGTTTAACTGTTTATATTTCCATTATGTCGGTATTTTATACCATTTATTTCCATGATGGTGGGCTACTGTTGGTTTCTTCAGACACAACATTGTTAATCTTAAGCCTAAAATCAAAATGCTTAAAACATTTTTAAATAGTTTCTACTTCTAGTGATTGTTACTCAGTTAATGTCAAAATGTAAAAAGTTTTAAATGGATCATTATCTGTGCTGTAAATGTTGATGGAACATGATTTATAAATACGCAATTTCTGTAATTATATATTTTTCCATTACCTAAATATCCTGACGTGCTAGCTCAGTTTCGACTTCCATATAAACACGTACAGTGTATTGCATAAAAACACCTACACTATATTACAAACACCTACAACAGGGTTTCTCAATTGGCGGCTCGCGGTCCGAATCCGGACTTTCTGAGTGTTGCAGTTTGACCGCGGGCGTCAGGAGAAAGCTTGGTTAAATAACAGGTATTACCACGTTCAGGTTCAGGTGGTAAACAAGAGCGGGATTAATACATTATTCTATCTGAATGGAATACATACACTGAATGGAATACAGTATTCTAGCATAGATAAATAGTGATATTATCTGACGTTTAATGGTAACTCATATTGGTAATTACCACTTGTGCAATGAAGTTGACTTTTTTTTTTTTTTGCCATTTTGGAAAAAGAGTTTGGCCGCATGTGGGCTGGGAAGTTTGGCGACTTTGGTGCAACTTTGAATTTCAGGAAAGGTTGGGCATTTGCGATTGTGCAAGGTATGATTTCAGGTATATAATGCAAAAATTATTTTTCCCACTATTTATCTTCATATTCTGTAAATTTTTTATAAGACGAAGACTGAAAATGAAGTTCATAGAAAATGATGAGTACACTGACCTATGCTCGGATTTGTTGCTTTTCATGATTGCGTGTAAAAAATGTATCCGGACCTTCGCATACATTGGTACTTGTCCAAGTGGACCTTTGCTCATAGTAGAGTAGCCCTGACCTACAATATATTCCACCCAAACACCTACACTACATTCCATATAACCCCCTACATATATTACAAACACCAACATTTATCTCACTTGCAGACCCAACATATTTTTTTGTTTTCCAGTGTTGTTGAAAGAATAAGCAACAGCTGGAGGCAGACATTTCCATTTGCTCGATTACTTGAAAGAGAAAATATCCTAACTGATATGCAAGTATCGGAACTGTAAGGTTACAAACGACTTTAATAAATATTGATGGAAAACTAAAGATTGAAGTAACTATTAGTGACTGTGACTTAAAAAAATAAATGTCGAGAATGATATTATCTAAAGCAAATGTTAAAAGAAAATTAAACTGGCAGAATTTATAAAGAATTTGCAAAAAAAAAAAAAAAATGGCAAATAGCATAATTTGTTTTTAGTAAAATGACAAATATGATTAAAAATATGATAAACATGAATGCCATAATATAAGAACTACTGAGTCAGTACAAACACAACAAATTCTCGAGAGGTAAAAAAAAAAAATCGGCATTGAGTGGAAAAGTTACAAAAAAAAAAAAATAAAAAAAAAAAATGAAATCAGTACTCTTATAGTAAATGAAAAAAAAAAATAGTGCACAATTTTGCTTTAAAATGCTATAATTATGCAATATTAATATTAGCCGAACAATTTAGACTATTATTTCTGGCTCATATAAATTAGCATATAAAATTAACATGCTTTGACTCATTAATAAAAATGTCAGCACAACTCTTGTTAAATTGAAGTGAATGAAGAGTTAATGATCCAGTCTCTACACTTCGAAGTGGATAAAATATGTAAGGAAATAACGTGGTACAAATAAATGATTATGACAGAATGAATTTGTCACTCCAATAAAGAATAACACACATTTAAATACTTATAACTGGATGGAGAATGAAGTGGTGTTGAAGAGTGATGCTGAAGATCACTGATGAATGATGCTGGACTGACCACTGAGGATGATGATGAAGTGGGACTGACCACTGAGGATGACGAATAAAGTCGGACTGACCACTGAGGATGATGAATAAAGTCGGACTGACCACTGAGGATGATGAAGTGGGATTGACCACTGAAGATGATGAATGAAGTGGGACTGACCACTGAGGATGATGAATGAAGTGGGACTGACCACTGAGGATGATGAATGAAGTGGGACTGACCACTGAGGATAATGAATGAAGTGGGACTGACCACTGAGGATAATGAATGAAGTGGGTCTGACCACTGAGGATAATGAATGAAGTAGGGCAACAGAAGAGAATCAATGATAAACAATAAACCTTGATGAAATACACAACTGTTTCAAACGTGGAAGATCATAAAGGTCTCCGAGGACGACAATTTTATGAACAACACAGGAGAAGCACAGGTCTCCGAGCATCGTAATTCTCCAAGCTTCGCCTGGTAACTGCTGTCCCGTCCATTCCCTTCCCCTCCTATACTTCATCGTTTGTCTCTTGTTTCTCCATTTCTTATTTTTCCAATTCCCCCCCCCTTCCCAGTGCCTTCCCAGGCTGTTCCATTCTCTCCATATTTTTTCTTCCTTCTTCTCTCATATTCCGTAACTCATTAACCTTCCAGACCTCTCCTCAGCTGCCCAACTTTCACACTTTGCATTACTTAAACTATTGTTCCCCCTCTTTCCGTTCTCTGGTTTCTCACTTTTATCATTCACTTTTCTTTCTCCAGCATTCCTTCCATTTTCTCTTGTCTTTCATTTAGGCTTGTTCTTTGTTCTTTACGTTCTGCTTCTTTATTTCTATTCCTCCTGGATTTCAAAGGGTTTATTCCTCCAAAAAAATATTTCCTTCTCACTTGATCAGTCCCTTCCTTCCTCACTCTACTCTTCCTTCCTGCCAAAATCTATCCCACATTTTGTCTCACATCAATCCATGTTCCTACAACAAAAATCTGTCTCATGTACAATTTGAAACTAATTTTCTGATTTTTCTCTTTACCCCTAGAGAAAAATCCTAAGTTAGGTTTAGGCAGTTATATAATAATACCAACAAATATATTAATAATACAGAGTGAAGACTGAAATAATTGAGAGACGAACACTAGACGAAAGACCGAGTTAGGGCATTTTAAAATATAAATAATCATATCAGTTAAAAGTATTTACATTCCTACATCAGAGTCACACATTTGTCTTTCTTAACTAAAGTAATATACTGACACTGACTGGGAAGATTGCTCACACTGCCATCTCTCCCTTCCTCCATTCATGTCTTCGGTTTCTCTTTCATATCACAATTTGCTTTCCTCTGCATTTTGCAACCATCTGCTCCACCTTTTCCCCTTTCACTTCATCAGTTCCTACCACTATCTTGAACTCGTATGTTGGTTCCTACCACTCTTCTCTATTAGTCCTTCCATCATTAACTGTTCTTTTCCCAGCCTACTGTTCACCGTCTGCCCTTCTTTCCTCCATATATATATCCTCCATTCAGACTCCCTTGACCTCTATTTATCTTTCGCTTATTCCAGTTTCCATGCCTCTATTCAATCCTCTCTCATCACCTTTCTCTTTATCCCTGTTCTAATAAATCTGAATTTTTGTTCATATTGATAAAAGTTAATTAGCATATAAGAGTAAATATAAAAAAGTTGAAGCAATTCTTCTGATTACTTTAGGTGCTGAATCCATAGAAGAAAGCTTGGCAGTCTCACTGCTACAGTAAGCGTACTTAATCAAGAATGACATAATTCATTAGGCAGTTTATAAAAATTTATTTTGGCAAAATGACTAGGAAACAGCTTTTGTTGAAACAGTGTTACTTATATATTTATAAAGGTGTCCTTCAATCCCCTATATTTGTTCTCAACATTTCACTCCTCTTTATAGTCATGCCAATTTTACCCATATATCCAGGTTTATTTTAGGCTGATCTTCTTGCAATTATCACCTCTTCTTTCCTGGCTTATACTCCTTACTGGTAATAGAAGACTAAATTAAATGGAAATGGAGCAAGAGAGCTACGAATCACATAGATGATCAGAAACGTCATCAATCAATATGCCGAGAAATTCACCTTACGAGATGAGGCTAAACTAGGAAAATTGGATCTGGTTTTTACCTGTTTTAAGTAGACACAAATAATAAGGAAGGAAAATACCCTCGTGGAGGAAGTGATCAAGTGGTTGAAATGTGTGTGTGTGTGTGTGTGTGTGTGGTTGTGTGTGTGTGCGCATATATATTCATAATATATAATACTATAGATATATATATATATATATAATATATATATATATATATATATAAAATATATATATATATATATATATATATATATTATATATATATATTATATATATATATATATATATATATATATATATATTATATATATATATATATATATATATATATATATATATATATATATTATATATATATATATATAGGTAGTAGGTTGGTAGACAGCAACCACCCAGGGAAGTACTACCGTCCTGCCAGATGACTGTGAAACAAAAACCTGTAACTGTTTTGCATGATGGTAGGATTGCTGGTTTCTTTTTCTGTCTCATAAACACGCTAGATAACAGGGATATCTTGCTACCCCTACTTACACTTTGGTCACGCTTCACAGACACGCACATGCATATATATATATACATACATCTAGGTTTTTCTCCTTTTTCTAAATAGCTCTTGTTCTTCTTTATTTCTTCTATTGTCCATGGGGAAGTGGAAACGAATCTTTCCTCCGTAAGCCATGCGTGTCGTATGAGGCGACTAAAATGCCGGGAGCAATGGGCTAGTAACCCCTTCTCCTGTAGACATTTACTAAAAAAGAGAAGAAGAAAAACTTTATAAAACTGGGATGCTTAAATGTGCGTGGATGTAGTGCGGATGACAAGAAACAGATGATTGCTGATGTTATGAATGAAAAGAAGTTGGATGTCCTGGCCCTAAGCGAAACAAAGCTGAAGGGGGTAGGGGAGTTTCAGTGGGGGGAAATAAATGGGATTAAATCTGGAGTATCTGAGAGAGTTAGAGCAAAGGGAGGGGTAGCAGTAATGTTAAATGATCAGTTATGGAAGGAGAAAAGAGAATATGAATGTGTAAATTCAAGAATTATGTGGATTAAAGTAAAGGTTGGATGCGAAAAGTGGGTCATAATAAGCGTGTATGCACCTGGAGAAGAGAGGAATGCAGAGGAGAGAGAGAGATTTTGGGAGATGTTAAGTGAATGTATAGGAGCCTTTGAACCAAGTGAGAGAGTAATTGTGGTAGGGGACCTGAATGCTAAAGTAGGAGAAACTTTTAGAGAGGGTGTGGTAGGTAAGTTTGGGGTGCCAGGTGTAAATGATAATGGGAGCCCTTTGATTGAACTTTGTATAGAAAGGGGTTTAGTTATAGGTAATACATATTTTAAAAAAAAGAGGATAAATAAGTATACAAGAAATGATGTAGGGCGAAATGACAGTAGTTTGTTGGATTATGTATTGGTAGATAAAAGACTGTTGAGTAGACTTCAGGATGTACATGTTTATAGAGGGGCCACAGATATATCAGATCACTTTCTAGCTGTAGCTACACTGAGAGTAAAAGGTAGATGGGATACAAGGAGAATAGAAGTATCAGGGAAGAGAGAGGTGAAGGTTTATAAACTAAAAGAGGAGGCAGTTAGGGTAAGATATAAACAGCTATTGGAGGATAGATGGGCTAATGAGAGCACAGGCAATGGGGTCGAAGAGGTATGGGGTAGGTTTAAAAATGTAGTGTTAGAGTGTTCAGCAGAAGTTTGTGGTTACAGGAAAGTGGGTGCAGGAGGGAAGAGGAGCGATTGGTGGAATGATGATGTAAAGAGAGTAGTAAGGGAGAAAAAGTTAGCATATGAGAAGTTTTTACAAAGTAGAAGTGATGCAAGGAGGGAAGAGTATATGGAGAAAAAGAGAGAGGTTAAGAGAGTGGTGAAGCAATGTAAAAAGAGAGCAAATGAGAGAGTGGGTGAGATGTTATCAACAAATTTTGTTGAAAATAAGAAAAAGTTTTGGAGTGAGATTAACAAGTTAAGAAAGCCTAGAGAACAAATGGATTTGTCAGTTAAAAATAGGAGAGGAGAGTTATTAAATGGAGAGTTAGAGGTATTGGGAAGATGGAGGGAATATTTTGAGGAATTGTTAAATGTTGATGAAGATAGGGAAGCTGTGATTTCGTGTATAGGGCAAGGAGGAATAACATCTTGTAGGAGTGAGGAAGAGCCAGTTGTGAGTGTGGGGGAAGTTCGTGAGGCAGTAGGTAAAATGAAAGGGGGTAAAGCAGCCGGGATTGATGGGATAAAGATAGAAATGTTAAAAGCAGGTGGGGATATAGTTTTGGAGTGGTTGGTGCAATTATTTAATAAATGTATGGAAGAGGGTAAGGTACCTAGGGATTGGCAGAGAGCATGCATAGTTCCTCTGTATAAAGGCAAAGGGGATAAAAGAGAGTGCAAAAATTATAGGGGGATAAGTCTGTTGAGTATACCTGGTAAAGTGTATGGTAGAGTTATAATTGAAAGAATTAAGAGTAAGACGGAGAATAGGATAGCAGATGAACAAGGAGGCTTTAGGAAAGGTAGGGGGTGTGTGGACCAGGTGTTTACAGTGAAACATATAAGTGAACAATATTTAGATAAGGCTAAAGAGGTCTTTGTGGCATTTATGGATTTGGAAAAGGCGTATGACAGGGTGGATAGGGGGGCAATGTGGCAGATGTTGCAAGTGTATGGTGTAGGAGGTAGGTTACTGAAAGCAGTGAAGAGTTTTTACGAGGATAGTGAGGCTCAAGTTAGAGTATGTAGGAAAGAGGGAAATTTTTTCCCAGTAAAAGTAGGCCTTAGACAAGGATGTGTGATGTCACCTTGGTTGTTTAATATATTTATAGATGGGGTTGTAAGAGAAGTAAATGCGAGGGTCTTGACAAGAGGCGTGGAGTTAAAAGATAAAGAATCACACACAAAGTGGGAGTTGTCACAGCTGCTCTTTGCTGATGACACTGTGCTCTTGGGAGATTCTGAAGAGAAGTTGCAGAGATTGGTGGATGAATTTGGTAGGGTGTGCAAAAGAAGAAAATTAAAGGTGAATACAGGAAAGAGTAAGGTTATGAGGATAACAAAAAGATTAGGTGATGAAAGATTGAATATCAGATTGGAGGGAGAGAGTATGGAGGAGGTGAACGTATTCAGATATTTGGGAGTGGACGTGTCAGCGGATGGATCTATGAAAGATGAGGTGAATCATAGAATTGATGAGGGAAAAAGAGTGAGTGGTGCACTTAGGAGTCTGTGGAGACAAAGAACTTTGTCCTTGGAGGCAAAGAGGGGAATGTATGAGAGTATAGTTTTTACCAACGCTCTTATACGGGTGTGAAGCGTGGGTGATGAATGTTGCAGCGAGGAGAATGCTGGAGGCAGTGGAGATGTCATGTCTGAGGGCAATGTGTGGTGTGAATATAATGCAGAGAATTCGTAGTTTGGAAGTTAGGAGGAGGTGCGGGATTACCAAAACTGTTGTCCACAGGGCTGAGGAAGGGTTGTTGAGGTGGTTCGGACATGTAGAGAGAATGGAGCGAAACAGAATGACTTCAAGAGTGTATCAGTCTGTAGTGGAAGGAAGGTGGGGTAGGGGTCGGCCTAGAAAAGGTTGGAGGGAGGGGGTAAAGGAGGTTTTGTGTGCGAGGGGCTTGGACTTCCAGCAGGCATGCGTGAGCGTGTTTGATAGGAGTGAATGGAGACAAATGGTTTTTAATACTTGACGTGCTGTTGGAGTGTGAGCAAAGTAACATTTATGAAGGGATTCAGGGAAACCGGCAGGCCGGACTTGAGTCCTGGAGATGGGAAGTACAATGCCTGCACTCTGAAGGAGGGGTGTTAATGTTGCAGTTTAAAAACTGTAGTGTAAAGCACCCTTCTGGCAAGACAGTGATGGAGTGAATGATGGTGAAAGTTTTTCTTTTTCGGGCCACCCTGCCTTGGTGGGAATCGGCCAGTGTGATAATAAAAATAATAAATATATATATATATATATATATATATATATAATATATATATATAATATATATATATATATATATTATTTGGGAAATTCCATATAATACACGTTACATCTAAACTGAATGAACTGTATGGAAAAAACGCCATTCAATATTTTTCTGTAAAACATTTTTTTTCAATGTTAACAACGATTTACTGAAGCACATTGGCCAATAATAAGATGGAAGGTCGACAAGACGATAAATGCAGCTATCAGTTTTCAAATGATGGTTTGACTTAGATGAAAAGCTTTTTCCCTAAACCCTTGTATATTTGAACTACTGTTGCCTCCACTAATAATGATCACGGGAATAATTCCCACCTCGGTTTTCTTGGTCCAAAAGCCTTCAACAATATTAAATAAAAAAAATCACTGACCTGGAGAGAATGAGGTCAGTCCCATCACAGTTTCATCCATTTTTTTAATTACTTTCCCCTCCAAAAAAAACCCTGACATCCAATGGTTTTTAAGAGACACGTGAGCAAGCATAAGAACGTAAGAAGGGGCACTACAGCAGGCCTACTGGCCAATGTAAAGACATATTTATTAGAAAAGATTTCAGCCTTGAGACCTTGATCTTTTCCAGCTTATAACGTATTGTTAGAAGTGATTAAGATTCCAGGATACAATCTTTTTCTAATATGTCCTAGTGTTTCCAAACATTCCTTTCTTTATAAACCAGATTTTTTTTTTGTATCTACGAAGACATCTAGCCGAGTACAGCATCTGCTGAAGTTACTAGCAAATTTTTACCATAACAATCACGGCTGTAGTATCCAGAGGTTTACACAGAATGGTGCACAAACTATCCTGCAGTTCCAACAAATTTCTTTTTCTTGAAGATAAATACAGCAGTTTACACTGCACTTACCTATAATTGCCCCACACTCCTGGGATTCTATTTAACAATCCCTGAATTATTAATCACAGTATACTATACATACAGAGTGGAAATTAGTGGCATATTGCATATACACTAAAAATAGTAAAAAAGTTAATGCAAACTGATACAATTATCTTTCAATAGCTGTCCTCCCAAAGGATGAACATCGCGCTACCATAGCTGTATGTAGCTATGGTAGCATGAACATTGTGCTACCATAGCTGTGTGTAGCTATGGTAGCATGAACATCGTGCTACCATAGCTACATACAGCACACTTCATTTGATCATGTGACAGAGTATGATATATTCTTGTTTAATATATTTATAGATGGGGTTGTAAAAGAAGTAAATGCTAGGGTGTTCGGGAGAAGGGTGGGATTAAATTATGGGGAATCAAATTCAAAATGGGAATTGACACAGTTACTTTTTGCTGATGATACTGTGCTTATGGGAATTCTAAAGAAAAATTGCAAAGGTTGGTGGATGAGTTTGGGCGTGTGTGTAAAGGAAGAAAGTTGAAAGTGAACATAGAAAAGAGTAAGGTGATGAGGGTATCAAATGATTTAGATAAAGAAAAATTGGATATCAAATTGGGGAGGAGGAGTATGGAAGAAGTGAATGTTTTCAGATACTTGGGAGTTGACGTGTCGGCAGATGGATTTATGAAGGATGAGGTTAATCATAGAATTGATGAAGGAAAAAAGGTGAGTGGTGCGTTGAGGTATATGTGTAGTCAAAAAACGTTATCTATGGAGGCAAAAAAGGGAATGTATGAAAGTATAATAGTACCAACACTCTTATATGGGTGTGAAGCTTGGGTTGTGAATGCAGCAGCGAGGAGGCGGTTGGAGGCAGTGAAGATGTCCTAAGGGCAATGTGCGATGTAAATATTATGCAGAAAATTCGTAGTGTGGAAATTAGGAGAAGGTGTGGAGTTAATAAAAGTATTAGTCAGAGGGCTGAAGAGGGGTTGTTGAGGTGGTTTGGTCATTTAGAGAGAATGGATCAAAGTAGAATGACATGGAGAGCATTTAAATCTGTAGAAGGAAGGCGGGGTAGGGGTCGTCCTCGAAAAGGTTGGAAGGGGTAAGGGAGGTTTTGTGGGCGAGGGGCTTGGACTTCCAGCAGGCGTGCATGAGCGTGTTCGATAGGAGTGAATGGAGACGAATGGTATCTGGGACCTGACGATCTGTTGGAGTGTGAGCAGGGTAATATTTAGTGAAGGGATTCAGGAAAACCAGTTATTTTTATATAGCCGGACTTGAGTCCTGGAAATGGGAAGTACAATGCCTGCACTCTAAAGGAGGGGTTTTGGGATATTAGCAGTTTGGAGGGATATGTTGTGTATATTTATAAGTATATGCTTCTAAACTGTTGTTCTGAGCACCTCTGCAAAAACAGTGATTATGTGTGAGTGAGGTGAAAGTGTTGAATGATGATGAAATATTTTCTTTTTGGGGATTTTCTTTCGTTTTAGGTCTCCCTGCCTCGGTGGGAGACGGCCGATTCGTTGAAATATATATATTATATATATATATATATTATATATATATATATATATATATATATATATATATATATATATATATATAAATTAAACCCTTTACAATAATTCAGAATAGTTATTGCTTACTTAAAACAAACTTCTAAGAATACATTCAAATATTTTCTCTCCATAATTGTTTTTGCTAAATACCATAATAATAATAATAATAATAGTAAATGCTGTTTAAAATGCCCACTGGCATGCGAGAGAATTTGTTTTAGAAATTTATCGCCTGGAGTATACCCGGAGAGTATTTCGGGGGTCAACGCCCCAGCGGCTCGGTCTGTGACCAGGCCGCACACAAGCCGACGTACGAACCACAGCCCGGCTGGTCAGGTACTGACTTTAGGTGCCTGTCCAGTGCCTTCTTGAAGACAGCCAGGGGGCTATTGGTAATCCCCCTTATGTATGCTGGGAGGCAGTTGAATAGTCTTACGCCCCTGACACTTATTGTGTTGTCTCTTATCGTGCTAGTGGCTCCCCTGCTTTTCATTGGGGTGATGTTGCATCGTCTACCGAGTCTTTTGCTTTCATAAGGAGTGATTTTCGTGTACAAGTTTGGTACTAATCCCTCTAGGATTTTCCAAGTGTATATAATCATCTCTCTTTCCCGTCTGCGTTCTAGGGAGTACAGGTTGAGGAACTTCAAGCATTCCCTGTAACTGAGATGTTTTATCGCAGTTGTGTGTGCCGTGAAGGTTCTCTGTACATTTTCTAGGTCAGCAATTTCACCTGCCTTGAAAGGTGCTGTTAATGTGCAGCAATATTCCAGCCTAGATAGAACAAGCGACCTGAAGATTTTCATGGGCTTGGCATCCCTAGTTTTGAATGTTCTCATTATCCATCCTGTCATTTTTCTAGCAGATGCAATTGATACAATGTTGTGGTCTTTGAAAATGAGATCCTCTGACATCACTCCCGGGTCTTCCACATTAGTTCCTTGCTCTATTGTGTGGTTGTATTGTGCTCCTGAAATTGTTGGGAAGTTGCATTCCAGAGGCGTGTATACAACCACAATGACCAACTTTTGGTTCTCGAACTTTACTGCCAAAACTTCAACTACATCATTTGAGGCGTTCAGCAATTCCGAGTATGTCAATGACTGACATACAGGCCAACCCCGTTCTCCCCCTTTTTGCCTGTTCACTCTGTCGCATTTGTATAGGTTATAACCCGAGATCCATATTTCATTGTCAAAGTGATCCTTGATGTGGGTCTGCAAACATTGCGTTCGACTCTGTAAGCAGTCCACGGATGAAAGGTATTTTGTTGTTCATTGCAGGCTTTAGACCCTGTATATTTGCAAAGATAATGTCGTCATATTAGTGGTACGGGGAGGGCCTCTTTCCTGGCACTAATATCTGTTGTTTTGGTGTGGAGGCCAGTTGGGGCACACTTTCTGGAAAATGTTCATCAGCTTAACCTAAGGAATAACATACCAATAGTGTAAGAGAGAACCGCGACCTTGTGACTTGTAAAGGCATTTATCAATGATCCAAAAATTCGTGATGAATTAATGTAACTACAGTGGAATCTCAGTTGTCGACATTACTTGTCGAACAAATCGGCTTTCAAAAGAGGAATTCAAGAACAAAATGTCCTGGTTTTCGTACATTCTCTTGGTTGTTGACCGATAACGCAAACAGCTTGGGTCACATGCCAGCAGAATGCACACTCGTTAATAAGTCGGCAAAAAAGAGTTACAAGGTAATAGTGTTTCAGAGGCCATTATTTGTGAAAAAGCGAGGCAGTTGCATGATGACCTAAAAAAAAAAAATAACGGAACAAGTGCTGAAACTCAATACTTCAAGGCTGGTAGGGGTTCCCTTGATAATTTTAAGACGCTGCATTCAAAGTATGGCTAGGCATGGGAAGGCTGCCAGTGCTGACGAAGTGGCTGTTGAAAAGTATGTTATTGAATGACATAGTATGTAGAGGCTGAGGGGTTTATCTCCCAACAATTTTTTTTTCATTTTGACATGACAGGTCTCTTATGAAGAAGAAAATGCCCAAGGGGAGGACCTTGGGACAGAACACAAGCCAATGAAACACAGGCTCACTCTGTTACTGGGTGGTAATGCAAGTGGGGACTTTAAAATGAAGCCCTTGCTTGTTTATCATTCCGAAAATCCACGAGTTTTTAACAACAATGTTATGGAAAACAAATTGGCTGTAATGTGGAGGGCCAACAGGAAATCTTTGGTAAAAAGACAAATTTTTATTGAGTGGGTTCATAAGGACTTTTTCTTGAGTGGGTTCAATAGGTCTTGTCTCCTATAGGGGAGTAACCTGGAGAGGGTTTCGGGGGTCAACGCCCCCGCGGGCCGGCCTGAGACAGGGAGACAATGGGTTTCCCATATCCATTCCCTGTCTTTGAGCGCAGTATTTTCCTTCAATCTGAAACTTGCAATCAACAACACACAACTTAATTAGCTCAATACTGACGTTATCAAAAAGCATGGAGAACTGATCTAATTCTTCTTCCAAGTAAGATAAATCGGAAACAGGAACTCGGGTAAACAACACAGTGACATCAAAACTTACTAGTGTAAAATCATTGGACATGTTAACATTTTGCAGATAAATATCGTTTTATGTGAACTTCGAAAATGTTGTCCAGCATTGGAGTTAGTATTTTTGCCAACCATTTTGATAAGGCATATCTGACTCACGAAATCGTAATGACACGATTGCAAACAAACCATACCACTCTACCGAGCTAATAATAGGTCTCGCTGGAAAATCGAGCTTCTGGGTTTTAATCAAATCGTAAATATAAGGGAGTGTAGTCGACCTCGTTGATAACTGTTTAATCAGTTCCTCATTACCTCTCAGTAAAGTCCTAAGCTGGTATTATTAATTGGCACCTAAGTTTGCCTGTCTTCTAATAAAAATGTTCATTTTCTCCGAAATAATCTTCCTTGTTCATAAATACTGTCGTATTAACTTTGCTTTCGTAAGGTGGCACCCAGCCAAGCTAGAGTAGCTGGCACCTAGTTTATGTTGCGAGAAAGTACAATGTTAAGTGAAGAACACACAATATTGATGGAGTGTAGAATACAGTGATGTAACAGTGAATATAATACGAGTGAAGATCACACTCAGAGCAGAACACACCCACTTGAAAAATTGGTGAAATTACCAAGAATGTCTTGGGTAAAAAGAAGACACTAATGAGACATTTATTACTACTAATTATCTCTCACCAGGAGCTTTATCACGCTCTTAACAATACACAGAGGCAGTATAAAGGAAACATAAAAGGTTCAGAGTAATAGTCGTAGTAGCAGTTATAGTAGTCGTAGAAGTACTTGCAGCAGCAAAAGCATCAACAGTAGTAGCAGCAGCACGCTGCTCTTGCAGCAGCATCAGCTGCAGCAGCGTGCGGCGGCGGCGGCGACGGTAGCAGCATCAGCAACAGCATGAGCTCCTATGTTCTTTCTTCTTGCAACCCACAATGTTCCCATGATATTTTCTCTTTGTATCCTTGTATATGTTGATAAAGTTTTTGGAGAGCTAAACTCAGCTGGAATGCTAACAAGTTAGTTTTATGAGACTGTCAAGATGAGAATGAAGGGAACGTGTGCAACACTTTAATCATTTTAACAGGAAACAAGTACATCCAGGGACAATGTTCAGTCCTTGGAGCACTGTACTGGTTCCTTGGGAAGGTAGAGAATGGGACCAGCTTAGATGAGTGAGCCACGGAGCACAGAATGGAGACCAAGGTAAGGTGGAAGTGGTTGAGCAGTTGAACTAGGTACGGTCCAAGGTGCCATGGTGAGGTGGATGGTGTGGAGGGTTGTGTAGCGAGGGCCTCGAACCACTGTACAGAGACCTAGCTAAAATAAACAGTAGAACCATCTCGGCCTAAGAGCGGACATCAGAGCACTGCATCGAGACCAGAGGTGGACAGTGGATCCACCTGAATAACAGAGCCAGCCACGGAGCTCTCTTAGGAGACCTCGGTTAGGTAGACGGTGTGTTCTGTAAGCTGATGTACATCCCCACATTATATGAATATATAAGATAGACATAGGGACCCGTTCAGAAATGGAGAACCACTGTACTGGGCATACTGTGCTTATGGCGGATTTCGTTGGGTTGATTGAGCAGTATTAGTTTGTATTATTCTGAATAGCCGAAATGTGCAAGTGGAAGCACACCTGGAATGTCTGGGTGATCAGTTCAGTGACATTATTGGATTGTAACGTACCTTTCTTTAAAAGCTTTCTTCTGTATTTATGGTTTTCAGGCATTGCTGAGGCAGTTTCTTTCTCTCACTTCATGAGAAAATCAGATTTGTCTAAATTTAAAAGAGAAACTTTCGTTTTTCTTTTTGGGCCACCCTGCCTCGGTGGGATAGGGCCAGTTTGTTAAAAAAATTAATATATATTTTTTTTTTTTTTCAACAAGTCGGCCGTCTCCCACCGAGGCAGGGTGACCCAAAAAAGAAAGAAAACAATTTTCTTCTTATTCTTTTTAGTAATCTTTACAGGAAAAGGGGTTACTAGCCCATTGTTCCCGGCATTTTAGTTGACTTTTACAACACGCATGGCTTACGGAGGAAAGATTCTTATTCCACTTCCCCATGGATATAAAAGAAAAAGTAATAAGACCAAGAACTATTAAGATAAAATCAAAGAAAACTCAGATGAGTGTGTATAAATAAACGTGTCCATGTATGTGTAGTGTGACCTAAGTGTAAGTAGAAGTAGCAAAGACGTTACCTGTAATCTTGCATATTATGGACAGACAAAAGACATCAGCAATCCTACCATCATGTAAAAAATCACAGGCTTCGTTTTACACTACTTGGCAGGACGTAGTACCTCCCTGGGTGGTTGCGTCTACAACCTACTACCTACAATTAATAATATATAATATATATATATTATATAATATATATATATATATATATATATATCATATTAATATATATATATTATATTATATATGTCGTGCTGAATAGTGAAACTGGTCATTAGCAAAAACTCATAAAATGAAGTATTTTCTAAAATTTTCTCTTATACGTTTTAAAGATATATTTTTTCATTTATATTAATGTAAAAATTAATAATTTTGTACCAAAACAACCTTAGAAAACTTACCAAACCTTATTATGAGAAACGCAATTTCATTTAGCTTAATCCAACTAAATATATTTTAGATAAGTTATCAATAATTTAATAATAAACACAATAAAATATATTTTCTTCGTTAGGTTCAGAATGATTGCACACACAAATTTTTGCTTACCTTATTCGGCAAGAAGAGCGTTGCTATTTAAGCCAAAATCGCACGTTTTACCTAATCGGCACAACATATATATTACATGTTCGTCATGTGAATATTTCTCATAATTTTATGCATTTCTAGAATTAAAATTCAAGTCATACATGTAATTAGTAATGACCAATTTTTTTTGTCTTTTCTCTACCCATAACAGTAAATAGTATAGAATCCACCATTCACACCAATATGACCTCAACTCTCACCCAGTAAGTACCCGTACACTTAAAACACCAGTTCCATCTCCACCTTCACCCACTAGCTCTTCTCCCATCGAGGGCTAACTTAAGTAAACCCTTCACCCAGTAACCACCCCATATCTTTCATCTACATCAGCACAACCTCACCCCCCCCTCATCCAGTGCCAACCCTCGTACCCTCCACCTACACCAGGAGGTGTAGATCGTACACATGACATTTACCAGTACCACATTTATCTTCACCCAGTAACTCACCTTTCACCCTCCACCTAAAATACACCTAACACCAGTACCCCTTGTAACCTCACACATTAACTATCCACGCATCCTCCGCTTCAATCCCAGGAGTCAATTCTAGGTCCTCAACACGGGTTAAAGCTGCACGAAGAACATCAATAGAGGCATCACTGATTCAATCCCAGGAGTCAATTCTAGGTCCTCAACACGGGTTAAAGCTGCACGAAGAACATCAATAGAGGCATCACTGATTCAAACCCAGGATCAATTCTAGGTCCTCACACGGTTAAATTTCACAAGAATCAATAGAGCATCACGATCAACCCAGGAGTCAATTTTAGGTCCTCAAAACGGGTTAAACGCCGAAGAACACAAAAGAGGCATCACTGTGAACACAGAAAACCAGTTTAAATTTAATTTAAGGGAGTTGTTCATTAAAATACTTCATGGCATTCCTTCGTTAATTTTGTCCTCATTCATCAGCAGAGATGAGACAGTGACGTGGAAAATGAAGTAGGTTAACCAAAAATAATTTGTATTTTTCAATAAAGGTTTCATATGGCGCTTTATTTGTTAATTAGAATCCGTTATACACGAAAATATATATGTAATAAATTTGAAGTCACAAAAACTTTGCAAAGGCAAGAACTAAATAAAGCATCAGAGGCTTCCAGTCATCCTGTCACAGCGTCTACCTCCAGAAACAATGGCAGCAGTTTGCTTGATTAGTTAATACTTTTTTAAATCTTGAGTATCACTTGTGCGCACAAATGTATACACGTGCACGCACATGTGGTGCCGCTCACACACACACACACACACACACCATATGTCAAGCCTATTTAGGAAGATGCAGCACCGACATGGAACCGACACGAAGAGCAATTTTAAAAATTGTATAAAGTGCAGAGTTATGTAACGAGACTAATTCCCGAGCAATGGTGTGTGAACTACGAGGAGAAACTAACGGAACGGATTCTAACGACAGTAAAGGAAAGAACCATGAAAGACATAACATGCGAAATACTCAGAGGAACTGAAAGGGTAGAGTAACTTGCTGTTTAAGAGGTCAGAAACAGGTTCTCGGGGTCAGAGCTGGAGGTTAATGACTGCGATGACAGGAAGTATTTCTTCAGTCTCAGGGTGGTCACAAAATGCAATGATGTCGAAAAAGAGGTGGTGGAGGAAGGCTTCATATATAGTGTTAAAAGTAGGTACCATACGGCCAAGGAAGCTAAGAGGAAGTGAATCAGGCAAGCGACAAGTTGAGAGAGGTCAGGAGCTAAAACTCGACACCTACAGCCACATATAAGCAAGCACATATGACTGATAACACACAGACACAGACACAGAAACTCTCTCTCTCTCTCTCTCTCTCACTCTCTCACTCACACACACACACACACACACACACACACACACACACAAATAATCGGTATCAGGACATGTATTACTTTTGTTATGCGTGTTTGACTTATGTACATGAAGGTTATTGCGTCAGATACTTTCCACTTCATTGATGTAAAACTAACAAGGAGCGTAGAAAGCAATAAGATTAAGGAAAGGCTGCTAATGAATCTGGACAAACTGCATGACGGATCAGACCAGCTTATCTTGTACTCAGCTTCAGTAAATACGCAGTTATGAAGATTGGAGAAGGAAAAAGATAAAAAACTGAACACCGCTTAGGGAAACTTTAGCTGTAGACCTCTTATGGAGAAAGACTTTGAGGAGAGTATAGTGTCAAGCTTATCACCGGAGGTAAACATCAACTGAATAACCTCTGCAGCCGATGCTCATTTGGCGAATTTAAGGGAAACCTTAAGTAATCTCAGTTAAGAGTCATTTATAACCCTTTATACAACATTCACGCCCATCTAGGAGTACCCTACAACACCATGGAACTCACCGGCTCCGTTATGAAACCGGAGGCGGTGAAAGGTATACAACAAGGCTAGTTCCATATCAAAGAGAATGTTCCACGAGCAGAAGCTTAAGGAGCTGAACCTGTTGATATTAGAGGACAGGAGAGTCAAGGATGTCATATAAATCACATACATAATACATACTAAGAGGAATTGATGGGAAAGACAGATAAAATGTTTGAGAGAAGAACGGATACACGAGGGAAGTGGAAGTCAAAAAACACAGGCGAGTCGTAGGAATGTCGGAAAATTTATTTTCAGCCTCAGTTAGTCAGGAAGTGATATGACCGACATAAACAAAGAGATACAGGAAGGTTGTATACATGTGTTTAGGAGAAGGAATAAATGGGCCCATGCAACTAGGTGGGAATGAATCTGAGAAGTGGCAGTGGGCAGAGCCATAAGCTAAAATTCGACTCATGCAGCCACATATAAGCACACGTTTATATATAAAAAAAAACCTTCAAACATACCTCGAAGGTAATGGGGCAAGATAATATCTCTTAGTGGGATCTGAGAGAGGAGATGGAAGCACTGTTGGAGCTACTAGCATCAATCTTTCAAGTCAATCAACACTGGCAGTTGCTAGAGATGCGGCAGCAAATGTCCCAATATTTAAGAAAGGGGACAGACAGGTAGCATTAACCTACAGGCCAGTTACTAACATGCATAGTATGCAAGGTTATGGAGAAGATTACCAGAAGGGTGGTGGAACACTTAAAAAAGAGTGGATTTATGAACAACAACCAGCACAACTTTAGAGATGGTAAATCCTACTTCGTAACAGAAGTGAGTCAGAAGAGTGATTGGTAGATTGTACATTTTTTGGACTGTAAGAAAGTTTCTGACACAAGAGATTTTAATGGACCTGGACAGGCTGTATGTCTGACTTTACAACTTCCTATCAGAATTTAACTGAAGTGGAAAGTTATGAATTTTGAGCACTGGCAAGGAAGACCGCAGGTGGAGTACAGGCTCGGTGGGCAAAGTCTGCAAACATCAATTATAAAGGATTTCGGGATAAGCATAGTGCCAAATCGCTGCGGCAGGCAAACGCGTGTCTAGCAAATCTATGATTAGCTCTCAGGGGGCTGACATTATTGGAAAGAAGAACTTAGAGTAATATGAAAAAAGCCTACAAAATACTGAGAACTGATAAGGTGGACTCGGGTAAATTGTTAGAGAGAGGAGTTAGGAGCCGAGACTCGACTCCTGTAACCACTCATATGTCAGTGTATATAAATGTGAACACACACACACACACACACACACACACACACAGAAGAGAGAGAAGGGATGGGTAGACTGCATCTTCTTGGAGTGTAAGATGGGTTTCAATACAATTCTACAAAAGAGACTTGTTGGAAAACTAGAGGAGCAGTCAGGAGTAGGAGGAAAATTATTGCAATGGATCAGGAAATACCTGGCAGGAAGGAAACAACATACGTTGGTCCGAGACGAGGTGTCAGAGTGGGTGGATAGGCGAGTGGGGTTCCACAAGGGTCAGTTCTAGGTCCGGTGCTGTTTCTTGTATATGTGAATGATATGGCGAAAGGAATAGGGTCAGAGGTGTCCCTGTTTGCAGACGATGTGAAACTAATAAGGGGAATACATGCGGAAGAGGATAAGGTAACCGTACAAGGGGATCTGGACAAATGGCTCCTGGAGTTTAACCCCACCAAGTGCAAGGCTATGAAATTGAGGAAGGACAAAGGAGACCGCAGAGTCCAGACCAAGAGTTCAAAGGCTGCAAAGCTCACTCAAGGAAAAGGATTTTGGGGTAAGCATCATACCGAGCACATCCCCTGAGACGCACATTAACCAAATATCTGCTGTAGCATACGGGCGCCTGGCAAACCTGAGAATAGCGTTCGTTATCTAAGTAAGGAGTCATTCACGACACCGTACACCGTGTACGTTAGGCCCATATTGAAGTATGTAGCACCAGTATGAAACCAACACATGGTCAAACAAGTCAAAAAATTAGACGAAGTGCAAAGGTTTGCAACAAGACTAGTCCCGGAACTGAGGGATTTGTCCTACGAGGAGAGGTTAAGGGAACTCAACCTGACAACACTGGAAGACAGGAGGGATAGGGACATGGTAAGAACATATAAAATACTGAAAGGAATTGAGAGGGTGGATAGGGACAGAATGTTTCAGATATGTGACACAGCAACAAAGGGTTACAACTGGAAGTTAAAACTCAGATGAGCCCAAGGATGTTAGGAGGTATTTCTTCAGCCATAGAGTTGTCAGGAAATGAAACAATCTGGACAGTGATATAGTGGAGGCAGGATTCATACATAACATTAAGAGGTACGATAAAGCTCATGGAGCAGGGAGTGTGTGGACCTAGTAATGACCAGTGAATTGGAGGGGCCAGGAGCTATGAATCGACCCCTACAACCACAATTAGGTAAGTACACACACACACATCAGCAGTGGAGGAGTGGCACTGCTGATCAAAAACCGATGGAATTTTGATGAGCTGGAGAGATGAGACAGCGGAGAAGTGATTACATAGCGGGAACGCTTCACTCTGGAGGTCCCAAGGTGGTAATTGCAGTGATGTATAACCCACCACAGAACAGCAGGAGGCCAAGGCAAGAGTATGACTAGTGCAATAGAGCGATGGTTGACACACTGGCTGCAGTGGCCAGAAGAGCTCATGCATGCAGGGCAAAGCTCCTGATCATGGGTGACTTTAACCACAAGGAGATCGATTGAGAGAACTTGGAGCCACATGGGGGCCAAGATACATGGAGGGCTAAGATGATGGAGGTGGTACTGGAAAACGTCATAAACCAACATGTAAGGGACACTACAAGAGAGAGAGGAGAGGATGAACCAGCAAGACTGGACTTAGTATTCACCTTGAGTAGTGCAGATATTGAGGACATCACATATGAAAGACCCCTTGGGGCCAGCGATCATGTGGTTTTAAGCTTTGAATACAAAGAAGAGCTACAAGTGGAGGGGGGAGCAGGAAGGCCAGGACTAATGAAGCCAAACTACAAGAAAGGGGACTACACGGGAATGAGGAACTTCCTGAATGGGGTTCAGTGGGACAGAGAACTGGCAGGGAAGCCAGTTAATGAGATGATGGAATATGTAGCAACAATGTGCAAGGAGGCTGAGGAGAGGTTTGTACCCAAGGGTAACAGGAATAATGAAAAAGCCAGGATGAGCCCATGGTTCACCCAAAGGTGCAGGGAGGCAAAAACCAAGTGTGCTAGGGAATGGAAGAAATATAGAAGGCAAAGGACCCAGGAGAATAAGGAGAACAGTTGTAGAGCCAGAAACGTATATGCACAGATAAGAAGGGAGGCCCAACGACAATATAAAACGACATAGCGGCGAAAGCCAAATCTGACCCGAAACTGTTATACAGCCACCTCAGGAGGAAAACAACAGTCAAGGACCAGGTAATCAGGCTAAGGAAGGAAGGAGGAGAGACAACAAGAAATGACCGTGAAGTATGTGAGGAACTCAACAAGAGATTCAAAGAAGTGTTCACAGAGGAGACAGAAGGGGCTCCAGAAAGACGGAGAGGTTGGGCACACCACAAAGTGCTGGACACAGTACACACAACCGAGGAAGAAGCGAAGAGGCTTCTGAGTGAGCTAGATACTTCAAAGGCAATGGGGCCAGATAACATCTCCCCATGGGTCCTGAGAGAGGGAGCAGAGACGCTATGTGTACCTCTAGCAACAATATTCAATACATCTATCGAAACAGGGAGATTGCCTGAGACATGGAAGACAGCAAATGTAGTCCCAATCTTTAAAAAAGGAGACAGACATGAAGCACTAAAAAACAGACCAGTGTCACTGACATGTATAGTATGCAAAATCATGGAGAAGATTATCAGGAGAAGAGTGGTGGAACACCTAGAAAGGACTGATCTCATCAACAGCAGCCAACATGGTTTCAGGGACGGGAAATCCTGTGTCACAAACCTACTGGAGTTCTATGACATGGTGATAGCAGTAAGACAAGAGAGAGAGCGGGGTGGGTGGATTGCATTTTCTTGGACTGCAAGAAGGCGTTTGACACAGTTCCACACAAGAGATTAGTGCAAAAACTGGAGGACCAAGCAGGGATAACAGGAAAGGCACTGCAATGGATCAGGGAATACTTGTCAGGAAGACAGCAGCGAGTCATGGTACGTGGCGAGGTGTAAGAATGGGCACTTGTGACCAGCGGGGTCCCACAGGGGTCAGTCCTAGGACCAGTGCTGTTTCTGGTATTTGTGAAAGACATGACGGAAGGAATAGACTCCGAGGTGTCCCTGTTTGCAAATGACGTGAAGTTGATGAGAAGAATTCATTCGATCGAAGACCAGGCAGAACTACAAAGGGATCTGGACAGGCTGGAGACCTGGTCCAGCAATTGGCTCCTGGAGTTCAATCCCACCAAGTGCAAAGTCATGAAGATTGGGGAAGGGCAAAGAAGACCGCAGACGGAGTGCAGTCTAAGGGGCCAGAGACTACAAACCTCACTCAAGGAAAAAGATCTTGGGTTGAGTATAACACCAAGCACATCTCCTGAAGCGCACATCAACCAAATAACTGCTGCAGCATATGGGCGCCTAGCAAACCTCAGAAAAGCATTCCGACATCTTAATAAGGAATCGTTCAGGACCCTGTACACCGTGTACGTTAGGCCCATATTGGAGCATGCGGCACCAGTTTGGAACCTACACCTAGCCAAGCAGGTAAAGAAACTAGAGAAAGTGCAAAGGTTTGCAACAAGACTAGTCCCAGAGCTAAGAGGTATGTCCTACGAGGAGAGGTTAAGGGAAATCAACCTGACGACACTTGAGGACAGGAGAGATAGGGGGGACATGATAACGACATACAAAATACTGAGAGGAATTGACAAGGTGGACAAAGACAGGATGTTCCAGAGATTGGACACAGTAACAAGGGGACACAGTTGGAAGTTGAAGACACAGATGAATCACAGGGATGTTAGGAAGTATTTCTTCAGCCACAAAGTAGTCAGTAAGTGGAATAGTTTGGGAAGCGATGTAGTGGAGGCAGGATCCATACATAGCTTTAAGCAGAGGTATGATAAAGCTCACGGTTCAGGGAGAGTGACCTAGTAGCGACCAGTGAAGAGGCGGGGCCAGGAGCTTGGACTCGACCCCTGCAACCTCAACTAGGTGAGTGCAACTAGGTGAGTACAACTAGGTGAGTACACACACACACACACACACACCGTATTGGAGTATGCGGCATCAGTTTGGAACTCACACCTAGCCAAGCACGTAAAGAAACTAGAGAAAGTGCAAAGGTTTGCAACAAGACTAGTCCCAGAGCTAAAGCGTATGTCCTACGAGAAGAGGTTAAGGGAAATCGACCTGACGACACTGGAGAACAGGAGAGATAGGGGTAACATGATAACGACATATACTGAGAGGAATTGAAAAGATGGACAGAGACAGAATGTTCCAGAGATGGGATACAGCAACAAGGGGACACAGTTGGAAGTTGAAGACACAGATGAATCGCAGGGATGTTGGGAAGTATTTCGTCAGTCACATAGTAGTCAGGAAGTGGAATAGTTTTGGGAAGCGATGTAGTGGAGGCAGGATCCATACTTAGCTTTAAGCAGAGGTATGATAAAGCTCATGGTTCAAGGAGAGTGACAGTAGCGACCAGTGAAGAGGCGGGGCCAGGAGCTATGAATCGACCCCTGCAACCATAACTAGGTGAGTACATCTAGGCGAGTACACTGAGCTGAGACTCTGTCCCTACAACCACACACAGGCGAGTAGGTGTGGGGCAGATGATACTGTGCTTCTGGAGATGACCCAGCAAGACCGCATCTAAGCAGAACACTTAGGTTGTTCTCTGTTAAGATGGTCTACCTGAGGATGCTGTGCTACTGGAGCGGCAGTAGTGTTAGTAATGGTGTTGTGCTTGATATGGTAAAGTGCTCAGGATGAAGTGGTTTTGGCGAGTGTGTGGAGCTGGAGTGTTGGAATCACGGGAGCTATGTACTGACTGAGTATTTCTGGGGATGGTGTGGCGCTGGGGATGGTGTGGCGCTGGGGATGGTGTGCTTCTGGGGATGGTGTGCTTCTGGGGATGGTGTGCTTCTGGGGATGGTGTGCTTCTGGGGATGGTGTGCTTCTGGGGATGGTGTGCTTCTGGGGATTGGTGTGTTCTGGGGATGGTTTGCTTCTGGGGATGGTGTGCTTCTGGGGATGGTGTGCTTCTGGGGATGGTGTGGTGCAGGTGATGCAGTTGTTTTGGAGTGGTGTGGGTAGGCGGAGAGCGTAGTGCTGGGTTTGTGTGCTTGCTGGTGAAGGTGAGATTTTCTGGGACAGTGTTACGCTTGTATGGTGTGAAGCCAGGATGGTGTGAAACTTTAAGTGGTGTGATGCTTTACGTGAAGTGAAACCAGTTGTCTGAAAGTGCAGAGAGTGTGATACAGGTGTTGGTATGGTTCTAGGGATATAGTAGTGCTTAGAATGGTTGGAAAAGTGTGGTGAATTTAAGGGTGTGGTGCTTTAAGTGGTGTGGCTCCTAAGTTGGTGATTGTGCTGGAGATTGTGTGGTGCTAGGTATCAATTAGTAATCAAGATGGTGTTGTGCTGGGGATGGTGTGTTGGGGATGTGCTGTGTTGGGATGGTGTTGTGTTGGGGATGGTGTTGTGTTGGGATGGTGTTGTGTTGGGGATGGTGTTGTGCTGGGGATGGTGTTGTGCTGGGGATGGTGTTGTGCTGGGGATGGTGTTGTGCTGGGGATGGTGTTGTGTTGGGGATGGTGTTGTGTTGGGGATGGTGTTGTGTTGGGGATGGTGTTGTATAGGGATGGTGTTGTGTTGGGGATGGTGTTGTGCTGGGGATGGTGTTGTGCTTGAGATGGCAAAGAGCTAGGGATGGTAAAGAGCTTGGGATGGTGAGGTACTTGGGACAGTGACGATGGTGACCAAATGTTGTAGTGAGGGAAAAGTTTACTTTTATGTATAATACTTTATGAATGTTTGAATTATATGAATTACTGTGGTGTAGATTGTTTATGTACAGAAATGCTTGTTTACAGAGGAATGTTGACCTTAGCTTAGCCTGCCACCCAGTCTTCGCACTTGCCTTTGTTTGGTGTGTGACATATTCAGAGTATTGAGCTGTGTGTTCAGGAAGATTACACGACTACTCAGCTTCCTAACCTCTTTATCATTCCCTCTTTTGGTATAGTGTTTTGCACATTTTGTTTTTATTTTTGTATCAGTCTTCGTGTGGAAATTTATTTGGTCCCTAAAGTTCCACAGGGCAGATCCAGCATGGCCGTATGGGACAGCTGAGCTGGATGGCCCTTATACCCCACCCAAACAGGGAAGCATTCTCTTGTCGACGATGGATTCTTGGTAGGCATGTATTTAATTTATAGATTTACTCTTCAGGGAAGGAGTAGGTAGTTTTACTGGTAGTACACTAATATTAGGTTTACTAAGGCATCTGTAGATAATGATAATGTAGACCTAAGACCTTAACATAGGTAGTAATAGGCCGATAATGTAGGCAAACACTAGGATAAGTTAGCTAGGGAGAACTGGCAGCCCTAGTTTGAACGAAGAGACGAGGGTCTGGAAGAGGGACCAGCTCGCTCTTCTTAAGACGGACACCATCAAGACAAGACGTGCCGTGATCAGCAGACGGCGCCCCCACGTGTCTTCACATCTGAGACTTGGGGAAATCTGGTAGAGGCACCTCGATGTACCGTAGATGACCTCCGTCAGGCCCATACAGTAAGACAAGACCTTCACTTTTTTCTCGTAGATTACTGGCCAGTGTCTGGGGAGATTGTGAGTGAGTCAACTGTGGGCCCGGTTGCAACAGGTTGAGAATGCAAAGTAAGTACCAGTGTCTCAGAGCAGTCTTGAAGCTAGTGTCTGAGTCTGCATAGTTATACTAGGGGATACATACCCTCTTGGATATAGGAATTTCTGAGGTGCAGGCAGGACACTAATTACGATTGAATATTACAGGAATTAATGCTCCTGGTTGCACGTGGTTTCTAAGGGGGAGTCCAAAGGGGCTAAGGCTAGCTTAGGGAAGTGAAGATCAGGATATATGCTGCAACACCAAGTTAGTCCTTTATACGTGCATGCAGGCGAGGTTTCTTGCAATGCCAATCATTTGTGAAAATCTGTCCTATAAGCCACTTGTGAGGCTGAGGTACCCACCTCAGAGCTCGGTGTCAACAGAGTTTGCCAGGGTAGGCGACTCACTTGGAGGCAGCCCACACAAATTTTCACACTTCGTATACGATGCTGTATCACCTCAGCAACTCTTAGACTAGAGTGGATCTTAGCATTTCTCTATCACTGCTTTACGCAGCACCTTTCTCGCCAGAGATGTGAAAGTCTCTATATATGTGTTTAGTTTTGATTCACTTATTTTTATTGTCTGCTTTGGTTGGGTTGCAATTTATATTTTTATCCCTATTTTTACGAGCATTTGCTACACTTTCTTTCATTCATTCTTGTTATTTTCTTAAAAGAGAGTGAGTCTTCAATCTTCTCTGAAGGTTCGAGGCATCGTTCATAATGGCGACCTTGCCAGGATTGAAACCAAAACTTTCGAAGGCTTGAAGCACTACCATCGACTGACAGGTTATCACTCCCTTCATTATACAGGTATTTTAAGGAATTGGTGTGTATGATTTTTCCTGTATTGAACGTGTTTTTGGGTAGCTCGGTTCAGGACAGATGATAGTATATGCGCAATTTTATTCCTTTTAACTCAGGCTTCTTGTCGTGAGGAATAAATAGATCCTTGGCTCCAGCGATTTACTTAAGTCATTTCACTTTATTTTAGCAATGTTTCTTTCGTATTTCTGGGGAACTGTTGAAGGGTTTTCTTCATCGTTATGGACGCCAGAATTTTTCTCTGCTTGCATTTTGGATATGGATCTTGGACATACGTAGTTCCCTCTGAGACTAGACTGTCGTCTGATTGCTTTTGGTATCTGTATTTTTAACCTTGTGTGTCCTTATTAGAATCTTGCTCGTGTGTAAGTATCGTGTCTGATTAAAGTGTAAAGGAACACTACAAATTTTGGTTAGAAACCGGAAGCCAAACAGGAATCACTTGAGCTTCCCTGTTCTTGTATCTCTAAGGTTCAAGAGAGTTTACCTATTGAAAACGAAGTGAAGAGAGTGAAATAAGCTAGGAAAGATAAAACGAAGGAGGAAGAAAAAAACCTAAATAAGAGACCGTGAATGACGGGAGGAAGCAGGAGAAGTTGCAGTAACATAAGGTGGAGACTTGTTGAGTGAGGCGAGGAGGACACGTCTCCATGTCACACGTGTTGTTCTCTTTAATATCGCACTTTTATATCATGAAAGTATGTTGGCTGGAGGTGGGTCCATCACTCTACAGCAACTCTAATTATTTCGGTGGGAGGATGTACGAATACATTAAAGCAGGAATAGTTGTGTAAAGAAAAATAAGGTAAAAAATGTGAATGCAAACACTATAACAATTCACAGGCAATATATTGACAATGAATATGAAAAAAAAAACATAATGGGAATAATATTAAAAGGCCGGAGCTCCAAACGGAAAATTTAAAATGTGTGAAGTTTGATGAAGCTTCCTGCCTCTCCCATCACCTATTATCGAACTGGAAAAATTAGGCAATCGTTAATATCCAGTCACGATTTTTTTCCACAGCCAATAAACAATAGTAAACAAACGTCGATTCTCGGACACTTAAATTTCAGTGTCCCAGTATAAGGTGGCTGGACGCATTGGTCTGTCTAGATCAAAGTTTATCAGGCTAGTCTTAGTAATTACAACATTCCACTATAAAATAATTTAGAGGGTGTAGAATATACAAGAAATAGAATATTTTTCATAGTAGCTGGTGATTAGTATAGTTGGTTACGGACATCAAAGTTAATGGTCATGGTTCTTGCTACAAGGTCTTGCACATGAAAATTTATAATAATCATTTGTGAGGGACCTTGAGTGTTTTTCTTCCCGAGTGCATCTCTTATATGTAATGAATATCAGTTTTAAATGGATGGAAACACAAAACCCAGCGTATAAGGAGGTCATTTTTCTCATGTATTTAAGTGAGAGGGCTGTTGTATGAGTAGCCCAAGACTCTCTGAATTGAAGCCCCTAGGTAAACCTGGAGATGTGTAAGAGTTAATACAAGTGTGTGCACCTCTTTCTGAATAGTGTAGTGGTTCTTCTGAAGTTTCTCCAGTGTCATAAAACTAATACACACAGGATGCAACAATCATCTGAGTTTTTAAAAAACTACTGCACCAATAACCACCTCACTTGCATTAATATTAACAATAAATTACTCATTGAATTCAGGACTATGTAGTATCGAGGTCATACAGAAAAGTGTTTCAAACGCTCAAAAGCTTTCGCAAACTTCATCCCCATGAAACCTATGTTTTCAGCTGGTAAGCGATGGTAAGGGATTGTCCATATGCAAGTAATTTAGACAAAATCATCAGTAAAACACTGCCGAGCAAGGAAACTCATTACTGTTTGCTTAGTAAAAGAGGCTTCGTTGTTAGTAATAGCCTTCACTTTGGCCATGATAGGTGAAACTTCACCTTGATAAATGATGTGGCCCACGAAAATTACCTTGGCTTATCGAAATTCACTTCTTGCCAGCGTGACTGTCAAGTGGAATTGGTGGAGCTTATCAGATAAAGCCTCCTCAGCTATTAATGCTGGTTCCACAAACCTCTTCAAAGGGAAGGGGGGAGGGCCTCCTTGCCTAGGCGAAGAGGCTTTTGGTCTGAGGAATTGGACCCTTCAGTATTCTTCCTCCGACCTAACCTAAATACATCCCACTCCTTCCTCTTCCCTGCCCCTTCCTCCACATCATTCCCTTCCCTTCCTCCTGCCTCTCCCATTCACATTTTCAGCCTTTGGAGTCCTCCCCTCAGGCATTCTAGTTCTTAGGTTGGGGAAAGGGGTTCGTTGTCCATTCCATTCCGCAGAGGTTCTTGGTGGTGTGGTTTACCGTAGAATCTGGATCATTTGAGGATGTCCTGATTCTCCTCTGGTCTTCCATGGGAAAACTGTGGGTGACGGGTGTATTTCTGGAGGCTACCTCTCGTATTCCAGGAGGTGGTGGCCAAAGGAGACGTACCTTGTGGCAGGTATCCGACCACCCTCTCTTTTGTCCACTGAGGAGGCTCAGATGCTGGTTTACTGGCATGGGTTTCATGCCGCATCTGCACTATTGGCTGCGCTGAGATCCTTTTGGGCGCGGTGGGAGATTTTCGGCCCTTGTCATTCCTCCTGGAAGCTATCCTTCCGCGTTTTCCCCCTTTTTTTCCATTCCCTTTTTTCTGAAAAATAAAAAGACAAAAATAACCTAACCATGGAGTCCTAAATCCACGAAACTGCTCCTCCCGGGCCCCTTTCTGCTGCAGCGCTCTCTTACGACCCTACCCCGGTCTTGGACTATTCTTCGGGCCTTCCTCATGCCCCTGTAAGTAAACAAGTTTATTCAGGTATACATAAATACAGTTACATAGTTTGTCATACATAGCAGCATATGTGTAGAGAACCTAGGATAACCCAAAAAAGTCAGTGACTTATTCCTTCTGCTGGTGCCGTTTCGTCACCTGCTCCAGTTACCGAGGTTCCCCCGGACTCCTCTGATTCATCCGACCTCAGTACATCTTTGACTATGCTTCCGGCTTCTCCCTATATACTGCGACGATTTTTAGATCGCCCACCCACCTCAGGATGGACCACCTCCGGTCCCATACCTAAAAGACCTCGACCGGTAACTGATGACACTACCTCTCACTCTTCCCAGAAAAGACCAACACGATACTCACTTCCCTTACACACTTCGTTTCAAAGTACACAATGGACTAAGTTTCTCACTCTGCAACCGACATCTACCACTAATTATCTTTCTGACCCTAGTATCAGCAAGACACTCTTGCGCCATGTTGGTCAAAATATCTCATTTCATGCTCTTAAGAGTGGTGCACGCATCGTCACGGTACGTGATGCTGGCCTGACTCACATCTTTCCTTTCTTACCTCTGTAGGCAATATTCCTGTCACAGATCCTCCGTCTTGCGCTCAGCAGACGGAGGATCAAGCCTCCACCACGTTTTGCGCTGAATGACCCACATGGGTTTAGCGCTTAACATGAATTATTATTATCTCAAGTCTTGCAGTGGTACTGTAGTTCTGTCTCATACCATTGTTCAACGTGCTTTCCGGTCGTGTGATTATGACATTCTGGAGCAACTTGAGCTCTAAGACCTCCCAATTCTCAAAGTGGACATTTATGTACTCCCTGCCTGCGGGCCGAGACGCTTCCCCTGCAATGTAGCTCGCCTAACTTTTGACTGCCAAGAACTTCCAGCCTTAGTTTATACTGTGGAACACGGCCTACAGGTCCAGGAATTGATCCCTACAACCCAACAGTGTAGAAATTGTACAAGAATGGTATACAATACCGACAAAATGAAATTAAGACACAAGATGAAATTAAGAACTGTAGTTCTACAGTCTTCAAATTATGTCCTGGAGTTTGTATTGATAAAGCCACTGATTGGTATTTAAATTAGACAAGAGACAATGGAGTCTAGATTACATATCTCAATTACTCAGAGACGTCAGTTCGACGAGACATATTTAAATCATCACTTTAAAGGTCTACAAGGGTCTTAACACTCAATGGAATATTGCATTCTTTAAACAGGTGATTTATGTAGAACATACACTTGTAATTATAGTCCTTCAATTTCGCCTTTGTATTATGAAGTCCCATGAACCTAGTCTCGGTACATTACTGACATTGGTTGCCGGTTAAGGACTAGGATGAGGACCTATGATACTCGCGTTTCATTGCCCCCTGTGTGACTAAAGTTTGCTGTTGCAGTTAGCTCTCCTGATACTGGAAAACTTTCAATATATGGAGAGGGAGTCTGCATTGTTCCAGTTCTACCTTAGGAAGGGCGACTGTCCTCCTAATGGTATTACGGCAAACGATTTCAAAGGAAATGGAACCATATTTATTTGGAATTCTTCCCCTCATCGCTAAAAAGCAACGAGGGTACCCCCTTAATTCCAGTCATCCTTACTGTGTGACATCTATGCTCCAAACATAGAATTTAGAGATTGGCTGTAACGCTCAAGAGCATCTTGGCTTCGAGGGATGATAAGTTTAAAAGACTATGATCAGGACCCAACTAAGCAACAACTTTCTTAAATATCTTTGATGGAAAGTTCGAGTCCTGTTTGGACTTGATCTCTTACGGTATTCATACTTGCGTAAAAAAATCAACCGTATAAATTCATTACCCAGACGTGACTGAGGCAATGGGCCCACACAGTCAATAATCAGCTTAGAGAAAGGCTCACCAAACGCTGGTATAGGGTACAATTGGACAGGTTTAATGGGCTGCCTAGGCTAGGACATGTCCAGATCTTTCTTCTTTCAACATACCAGCCGTATCCCACCGAGGCGGGGTGGCCCAAAAGAAAAAACTAAAGTTTCTCTTTTTAAATTTAGTAATATATACAGGAGAAGGGGTTACTAGCCCCTTGCTCCCGACATGTCCAGATATGGGTAGCAAAATCTACCTTCATGTTAGGTCAATCAATAGTTCTTTGCTATTTTTTCAAACGTCTTTTTCACACCTAAATGGCCATCTCTGGAATTATGTGCCATTGTCATAACTTGGTGTCTCCATCTAAACGGGAGCACCACATGTTTCACCTGTAATTGTTGAAATGCCCTTGTACCAGGTTGCCTAACCTTCACTACAAGTACACCAGAGTGAGTAGTATAACAAGTGGATTCATACGCATTTACTCTTGCTTTGTGACGGCCTGTGCACGAGCAGACCATCCTACGATGCTTTGCAACTATTTCAACAGCAGGCTCTGCAGCAATGAAAGAGAATACTTGAATTTGTTTAGAGGGCGAGATTTCCATGCTGGTCTCTTGAGAAGGCCCGGCCGCACCATCTCATCATCAGACAGAAAGCCAATGATGAGCTCAGTCTTTACTAGCATCTTTAGGCTCGTGCTCCAGTGCATGTGCACGACGCCACGTTGACAGTGTCTCAGCTACCATTTGATAAAGGTCTGGGACTGAGAGCTCTTCTTCATGTAAAATCTTTTTTCGTGAGGGCTAATGTTTGCTCACAGTTCATTCCTAATGTTAACACATAGTTGCCGACCATCTCTTGCACATAATGGACAGGAATTTCAGTAGCAAGACCCATGCACATACACCAGTGAAATATACACACATTACATAAAAAGGTTGTGCATATGGACAGTGTAAATAATCCACCAAATTACTCCAATAAAAAGGTTAACCCAAGTATAAGTGGCAGGAAACACTTCTAACACTTAGGACTCGAGGAACGTGCAATACGTACCAACTGCAAAGGTAGCCGACTGCTACATTTGCAGTTCGTTGCTACTTTCTCAGGAATGGCGGTCGCCTGTGTGCAACCAGGACGTCAATATCAAGAATTTTTCACAATCATTACGAAGCCTTTAGAGTTGTTCAGGTTCTGGAGGTTCTTGCGCCAAGTGAGTGATATTAACATACGTCAGCGGAGTATTTGTGAGTGGTTGCTGGTTTCTGGCCAGATTTTCTCACTTTAACTGAAAACATTATTGGTGAACATGCCCAGGCTTGGTACAGTAACTGTAAGTGATGGTTTTTGAGCTTTCTTTTTAGGCTGAATATATCGCTGAACCTGAACAGGCAGAGGCTGCCTAGTAACGAGTACAGCAGCAACCTGTGCCTGTTCAGGAAAGGCAAAGGTGAGATTTTTTTTTTTTTAACTACCACTCACTACTTTGTGATCACAAGTAGGATGTCTTGCTGACAGTGTCAGCAAGGCATCCTTTTGGGGAAAGTGTTCCAGAGGGAAGCGTCCCTTCCCCATACCGTGTCAAACCCCGTGAAAAAAAAAAACGTAGTAACGCTGACGGAGAAATCTTAACAGCACTTGACATTCTGGTAGTAAATGAGATGGTTATGAGCGTGACAGAGGTGGAAGCAAAATGTTATTCAAGTCCTCTCTCCCGTTCTGCTCTAAGCTAAACTGCTTGCCTACTTTTTCTCTCTGTCTCTCTTTTTCCTTCAATCCCTCTCCCTCCCTCCCTCCCTCCCTCTCTCCCTCCCTCTCTCCCTCCCTCTCTCCCTCCCTCTCTCTCTCCCTCTCTCTCTCCCTCCCTCTCTCTCTCTCTCCCTCCCTCTCTCTCTCTCTCTCTCTCTCTCTACATGTATAAGATTAGGTTTAGGGTTCCTAACATTATTTACAGGATAAAAGCTGTTACCTACATCAATTCATTTGAAAGCCTTTTTAGTCTTAAAATAATCTACAGATAAGGAACAGGATGAAATTGGAGCTATCTGACTTTATTGCGTTGATGTCATTATGTTTTATGAACATGTTTCAGACATGTAATCCTAAGAAGAAATAATCTCAGATAAAGTGATGTTCTGGAGGAAGGTACAGAGTGTAGTTGTTCCTTGCTGCTCGTCTTGTTGTGTAGAAGCTTAAGTCTCGCTGTCCTCGGAATGGAGCTGAGTGGTACTTTGACAGTGTTGGCCTTATTCATAACAATAAGGCCATCCACATCCCTCCTTGTGTTGAAGGCTGGGTCCAGGCGAGAGACCAGTCGTCTTGCTCTGTTCTTTACTTGATGAGACGAAGGGAGGGTGGGGGAGGGCAGGCAATCCAAGAATGTGATGCATACTCAGGGTGTGAGCATAATTGTGCCTCATACAGAATCTTGCACCCTCTACCTTCAAGCAGATACGAAATACATCTAAGTGTTGTAAACTTCCTAGCCGCCTTGTTTGCAAGATTTACATGTTTCTTCTTAGTTTTGAGTCAAATTTCATCAAGGATATCAACTTCATCCTCGGGTTCCAACACTCTCCCATTTATAGTTTCCACTGCTCCAGCATTACCATTACGGTGTGTTGTGTCTTATCTCTCTCTCTCTCTCTCTCTCTCTCTCTCTCTCTCTCTCTCTCTCTCTCTCACACACACACTCATGAACACACTCGCACACTCACACGAACAGAAACACATACAAGGACCTAGTAGCGACCAGTGAAGAGGTAGGGCAAGGAAAAATGACAACCCCTGCAACCACAATTAGGTGAATACAACTAGGTGAGTACACATACATTCACAAACACATACACAAAGATATACACTCATTTACACACACACACACACACACACACAACACAGATCGTGTGTGCTCGTGAACCTTTAGTAGTTTCTGGCCCAACAGAGCCACTGCCAGGATCCGAGAAGTGATACACGAACTGTCCCAACCAGAAAAGGGACGTAAGGTGCCATGAGTGAGAGAGGAAGGCCACATCCCATTACCAAAATTCAACCAGAATAAGTGTGACCCAAGCCAGGGTGATAAGAGATGAGGATAGATGAGTTAGTGAATACAGTGAAGAAGTAATAGAAGTAGGAGTCAAAACGTGAAGCATCGTGAGCACAGGAGCAGAGCCAGACGCAGTGCTGCCAGACGCAGTGCTGCCAGGTGTACAGTACAAAGCCATTTTGTGGTTGCATTGAGGGTCTGGTCCTGGATTACTGATGGCTGAAGGTCATTAACCCTATTCTAGAGAGCTGAATATCATGCTTAGAGCACTTAACACTTATTAATAGAGAAGATCTGGGGAGGGGATTAAGTGTGGGACCACAAGGCACTGTAGTGCGTGCGCAGGCGCTAGGTCAGACAAAATACACTAACATTCAGTAAGTAAAGCTATTCAGGTATACAAGAGTAAGTGCATAGGTTATCGTCGAAAGCGGCATACGTGTAGAGAACCTACGGTAACCAAAATAACTGAGAGCGTGACTTATTTTATTTAAATCAAGGTAGCAAGGGTAAGGCTGGGACAGCTAACGCTCACAGCCAGAACACACACACGTGACAAACAGCCAGCAGGCTCTCTCTCCCTCTTGCTCTTGCTCTTGCTCTTGCTCTTGCAGATCCTCCCAGATTGCTCGACCAGCTTTCCTATCCTCTTCCATAGCATCAAACGAGTTGATTAGACAAATTCTTCCTGATACCCTCAGCAACTCAGCAGGAATAGAAGACCCTAGCTATGCCAGTGCCATCACTGAATGGGAGACACTTGCTGCTCCAGCACCAAACCCTAGTGCAGCACTGGCTCACAGTCAAGCTGGGATGGCCAGATCGCTGAAAAGGTGCTTGCCAAACATGCTTAGGGCTGCAACATCAGATAGGGAGATTGTCCATCTCCAGGCTGTGAGCGCACCTCACTCTGGGGACTTCCTCCAAACAGTTCCCATATCGGCAATGGGAACGCGATTCGACCCTAAGACCCTCCGTATTGCAGTGGCTCTGCGCCTTGCTGCCACAGAATATACGTGTATTTGCGACGAAGCGCAAGCAGACCAATATGGTCTACATGGTCTTGACTGTTCCAAAACCAAGGGCTGGCATGCAAGACACAATGAGGTCAACGACATCATCAAGAGAACCCTTGCTACAGCTGGATGCCCAGCCGAGAGGGAGTCCCGATCACTAGCAGCCAACAATACCCACAACTCAGCAAACCGCACTGACTGGATCACCATCTGTCCTCGGAAGAATGGCAAGCTCTTAGCATGGGACTATACCTGTGTGTCCACACTGGCTGACACCTATATCCATCACAGTGTGGGGCGACAGGGAGGAGCTGCTGACCACAGGGAGGAGTACAAGATCAGCAAGTACAGGGACATAAGCCAACAGTATCAATTTGTCCCAGTGAGATCAGAGACCTTGGGATCATGGGAAAATAAATGCCACATGTTTCCTTAAAGAATTGGGTTCCAGACTCATCGACACCACCAGGGACCCAAGGGCAGCCGCTTTCATGTTCCAGCGCCTCAGCATAGCCATCCAGAGGGAAAATGCTTGCTGCATACGTGGCTCGCATCCAGCCTCGGAGGAGATGGAGGAAATTCATGATCTTTGATACATTGTGCCATTGTATTCATGTTTTTTTTTCTGTAAATGTATTCTGTTTATTAATAAGTGTTCACATAGAATATCAAATATAGGGGGTGGTAGGGGAAGAAAATATTCAAACAGCTCAGGAGAGAATCTTGAGTTTTCCCTGAGGTACGTTTATTGTCTTCTCTGAGGATGAGGGTCCACATTCCAGCTATAGAGGTGGTACTTCCATATGTAATATTCATATATATATTATATATAATATATATATATTATATATATATATATATAATAATATATATAAGAATTATGAACTCGTGTTATTGCCAGCCGATATATTTGTTACAAAACCTGGATTGCACCACACTGCACATTCAAGAAATTGAATTCTGGATGTTTCCGAGTATTGCCTTAGCCAAGACAAATTTATTCAACTTATATTTCACGAAGTGTGACATACAGCCTTCTCATTTGGTATGCAAAACCATGTGAACCCTCCCTGCCTGCTGGTGTTGGTACTGGTGTGAACCCTCCATGCCTGCTGGTGTTGGTACTGGTGTGAACTCTCCATGCTTCCTGGTGCTGGTACTGGTGTGAACTCTCCCTGCTTCCTGGTGCTGGTACTTGTGTGAACCCTCCCTGCCTGTTGGTGTTGGTACTGGTGTGAGCCCTCCGTGCTTGATGGTGCTGGTACTGGTGTGAACCCTCCCTGCTTGCTGGTACTGGTGTGAACCCTCCCTGCCTGCCGGTGTGAACCCTCTCTGCCTGCTGGTGCTGATGTGAACCCTTCCTGCCTGCTGGTGCTGGTGTGAACCCTACCTGCCTGCTGGTACTGGTGAGAACCCTACATGCCTGCTGGTATTGGTGAGAACCCTCCGTGCCTGCTGGTACTGGTGTGAGCCCTCCCTGCCTGCTGGTGTTGGTGTGAACCCTCCCTGCCTACTGGTACTGGTGTGAACCCTCCCTGCCTGCTGGTGCTGGTACTAGTGTGAACCCTCCCTGCCTCCTGATACTGGTGTGAACCCACCTTGCCGGCAGGTGCTGGTACTAGTGTGAACCCTCCCTGCCTGCTGGTACTGGTGTGAACCCTCACTGTCTGCTGGTACTGGTGTGAACCCTCACTGCCTGCTGGTACTGGTGTGAACCCTCACTGCCTGCTGGTACTGGTGTGAACCCTCCCTGCCTGCTGGTACTGGTACTGGTGTCAACCCTCTCTGGCTGCTGGTACTGGTGTGAGCCCTCCCTGCCTATTGGTTCCTAGTACTGGTGTGAACCCTCTCTGCCTGCAGGTGCTGGTACTGGTGTGAACCTTCCCTGCCTGCTGGTGTGGCACTGGTGTGAAGCCTCCCTGCCCGCAGGTGCTGGTACTGGTGTGAACCCTCCCTGCCTGCTGTTGCTGGCACTGGTTTGAACCCTCCTTGCCTGCTGGTGCTGGCACTGGTGTGAACTCTCCCTGCCTGCTGGTGCTGGTACTGGTGTGAACCCTCCCTGCCTGCTGGTGCTGGTGTGAACCCTCCCTGCCTGCTGGTGCTGGTACTGGTGTGAACCCTCCCTGCCTGCAGGTGCTGGCACTGGTGCGAGCCCTCCCTGCCTACAGGGATGTTTGATGTGAACTTCCCTTCCTGCTCGTGCTGGTACTGGTGCGAACCCTCCCTGCCTGCTGGTACTGGTGTGAATCCTACCTGCCTGCTGGGGGTGATACTGGTGTGAACCCTCCCTGCCTGCTGGTACTGGTGTGAACCCTCACTGCGTACTGGTACTAGTAAGAACCCTCCCTGCCTGCAGGTGCTGGTAGTGGTGTGAACCCTCCCTGCCTGCTTTTGCTGGTACTGGTGTGAACCCTCCCTGCCTGCTGGTACTGGTAATGGTGTGAAGCCTCCATGCCTGCTGGTTCTGGTAATGGTGTGATCCCTCCCTGCCTGCTGGTATTGGTGTGAACCCTCCCTGCCTGCTGGTACTGGTGTGAACCCTCCCTCCCTGCTGGTACTGGTGTGAACCTTCCCTGCCTGCTGGTACTGGTGTGAACCTTCCCTGCCTGCTGGTGCTGGTGTGAACCCTCCCTGCCTGCTGGTGCTTGTACTCGTGTGAACCCTCCCTGCCTGCTGTTACTGATGTGAACCCTCACTGCGTACTGGTACTAGTAAGAACCCTCCCTGCCTGCAGGTGCTGGCACTGGTGTGAACCCTCCCTGCCTGCAGGTGCTAGTACTTGTGTGAACTCTCCCTGCCTGCTGGTGCTGCTACTGGTGTGAACCCTCCCTGCTTGCAGGTGCTAGTACTGGTGTGAACCCTCCATGCCTGTTGGTGCTGGTACTTATTTGAACCCTCCCTGCCTGCTGGTACTGGTGTGAACCCTCCCTGCCTGCTGGTGCTGGTACTGGTGTGAACTCTCCCTGCCTGCTGGTGCTGGTACTGGTGTGAATCCTCTCTGCCTGCTGGTGCTGGTGTGAACCCTCCCTGCCTGCTGGTGCTGGTGTGAACCCTCCCTGCCTGCTTGTGCTGGTACTGGCGTGAACCCTCCCTGCCTGCCGGTACTGGTGTGAACCTTCCCTGCCTGCTGGTACTGGTGTGAACTCTTCCTGCCTGCTGGTGCTCGTACTGGTGTGAATCCTCCCTGCCTGCTGGTGCTGGTGTGAACCCTCCCTGCCTGCTGGTACTGGTGTGAACCCTCCCTGCCTGCTTGTGCTGGTACTGACGTGAACCCACCCTGCCTGCATGTGCTGGTACTGGTGTGAACCCTCCCTGCCTGCTGGTGCTGGCACTGGTGTGAACCCTCCCTGCCTGCTGGTGCTGGCACTGGTGCGAGCCCTCCCTGCCTACAGGTGATTGTTCTGATGTGAACCTTCCCTTCCTGCTCGTGCTGGTACTGGTGCGAACCCTCCCTGCCTGCTGGTGGTGATACTGGTGTGAACCCTCCCTGCCTGCTAGTGCTGGTACTATTGTGATCCCTCCCTGCCTGCTGGTACTGGTGTGAACCCTCCCTGCCTGCTGGTGCTGGTGTGAACCCTCCCTGCCTGCTGGTGCTGGTGTGAACCCTCCCTGCCTGCTGGTGCTGGTGTGAACCCTCCCTGCCTGCTGGTGCTGGTGTGAACCCTCCCTGCCTGCTGGTGCTGGTGTGAACCCTCCCTGCCTGCTGGTACTGGTGTGAACCCTCACTGCGTACTGGTACTAGTAAGAACCCTCCCTGCCTGCAGGTGCTGGTACTGGTGTGAACCCTCCCTGTCTGCTTTTGCTGGTACTGGTGTGAACCCTCCCTGCCTGCTGGTACTGGTAATGGTGTGATCCCTCCCTGCCTGCTGGTATTGGTGTGAACCCTCCCTGCCTGCTGGTACTGGTGTGAACCCTCCCTCCCTGCTGGTACTGGTGTGAACCTTCCCTGCCTGCTGGTACTGGTGTGAACCTTCCCTGCCTGCTGGTGCTGGTGTGAACCCTCCCTGCCTGCTGGTGCTTGTACTCGTGTGAACCCTCCCTGCCTGCTGTTACTGATGTGAACCCTCACTGCGTACTGGTACTAGTAAGAACCCTCCCTGCCTGCAGGTGCTGGTACTGGTGTGAACCCTCCCTGCCTGTAGGTGCTGGTACTGATGTGAACCCTCCCTGCCTGCTGGTACTGGTAATGGTGTGAAGCCCCCCTGCCTGCAGGTGCTGGTGTGACCCCTCCCTGCCTGCAGGTGCTGGAACTCGTGTGACCCCTCCCTGCAGGTGCTGGTACTGGTGTGAACCCTCCCTGCCTGCAGGTGCTGGTACTGGTGTGAACCCTCCCTGCCTGCAGGTGCTGGTATGAACCCTCCCTGCCTGCAGGTGCTGGTGTGACCCCTCCCTGCCTGCAGGTGCTGGTACTGGTGTGAACCCTCCCTGCCTGCAGGTGCTGGTACTGGTGTGAACCCTCCCTGCTTGCAGGTGCTTGTGTGAACCCTCCCTGCCTGCAGGTGCTGGTACTGGTGTGATGCCTCCTCTTCACTGCTGGTTTCTGAACTTTCCCTTCACCCACCCCCCGATACACGATGTGTAAATCCTTCTCTGGTAGGATTTAAACTTCCATCACTAGTGATGTGTAAATCCAGCTGGATGTTAATGTGTTAACTCCACCGTTAGAGATAAGTGAACCTCTTCGCTGGAAGAGTGTGAACCCTCACGCTGTGAGTGGTGGTTCAACACTCCTTCCTCACACAACTACCCACACGGACGGTGTTGTCACACCTCTTTATTTTGCACTCCCTCTTTTTACATAAATTATACATAGTTTACTATATCTGATTCATCCTTAAAACACTGACACACTACGATATTATCTCGTATGAAGTTCCATAGCCGAGCTCGTAGAAATCAATAAATAACGAAAAGCCACAATTCCGTGAGTGGAACAATACACAAATATCTCACACATAGGAGAGAGGAACTTACGACGACGTTTCGGTCAACTTGGACCATTTACAAAGTCACGTTGGATATCGCTTAAGTAATGCACTGCCACAGTTACGTTTGCCTACCCTGTAGAGTATGTCTGTGGTAAACGAGAACTCGGAGCCTCCTACGAGTGAAACACCTGTACTGACACCACTCTTTAGTTAGGTTATGTCGAGTTACATTCACCAATAAAAATATACAAATACGCATAAATAATTTTAAACAAGTTTGCACTCAAGGGCACAAATACCTCGGTTGTAATACCTTTCAGTCTTCCTGGAAAAACAGAACGATGATTCTCCCGGATGCTGTAAATGTGAAAAAATAATCGTGTTTGCTCTCTCCCCGACAACTGTACACCGTCGTTATTTAACCATGATGTTGACATGTTTCACTCTGGGAAGCTTTACCTAGTACTACGTTGTTTACCCGGCAAGTAATTACTATTGCGACCATGGGTTATACTTACCAGTAGCTGAGCAGTAGCTTCTGTCTCGTACTGTCTATATTGTAATCATTATCCTCAAATGATTCCATAAGCGTCCTTTGTGTATAACTTATGATAGTATAATATTTCACTAGCTTCACCAGGTACAACACTGAACACCACAGTCACGTTATGTCAACACAATCACCAGGCTGGTCACCACTTAACTGCTTCCTGGTTCCTCCGTCAGCCCTGCAACGCCATTCACATTCTCTCGAAATTTCTGTCCACAATTTATTAAAATTAGATAAAAATCAAGAAAGAAAATTTGCAATGAAATTTTTCAAGTAATAACTATAGTAGTAGTTTATAATTGCAACAATAATTATTCTTTCCGTAAATAGTCAATATATACTTCCCCCTCCCCCGGGTATGTTTCGATATGAATGCTAGTATATTTGCCCATATTGGATTTTTATATGAAATCTAACCTAATGTCACCTAATCTAACTTGAGAATTTTATGGCTAGTCTAAGTTAGGTTTACCTGGGTTTGGTAGGGTTGTTATTAAATTTGCTTATTAAAAGAATGATTCTCTCCTGGTTGTTTAAAATATACCTGGCGCCACTGCACAACCCACTTAAAATAAAAGAGAATTTACATAAAATTATATTCTTATTTTGCATGTTATTACGTAAATAATCAAAAAGAACAAAAAATAGCTATTATTTTCTCTTGGAATAGACAACATGGTTGTTATTTATAATATATAATATTAACGGATATCTGTCTTAGGGGAAAAATGGCATCATGACCTCATATTTTTATTTCTGACTGACAAAATAGTCTACCGTAGAGAGTTTTAATATTATTCAAACGTAGAGTGTTAAATGTGTTTGGGTGAAGGTGATCCCAGCGAGGAAGCTTTTGTATCTCATCAACTGAGTCACCTGTACCTTAGTGTACAAGAGAGACAAACTCTCATGGTTGACTTACATGGTTCGAAGTCTGTCGACTACATGAGAATCATTAAGGCCGTATATTACCTGTTCCTCACAGTTCAAGGATTTTTTACTGAATAATGATTAACGAATAACAAATCATTTATTCGCTATATTAACCAATGTATTTATAAAACTCTGCTGTGTACCCGTGATTTGTAAACATTAACTGCTAATTATTGCAGACACTACAGATTCTATTGAGAGGTATTAATTCTAAGCAGGAGAAAAAGACTTGAATTTCTTCTCCACCTGTTATGAATTATAATTCACAGGAAGTGGGAAAGACTTGATTTTTTCCTCACCTGCTAATAAATAAATTACTGTATAAATAAACATTCAAATTATCTTTGGTAATGTTTATATTGTAATTATTTTTATCGTTTTTAAGCCCAATGAATTATCATTATTTCCAAAGAAATGATTATTTTAATCGTAATGTTTTGAATATAAGTATTCTATATAATAGAGAAATTAGATACGTTAATGATATTTATAACAGTATTCCAAACTACTAAGATAAGAACATTCCACAAGACGTCATACATCACAGAATGACTGTTTAGTTACGCCACCTCTTCCCCTGAACCCCTCCCTCTCCACTTCCCCTGAACCCCTCCCTCTCCACTTCCCCTGAACCCCTCCCTCTCCACTTCCCCTGAACCCCTCCCTCTCCACTTCCCCTGAACTCCTTCCTCTCCACTTCCACTTCCTCCCTCCCTTTCCCTCCCCCTGACATCTTGTAAACATACTCTCACTTCTTTCTGGACATGGTCTCATGGGCGAATTTTCTTTTTGCAGTCTATTAAATCAGTGGCAAAAATAAGGAGAGGAAGAATTTGATTAGAAAAGAGCAGAGACAAAAGTTGTGGGCTGATAGGAAGATAAAGCAAGAAAGGTTAAATGGCTTGACCTCTCTGGGTAGGCTCCAGGACAGAAGTGTTTTCACATAGTGATGAATGTCTGTAAGAAGGAATTTTTCCTTGTCCTCATTCCTTTAGACTTTTTTTTATTAAAGTTTTCAAGTTTTGGAATCATTGTGAGTTAGGGAATAGAAAGATGCGGCTTTGGTTGTCTGCTTTCAGTCTTACATCAGTTTATTAGAGTTACATAGTACTTTGCAGAAGTGTGCATTGCTCACTTTTCAGAAGCTTAATTCTTTTGATTTTTGGTGATTCTTTGGTGTGCAATTGACAAAAAATTTATGTGGGTTTATCTTTTATCACAGTCTTCTTAAATAGGGGGAAATATTCCTTGTTGTTGCGTCTGCAGGTTATCTGGGGCTCCATTTTTGATGAAATTTAAATTTGTTTTAATAAATTTTGTTAGTGTGGATAATTTTGTCCAGGGGTGTGTATTAAGGGAAACTTTGTCTCTAGAAGATATTTTAAGGGATTAATTGCTGCTCGATGTTGTGTTAAAGGGCCGGATGTGATAAATTATGTTTTTGGGTTTAAAGCGTGGATCTTGGAGAATTTGGTTTCGGGGTTAACTAAATTTGAGGTAAAATTAAAGACTGATTGTTGGTGCCTACTTGCCTGCTAAAAACAAATATTCAAGTGGTTGACAGGGGTTTAAAACACATTCAAGCAGGCTTGAAAGCGCACTCCAAGCTACCCAGAAAAGCAAAGGTACCCTGCAGTTCAGCTGCCGGGCCCCCCAGCATGTCTACGTTACGTTCTACAGTGTCTGGCATACCAGTGTTTCCTGAGTGGTTTTTTTTAAGAAAAATTTTAAAGAGCTTTTGCAGTCTGATTTTTTTAAGTGGGACATGCCAGAGGTTCACCAAAACATAGAAAGTTTGTGTGTTTTGCTTGTGCCCAGAGTGAACATTCTTTGTCATACGTGTGCTAGAAGGTTTTAAGGGCTGAGGTTTGTTGAAATATTTGCACGAGTGGATTTCACTAAATTAGGACATTGTGCGACCTTAGTACCTACGAGGTTAAAATGAGTGAGGAATGTCTGGCCTGCGGGGTGACCTAAAAATGGCACTAAAAACCCCCGCAGCCACTTACACTCATACTGCGTGGTCTAGTGAGGTGAGTGCCCCTTCCTCAACTTTCCTTTTCAGGGATCTGTAACCCATCGCCAGTGTAAACTCCTGTCCTAGGGGATATAGTGGGGTGTTGCGTAGATGGGGTTTGAAGGCACTTTAAAACAATTTTAAAAACGGGCTCTAAAAAAGGGAAAGGGTTTCCCAAGAGAAGTTTGCTAAAGCAATACAGGGGGGCGCACAACCCTCCCCAAGTGTCGGGTTAGTTTTCCGTAACAACACTGATCAAGAGACCAAGTGTAAGGGTTTTTTCGATCAAGTTTGTCCAGATGAGGTAACTCGTCTTTGTGCCAAATGATTCAGCATTTAAGACAAACTTCTCACTCACGAATATGCCAACATCAAACTCCGGCTGCCCCCAAGGCCCCCTAAATGCTTTTTTCATCTAAACGTCAAAAAGCACTTAAATCCTCAATATGGGGCTCATAGCAATTTGCAAGCCCTCGTCCCAATTTTTCCCAACGATCTGATATTACTGGTGGATGGCCGGGGGATCTCCCCACGCATATTCCTCCCGCGCAGCCCTAACAGCCCTATTTATTGCTTGTAAGCCCCTAAAAAGTCGATTTTTTAAGTGTCAACGCGGGGGCCACTTTCCCAGGAAATCCCCGCTAAGTCACACTGGGGGCATGTGTGCCGATGTATCCTATAAACGGGTTAGATATGATCAAACAGAACAGACGTTGCAACAAGTATCAATTGTAAACCTCGGGGTTAAACCCCAGCTCAGCTGATGCAGGTGGGGGCTCCCCATATCACAGCCCCCCCCCTCCCCTGTACCCCCAATTGTGACCCCCCAGGCGTTCCAGATATCTAAAGCTAAACCCTGGCTCATCCCTGTCCTCAGACAAGGGGGTTGGCACCTCACCTGGGGAGCACGTCAAAGGCTCCACACGCGGCTGTCAAAAACCCCCCCAGTGAGTCAGCTGCAGTCACCCAAGGGCTCAGTGCCCGGGGGTTTCACTCCCCAGATTTTCCCAAGTTTGCTCCTGTGGTATAAAACCCTGTGTGGGCATAAGGGTACTGGAAACACAGAAATTTTCCCCTGAAACAACAACTTAGCAGCACAAGGAAATATGTGTTGAGGTACCAATAAAAGATTGTCAAAATTTCCCAAAAGCGAGTGTAAGGTCGCTGAACAAGGGGGTGGGGTAGTGGTGGTGCCCTTAATTACGTAATGACAATCCCAAAAGTTTTGTTTATAACTTTTATGAGCATCATGATGAGGGGAGTGGTGTCTATGAGTTAGTAATTTATGAGGTAATATAAGTGGGGGCGAGTGTGATGAGGTTAACCACATTGACATTAAAGTTGAAAAATATGTTTATAAATGTAAAGAAACAAGGTTGGTAGTGGTGTTGGTGATGACAGTTTTAGTGTTGCGTGTAATGTTAGTGGAGGAGGAATGTGAGTGGTGGGCCCCCTATCATACATTACACATAACAGCGTCGTGCTCTGTGTAAACAAAACTCCCACGAGGCCTTAAAATGGAAGTGCCTTAACCTCATGGACCAGGTAATACTGTGACATTGATAAGGGCGTATTTTATGAAAAAAATTTCATTAGTGAGATCCACAAGATCCCAGGCTTTTAAATGGATCTAAATCGTATAAACTTTTATATTAAAACTGAATATTTCATCACTTACAAAAAGACTTCTGACCTTTTCTAAAGTAAAAAAAATGAACCCATTGAGTTTTGTGTCTCAAGAGTGCAGAGTCCCTGAAAAATCCCCAACCCCCCAATTTCCCCATTTTTTGATATAACCTCAAATCTACAATCTTGGTTTATATATTAAAAAAAACACTTCCCCCTCAAAATTCTTGACATAAGAAAACAGAGGGGGGTACAATCCACGGTGTTAGGATTTATATAGGGAACTCCAACATTTTAACTTGTATGCCCCCTGATTATTTAATTATTGGACTCCCAAAATTGTGTCATTCGAACCCACTCTCTTATTTGGGGATTATAATGCAAAACACAAAAGCTTGGAAAATCACAATTTGGTAAACGTAATGGTAATCAACTGTTGTCACCTTTAAAAGTCATATAAAGTCAAAAATTTTAGGTGACCTTCAACCCACAAAATCATGGAGGCGTCCTTGATCTGTGGTCTGGGCTTCAAAATTTCTTCTGCAGCTGTGAGTCTTCCATTGAAAAAGATATCGTCTGATATTTCCCCAGGCTAACCTCACTAGATATTGGTAATACTATCCTTCCTGGTGGGTATTCAAAAGGAAAAAAGTTTTAAGTTCCCCCGCAGCATGAGCTTTGTTGACATGGACTGACTGGGTTTAAATTTCCCATGATGTTCCTCTGTTGGCCTTTAACAAAGACCTTGTGAGCGTATTCAGAACTATTAAAACCGCCATGAAATCTCATGGTAATGTAAAACCCTCTAACTTCCCCTAATAATCAACCCCTATAAAAAACCATACCTATTCAAAGTCTAAACTTCGAAACTGAACGTACTGCCGCAGGGTAGCCAGGCCATAGAAACCATGTACCCCGGAATGCTGAGCCTCTTCCCAAAATGCCCTTTCTGTGCCAGAGAGCGTTGACAGTATTTAATTTTTAATCAAGGGGGGAAAACGAAAACCCGGGGATTATACAGCGCCTGGGGGGGGGGGGGGAAGGCTTCACCCTTTAAATTTGGGGATGGAGCACAGATCCAATTCCCTAAATCAAAAAAGCCCCTCACCAACTCAAGGACCTTCCTTGGGGGAGGTATGACAGATGCGGCAAACAGACTGGGGAAAAATTTGTCAATGGTCTCAATGCTCACAACCCACTTAGCCCAGAAAAGGAGGGAAATAAATAGAATTAAGGGTAACAGAATGGGATTTTCGCGCACTCTCATCCCTTACACAGGGCGAAAAGAGTTAGTGCTTGGGCTGCTACATTGAATGACAATCTTCCCAGCCACACAGGCGAAATTAAGGACAAATAAAAGCAAGGGAGGACTTGTTTGCTTATGCTCAGCAAGGAGTGACTACAAAAATTTTTTCAAATAATTATGAACTTGATGCAGCCAAGGGGAACTCCATGTCGCCTGGGAGGTGGTTTACTTACAAATATTCAGATTTCTGTGTCGAGTACCAGGCAATCCATTACTTGAATATATAACATGAGCTAGTAACGGGAGCTCCCCCAATCTTGGACCAAACGCCTCATCTTTTCCAATTTCTAAGCCAAACAAAAAAATGATTTCGCCCAATACTCTTACTAGCTGCTTGTGAAAAAAATTTTTGGAGGATGATTCTTATCTTTCCATTACAGAATAAAAAATTTTTTGTCCCCCCGGGTTACTGGTTTCATGCATGAAGGAGCTGCATCTTGCTCCCCCACCTTTTTCACCTGCCACTGACGCTCATACATACCTTCCTTGACCTTAAACTGTTTTCAAGTGCCAACCGACATGAAAATCATTAGTGAACTTGCCAGAATGGATGTTGGGGGATGACTTTTTCCACGGGTTTAAAAAGGTTACCTGCCCAACAAAAGTCCGTCTGGTTTTTCCCGGGCTAGAATATAACTAAAGACTTGAATTGGAACCCCCACGGGAGATTGCTCAGTCCCCCCTATTCAATATTCTAATAATGCCTTACTTAGTGCTAGCCTAGCCACCCCCCATCTTAATTTTATTTTTGCTGATAAAAATGATTCACACCCCGGATTCTCCAACGCCAAAACACCCTTAACCATGTACTAGTTTCGTGTCGGCCGGGGTTTATAACCCCACTGAAAAGAAAGAACCCAATGGGCGTCCCCTAACAAAGGGGCACAGTTCGTCAGATCCAGTTGCATGATGGGTCTTTTCTAGAATATGTAAGCGATCGGTATCTAGGCATTGGTTCCACTGCGGGGCCTTTTGTAACGAGACATTTCGCCAATAAAAGAAAGAAAAGGCATTTGAGTTTGGGCGGGGTTTCACCCCGGTATGGTGCAAATGTTTAAAATTGTAAAAAATGATGTACCTTGCTTAATTAGATCATGCTGAAATGCTGCACCACTACTTCTCTTGGTCTGACTGGAAGTTTGGGAGGTGGAAAAAGCGAACGAAGCAATGAGGATCTTTTTTGGATGCCCCGCACGCAAAATTTAAATATGAAAAAAGAACTTGGTACCCCCCAAACATCGAGATCGTGTACTGAAAATATATCCAAATTTGGGGGTTAAAATGCTCAGGAAACCCCATTCAAACCCCCCGACAGAAGCCCTCCAAATTTTTCCTCACATGGTGAACACCCCCCAGAAGGATCGAAAAAACTGGTACGACCTCCGCAGAATCAGTACATGATCAAATCATAAGGCAACAGCGGGGGACTTCTCCGCTCCAGGGAATTTTCCCCATTCCAAACTACCATTCCTCCCATTTCCCCCCAAAAACTTCTTAAATCACAACCAAAAATTGCCTTGAAGCCAAACATAGGCCTTTAAACTGTATTTTATAACTTTTTAAAGCACACAAATTTTGCAAATTATTTTGTTGATGGGTTTTGTTCCCAATCCCCATGCAGCTGGTATGCTGCGTCGACAGAGTGATGGTTCTCTTAAAGAAATTGAGCACGCTTAATAATTGGGGCCCCTACCCCTTTAGACAGAATGTTGCCATACTCCTTGCAATCAAATGTTTCCATTTAATTGTAACTTTAACACTTTTAATTTTTTAACGATTCTCTGTCATCCATAAATGCTCCACCATTAAGTATAAATTGTGGCATGCTTGTTCAAACCCGACTAGGATGGTAAATTGTGGACAGTGAGCAAGTGCACATGCTGTGGATTCCACTCACATTGGTCTTCAGATGCATATAAAAATGATAAAAATGGCTAAGCTTTTTGTTCTCAAAGAGATGGTAGATTACAAACTTGGGTTGAGTTAGCAGTTTGATAAACAAAAAGAAGTTCAACTGAATTTTGCTTAAGACTCTGGAGATTGACCAGTCAGTCCATTTATCATCATTCTTTTCGGAGGAGCCCTTCTATGGTGCATCCACAAAATAACCACCTTGGATGTCACTACTGCCCCTCGGTGGGAAAATTACCCCCGAGTAGCCAAAAGAAAATAACTTTTCCGGCTTTGTCCATCCCCATATGTTTACCAAAAAAGAAATTTTAGAGACAACTTCGAAATGTCAAAAATTAAGATTTTAATCCAAGAGTATAATTTAAAGACCATTTGGGGGAAAAACCCGGGCTTTTCTCCCCGAAATAAAGTTTTCCCCGTGGTGTGTGGGGTGTGTGTTGTGTGTGGTGTGTGTGTGTGTTGGTGTGTGTGTGTGTGGGTGTGTGGTGAGTTTGTGTTGATTTGTGTTGTGTGGGTGTGTGTTGTTTTTGTGTGTGTGGGTGTGTGTGTGTGTGTGGTGTGTGTGAGTTTGTGTATATTTTTGGAAGTGTGTGTGTGGTGTGTGGGGGTTGGGGGGGGTGTGTTGTTGTGTGTAGAAAACCTGTAAGTCTGCACAGACAGCCCCTGCTGTCTCCCGCTTAGCATATTTCGCGCCACTCAGGTCTGCCCCCTGTAGCCAGGGGCCCCTCGGTAGGCCCCGCCAACCCGCCGGCCCACCTCCGTCTCACCACACAGCGGGGTAGCAGCAAGACACAAGGCCTCCCAGCTCTCTCTCGTGGGCATGGCCCTCCCGGGCCATGGGCACAAACACACAAGCCTGTGTACCCACCACGACTTAACAATAAAAAAAGAATCCCCCGAAGACGTATCATTAACCACCCCTCCCAGAACACCAAATAATCTCGTTATAGTGTGTGTGTGTGTGTGTGTGTGTGTGTGTGTGTGTGTGTGGTGTGTGTGTGTGTGTGTGTGTGTATGTGTGTGTGTGTGTGTGTGTGTGTATGTGTGTGTGTGCGTGTCTGTGAGTTTGTGTATGAGTGTGTATGAGTGTGTGTGTGTGTGGGGTGTGTGTGTGTGTGTGTGTGTCTCAACAATCAAAAATTTGCACAATAACTCATTAAATTGTGCCCGGGTGTGGAAGTGTGAATTGCTTATTACTCTATAATTTGTTCATGATCGTAGCCATGTATAAACGTAAGTAACGATACTTACAGGATTCATTACTTTTGAAACCCTGTGAGTTCATTACCTTTATGCCTAGTTCAGCTATCAAAACTTTGGGGGCCCAGTCCTGGACCCATTATGAAACCTCTGTAATCTGTAAATACCTTTGTAACTAGTCATGATTGTGATCAGACCTACCGGGAGTTCATTACCTTTGTAAATTGTGATTTCATTACCTTTGTAAATTGTGATTTCATTACCTTTGTAACTTGCTCAGCTATCAAAACTTTGGGGCCCAGTCCCTGTACCCATTATGTACCTCTGTAATTTTTTGTAGGACTGAGTATTTTTGAAAGTCAAGTTATTGTTGCATATGTGGGGCTTCCGGTTGTGATTATTTTTTCTTGGATTCTTCTTTTTTAATTGTTTATCAGTTCTTTCCTGATGGGGAATTTTCCTGCTCTTGTACGGTGATCATCTTCACATTAAATAATTTCTTTAGAATTTCATTGTTTTAGGGCCTTGAAAGTGTGTTCATGCCTGGCCATATTCAAAGAATTTCTAATTCTTTTATAGAGTAGCTGCTGGCAAAAGTGATTGTTATATTAGTTCCAGATGCCCTAACTGGAGGACTACTGAGAGAGTCCCAAAGCTTTATCACCTAAGCTAGCTGCGATGCTAGCCTACAAGCAGTCCAGATAAGACAGCCCATTACAGAGAACTGGAATAAAGATATATTTTTTCAGGCTGTAACCTTCAAGATAAAGTTGACTTGTTTCACAGCTTTCAGTGTACATCACCCCTTGATAGGTCTAGCAGTGACAGTTTGAACAAGTAAAGGTTAGCAAGGAAAGTGTGAACTTGAAAACCCTCTAATAACTGATGGAATAAACAATGAACTGTCTAGCAATAAAAGGCTGAACCCAAAAAAAAGTGCGACAGTTCATAGCTTGCACATACAAACGTGTGATAGCGATAATCTGAATATAAAGTCGTTCAGTGGTGACAAATCTGACTTGGAAACATATGACAGTGCTAATTTCAACATACAAATATATCGATTTAAAATATATTCTTGATATTGGTTGATGGGCACGTGCAATGGATATGCTCTAAGCCTGTGTGCACAGTCGATATGCTTTAACCCTAATTATATGTCACTAAGGTTCTCCGAATGCAATGTTTCTGCCACATTTATTAAAAATGATATAAAAGGGAGAGAAATGTTTGCCAGCGGGTTAGAGACTGCAGTTACGTAAAATAAACGAGCATCCCGTTCTTCATCTGGGACGTGAAGACAGGACATGTACTCAGGGCTCTCGCATGTGTGTATGAGATGTGATTTTTCATGCAAAACCTCTACGTTATTAACGGTATCGAACTTTCAGAAAATGCTGAAATACCTATGAAAATATGCTGAATCTTTATACCACACCTCGTTTATCTGATAATAGCAGTCTTCTATTAATTTCTATTAAGTTAGTATTAATAGTCGTCTACCGATAGCCTCGGTGAGAGCAGAAGAGTCATCTGACATCTGTCATTTTCCTGGTACAGATGTTTTTAGTGAGATTTTGTTTGTTATTGCAACAACGTAGCTATGCTCAAACAAGCCATCACAGCCGCTGTAGGATGACGAGTTCCACCACCGCATTCTGAGGCTCTCTAAAACATTTGCTTATCTTTTTAAGACCAGAGGCTGTTAAAGAAAAATCTGTTAGCTTCAAGTCTTCGTAATGAACAATAAAGGAAAAATATTGCGTGCGTCGTAAAGTCAGAGGATTTATGGCTGCTCCTGGCTCCGCTTATTTACGTGAAATGACTCGGAAACGATAGCACGTTACTCCACCGCCAACCTTTGCTATTAGTCAACTGTAATAGTTGTGTCTGACATTTGCTGCAAGTCAGCCTGCATGTACAGCTATCACTCAGCCACTCGTGTTAGTGTAGCTACACCCGTAACTCCTATATTACTGAATTACCTAGTTCAGATACCCAGCTACTGCCTACCGACTGACAGCTGTGTAAGAATGGTATATAATACCGACAAGATGAAATTAAGACACATGTGCAACATCTGGGTATCTTTATTGTAGACGTTTCGCCAACCAGTGGCTTTATCAATACAAATTCTAGGACATAACTTGAAGACAGTAGGACTATATACAGAAGAAGAGGTAATCAGTCCCTCAATTGAGGGACTGATTACCTCTATTGATAAAGCCACTGGATGGCGAAACGTCTACGATAAAGATACCCAGATGTTGCACATGTGTCTTAATTTCGACTGACAGCTGTGGAGCATAGCGTCAACCCTTCATATTAGTGGACCACTGTCACACTTCATCAACCTCCAAGTGCAAAAATTCTCTGCAAAACAATAATTACCAGCAATTACATTCAAACTGTTTTATATGTTGAGTTTCTTGAGCCATCTGAAGTTTACAAGACATTATTATTATTATTATTATATACACAAAGGAGGCACGTAGATAGATAAGTCACATGTGTAACCTGTGGGTATCTTTAATTCGGACTTATTTTTGCCAACCAAGTCAGTCCAACACAGAGACTATTACAGGAGACGGTGGAAGATGTGTAGTAGTAGTAGTTTGAGGTGATCAGTCCCACAGACTTTGAAAGAACGTGTCCGGTTTATCAGTTCACTGCACCAATTATAAGACTGTTCATTTCATTTCATCACGTCTTTTACCGTCTCAGATATTATTTTCTGTAATACACATTTACAACACTTGGGTATCTTTATTGTGTAAACGTTTCGCCTACACAACAGGCTTCTTCAGTGAAATATAGGCGAGTTTAACACAAGAAACTGTACAAGTAGTTTTCACGTAATCAATCGGTCACCCTCGGTGGGTGGTGGTCAGTCATATCTGCCAGAGCAGATGTGAAATGAAGCAGCTGGAGTTGACGTCACAGGTGAGCGTGGCCCATGAGTGTGTCACTTGTTTAGTTAAGGACAAGTAATGGCCATCTGAAAAAGAATGAGGTTTACGGGGGAAGAGGAAATGTGAACACAGGCAGTAACAAAATATACGCAACATGCTGTAGTACTGCCTGATGAAGCACAGTTTAAATTCCGTCTGTGCCTTTTAGCCTTGCGCCAGTATGAAGAGGAAAAATAAACCAGGAGCACCTCACATACATACATACGACCGCTCATGACACTTTTTTTTTCCCCAGCTCTCGGAACGTGTTTGTTTTGACTGAAAATTTCCATACTGCGCGAACCGAATACGAGAAGAAAGGGAGTCGCCCGGCTGGATCCGCCAGGTTACACAAATCAATAACACTTTTGTTTTTTGTTGCAGCCTACGGAATGATACAAACTGCCCCAGTGAACGATGGGTACCCAGAACAGTTGCAACAGTATAACAGAAAATCACAGTTTATCTTATAGGAAGGTGAAAGAGAAAAATATATTTATTACGGTGAACCTTATCAGAAGCGAGAGAGGGGAAAAAAAAAGTTTTAAGAAGTTTTACTCCAAGCATTACTATTGTAGCAGTAACTGAGTACACCTTTTGTCACTCTTGGCTCATGTAATGTTTATTAAGAGAAATATCGCAAACGGCGGATGAGAAAGATTCATAGTAAGAAGTGATTGTTGTGAAGTGACCTGTGAGACTGATGACCATCACAACACTGAGAGCTGTGATCTTTACAACACTGAGAGCTGTGATGCTTCAAACTGAGAGCTGTGATGCTTCAAACTGAGAGCTAGATGCTTCAAACTGAGAGCTAGATGCTTCAAACTGAGAGCTGTGATGCTTCAAACTGAGAGCTGTGATGCTTCAAACTGAGAGCTGTGATGCTTCAAACTGAGAGCTGTGATGCTTCAAACTGAGAGCTGTGATGCTTCAAACTGAGAGCTATGATCATTTCAGCACCGAGAGATATGATCCTTACAGCAGTGATCAGTGTGAAATCAGTACGTTTCTCACCGATCACTACAAAAACTATTAATGAGACAGGTGGTTGTCACAACAGTGAAACCTGTGATCGTTACACAGGTAGTGATCATTACACAGGTGATCAACAGAACTTGTTATTGTTACACAGGTGGTGATCAACACTACCAGTGATCGTTACACAGGTAGTGATCGTTACACAGGTGATCACGACCAGGGATTGTTACACAGGTGGTGATCAACGCGACCAGCAATTGTTACACAGGTGGTGATCAACACGACCAGTGATCGTTACACAGGTGATCAACACGACCAGTGATCGTTACACAAGTGGTGATTAACACGACCTGTGATCATTACATCAGATATCAGCAAGACCTGTGATTCGTACAACAGTAATAAGTGAGATCAATGATCTTAGGTAGAATCATGTGTATTATTAGGGTAGCCTCGTAATCATCTGCTGATTCATGGAATGAGACATTCGCTTGTTGTTATTTTGGCAAAATGCAACACTTTTGAGACAGTTTCTGTCTTCTATATCAGAGTTATCCTCTTATCATCTAATGAGACAATCGGAGGGGAAATTAAAACGTATCTATAAAATATGTAAATGTTAATATGCTCATTATAATCTACAGTTCCTGCAGGATGACGTGGCTCAAGCCTCGCCCCACTTTTGTTTCAGGTCACTTGTACTGTATACTATACATTAACCTGCTTTAGCCTACTCAGCATTAGGAATGACGAAGCCTTTCCGTGTCCTGAACTGTACACAATTGTCCTTTTCCACTGTAATATCAGAACTTGTGCGGTGAGGAATGTGCTTCACAGAATATCAGAGTAGAGAGAAATAATTCACTGTGCTTCCTCGCAAACTATTCCTCTCTTGATAAATCATAAAAGTTCTGTGCGACTTCTAATTAATAAAACTTAAATCATAAGACTGGGTTTTGTATCTCGTAGAGAACAAATGTACTTGCAAACCCCCATAAAAAAGGCATTATTGTACATAAGTGCAGAATAACGATGAAAAGTAATTTCTAAGTTACACAGGCTTTCCATCAGTTTGAGCCATTAAACCAGACTTAGTTCAAAATGTTACTGCTAGTCGGAAATGCGATTACTGACAGCTTGGTGTTACATCACACAACCACTAAAATCTTTAGTAGATGTTGTAGTAATCAGTGAAATACTGTATCAAACTGAGCAATTTTAACTCGTTTATCCTGAGCATTTACTTGCTGAAATTTCTCCTTAAATAATCTTATCTGTAATTAGTTGCTTATCTGAACTTCGAGCATTTAACATCTTAGTCCATAACTAGTCCATTATCCCTAACGATGTTTAGCATTATAATACACTTGGTATTGCAATAAAATTAAAACGCATTTCTTATAAATAATAATGTCCCGATCGTGTGAATTATTCCCAGCTGGTCCATGTGGATGGAAGGGATGTCCATCGCCTCGTCTATATGGTAAATACACCATGAAGGGTCTTGCAGAATGTTTATTCTGAAACTTTGTAGTTTCCTATAACTGTAGTTAGTTTGATAAATATAATTAATATACATTTATCAATATTATCCTAAAGTAATCGTAACTAACTAGAGCAACATTTTAGAATTGATACATTCATGTAAATATTCGCTCTCGTTGATAAATATTTATGTTGAGGTACTTAGTGAAATATTTATCTAATATTTCTAGAAACTTTCGTTCATTAAGGAATTTTTGGGGGTAATTAAAATTTACTATTTTATTTTACAATCGAGTCTGTGAGTATACACATTCATTTTATCACACTATTAGAAAGTGACTGATTTAATATCCGAGTTTGAATGATCTACGCTGAGGAAAAAATCGACCCAAATTCCAGTTGATGTTATCTAAATGATGAAAGACTGATGAAGACTGAGTAATAACTTATTTAAGTTCATTTTTAGTCACTGTATTCCTTCAGTGACTTGAAAATTACCCATCATAGAGAACCATATAAATAATTCAATATTTAACCAATACCTAAAAATGTTTTACCTCATAAGAGATCCTCTAGTGGACTGTATAGATATTAATACTCTGTTGTCTCAGTAGTGGTAAAACACTAAAAATAGCTGGTTCAGATTTACACTTTTGTAGTGCAGAATTGTAGTCTACTCTCACTTTCTCTGGTCCCAATCCATCTGGTCCTTATACTCTACACAATGATTTTTATTAACAAGAGTACGGTACGTAACCTGGATGAAAATTAACCACTACCTCGTTCCTCTGTGATGGTGAGCGAACCTGAGTCTTCTTTAACTGCTCTTCTACCAGCTGTAGATCCACAGCTGTCAATTTCCTCTGTCAGCTGCAACAGTATTTTTTAATATTGCTGCAGGTGTTGTCAGTGTGTGATCAAACGAAAGATCGAGTTTTTCCTTTATTACGTTGAACACCAATTCAGTTCGGTGTTTCCCCCATCAGCGAGCGCCTTCTCGCGCATTCAGAGTCATGGATAAGAAATTCCCAATGTCATTTTCTTTTGATTAGATAAAATGCGGTACTTAGTGTTTTTCATTATGATTCCATTGTCAGGCTTATTGTTTCATTATGTTTTTTTATAATTTACCTAATCAAATATTTAATATGAAAGTAAGTTTATTCAGGTATACACAAGTACAGTTACATAGATTATGATACATAGCAGCACATGCGTAGAGAACCTAGAATAACCCAAAAAAGTCAGGCAAGTTGACTTATTTCCAATTGGGTCCTTTATTTGTTTCACTTACATTCAGTATATATTATATATATATATATATATAATATATATATATATATATATAATATATATATATATATATATATATATGTGTGTGTGTGTGTGAGTGTGTTATATGTGTGTGTATATGTGCAAACAATCACAGACAGGTGATCTTAACTTTGCAAGACAACCCACGGGGTGGAAACTTTCAGTTCAAGTACTTTCACACTTCTCAGTGCATCATCAGGAGCTATGCAGTGCTGCAAGGCAACTGAATGAGTGAGCGAAAATTTTCTCAGAGTAGCGCAGTGCGAGACAGGCTGCGGCAGGTGACAAACTCACACTGCGCTAATCTGAGAAACCTTCCCTTACCCTCACTCCTTCAGTTGTTGCCTTGCAACACTGCGTAGCTCCTGATGAAGCACTGAGAAGTACGAAAATACTTCAGGTAAAGATAGATGAATAAAATATAGGGAAGTACCACCTCTATGGCTGGAATAGGGACCGTCATCCTCAGAGAAGACAATATACGTACCTCGGGGAAAACTCAAGGTTCTCCCCGGAGCTGTTTAAATATTTTCTTCTCCTACCACCCCCTATATTTGATATTCTATCTGAACATTTATTAATAAACAGAATACATTTACAGAAAAAACAAACATGAATACAATGGTACAATGTATTAAAGATCATGAATTTCCTCCAGCTCCTCCGAAGCCGGACGTGAGCCAAGTATGCAGCTAGCATTTCCCCTCTGGATGGCCACGCTGAGGCGCTGGAACATGAAAATGGCTGCCCTTGGGTCCCTGGTGGTATCGATGAGTCTGGAACCCAATTCTTTAAGGAAACGTGTGGCATTTTTTCCCCGTGATCTCAAGGTCCCTGATCCCACTGGGACAAATTGATACTGTTGGCTTATGTCCCTGTACTTGCTGATCTTGTACTCCTCCCTGTGGACAGCAGCTCCTCCCTGTCGCCCGACACTGTGATGGATATAGGTGTCAGCCAGTGTGGACACACAGGTATAGTCCCATGCTAAGAGCTTGCCATTCCTCCAAGGATAGATGGTGATCCTGTCGGGGCAGTTTGCTGGGTTGTGGGTATTGTTGCCTGCTAGTGATCGGGGCTCCCTCTTGGCTGGGCATCCAGCTGTAGCAAGGGTTTTCTTTATGATGTCGTTGACTTCATTGTGTCTTGCATGCCAGCTCTTGGTTTTGGAACAGTTAAGACCATGTAGACTGTATTGGTCTGCTTGCACTTCACCGCAAATACACTTATATTCTGTGTGAATTGTGGCAGCAAGGCGCAGAGCCACTGCAATACGGAGGGTCTTAGGGTCGAGTCGCGTTCCCATTGCCGATATGAGAACTGTTTGGAGGATGTCCCCAGAGTGAGGTGCACTCACAGCCTGGAGACGGGCAGTCTCCCTATCTGAAGTTGCAGGCCCGAGCATGTTGGCAAGCACCTTTTCAGCGATTAGGCCATCCCAGCTTGACTGTGAGCCAGTGCTACACTAGGATTTGGTGCTGGAGCAGCAAGAGTCTCCCATTCAGTGATGGCACTGGCATAGCTAGGGTCCTGTATTCCTGCTGAGTCACTGAGGTTATCAGGAAGAATTTGTCTTATCACCTCGTTTGATGCTATGGAAGAGGATAGGAAAGCTGATAGAGCAATCTGGAAGGATCTGCGTCCTCCCAGCCCCCTAAGCCTGACCGGAAGTTAGGCTTGCAACCACTCTCCATATTATATAATATATAATATATATATATATATATATATATATATATATATATATATATATATATATATATGTCAACAGCAGGATTCGAACCTGCAAATTCGGTATCATTACTTTATCAACACAGCCAGACTCCAGATGAAGTTCAGTGTACTCTGATGCCGATTTTCCATGTTCGATTCCTGCTATGGAATGAGATAGTGTTTGTAAATAATTTTGCCCGTAAATAATCTCAGCTGCAGCATCCAACAAGAACATTAACTATCTCCAAGCTGTGAGTGCAAATTACTCAGTGGACGTCAAACAGTTCCCATTTCGGTAACGGGAACATGCCTCGACCCACAGACCCTCCTTATTGCAGTGGCTCTCCACCTCAACGCCCCAATTTACAAGGAATATAAGTATTCTTTCAGCGACGCGCAAGCCAACCAATATGGTCTACGTGGTCTTAACTGTTCCAAAATCAAGGGCTGGCACGCAACACACAATGAAGTCAACGACATCATAAAGAGTAGCCTTGCTACATCTGGGTGCACAGCTGAGAGAGAGCCCCAGTCACTAGCCGCCAACAATACTCAATACTCACCCCGCCAAACGCCCTGACGGGATCACCATCTATCCAATGAAGAAAGGCAATCTTTTAGCATATGACTATACCTGCGTGTCAACGCTGGTTGACACCTACATCCCTCACAGTGTTGGGCCACAGGGAGGTGCTGCAGATCACAGAGAGGAATACAAAATCAGTAAGTACAGAAACACAGGTCTTCAGTATCAATTTGTCCTAATGGAATCAGAAGCCTTGGGATCATGGGAAAAGAGCGCCACACGTTTCCCCCCATAGAACTGGGTTCCAGGCGCATTTACACCACCAGAACAGGCTTACATCTACTGAAAAATAATGCCCGGCTGATGCTGGCACTGGTGATAAGGCCGAGAATATTCACACTGACTAACACAGTAGCCAAAAATTTTGTGAAATCTGGTGGCTCTAGAGCTCTGCAGACAGTGCTCAAAACCCCATAGTGGAAAATTCTATTATAACATCCTTAGGCACCAAAGGTGAAACGAATTCATTACCCAACAGTGAAGCAAGCCTTGGATCTGTTAGTTCATCTCCAACACCTTCCAGAACACCTGACATCACAGTTCCAAAACCTATCAGTACACTTGACATAGGTCCTCAGGCCCTGAGTCAGATTTACCACCAGCGACTGCTCTAGGTTACAATCTTAACGAATACCGACCCAAAGCACGACCTTCAAGGACGTACCTGTCTTTCTTCTGGACAAGGATGTTAAAGAGAACGTGGGAGAAAAAGATGCAGCCTCCCACAAACGTCTCAACTCCAGCGAATACAGCTCCACGCAAACACCCACCAGCTATGTAATTATCAGGCACAGGAGCAGAACGTACAATGAAAACAGTTGGCGATTCATCCCCGAAAGACGAAAGGCACCTAGGCCGTCACCGAATAGGGCACAGTATTAACAAAGTCTCCGAGATGTCAAGTATAATTTCTGCCACAAGGGAGGTTAACAAGAAGGCTGCTCTCCGAGATATCATTTGTAATTGCTGCCGCAAGAGAGGGCACTAAAAAATCTGATGAAAAAAATGAACTTGATTGACATTGTCACTGGTACTTCAGATTTAATGCCTGAACAAACCAACAAGATCTCAGAAATGGTGAATAAATTCATGTCACACACTATTACCACCATCCTCTCCACCTACAACCACCACTGTCACCACCATCAACACCACCACCATCACTATCCCCTAGCTACTTGTACCTCAGCACAACAGTTGGTTTCGATCCATATACAAGAAAACATAGCTAAGTCCCAGTGTCTACTCCTGTGTCCAACCTGCATCAAGGTAAAAAATTTTCACACTTAGTCTATCTGTACACAAACATGAGGAGCCAGTCTGTTAGCATCCTTTCTGTCAACATTTCGGGCTTCATTACTAATGTTAGTGTGTTCACGACAATTTCGTGAACTCTAATCATCCTGACATGATCGCTGTTGAGACATTTTTGGACGACTGGACTCGGAAAAATCTGGCTAGAATTGCTTGATACACTTCCGTCCTAGAATGTGCAGCGTACAAATCTAAATGGTAGCAAGCAGACTCTATCAACTTCTTGATGTAAAATGTGGACGCCTTTCTGCTTCATTATGTTATACTATATTTGTTAACTTTCTCAGCCTTCACCTTATACAAGGATATTTTTACGAACTTCTTTTTCAGCGCTCGACATAAAAATCTTCGTAGCCTTTCCTGCTCATGTCTCTGACTTCTCCCTCGACACAGTCATTTGCTGGCTCCTCCCTGGACTCAGTCACTCGGTAACCTCTTGAGTATGTTGGCTGTCTATATGACGCTGAAAATACTAACAGAAAGAGATGAAGAGGCGTCTTACACAACCTGGCTGCGGGAGATAAGAAACTGGTTGGCCAGTAACCTGTGCTCTAAGCACGCAGCCTCCGATTGGAATAATCTTCTACAAAGAGATGCTAATTTCCATGTGAACCCCATCACTAAACATAACCACCATCCCAAATACATCCCTTCCCGACAGTACATAAGGAAGCCTTCAGATCAGTTTTGGTTTGCCTTTCGTTGCCAAGAAGCTGATTTTGCAATGTACAAGGTTCGAAGAAAGTACAAGCGGCATGGCAGGAACCTTTACAAACCTGTCGGCATATGGAATAAGTCCAAACTGGGCCATTTGTAAACTTGAAGGGGACACAAAACAGAAAACAGGTATCAGAAAGACTGGGCTACAAAATCGTGTGGTCAATGGTTAAAATCTAGGAAGATCTCTAAGAGTAGTTTCGATTGGGACAGAGTCTACAAGACACGCTTTCTGTGTGTTACTTCATCAGGAGAAGTTTTCTTAAAGGAAAAGTCTCCATATTTTCCTCAAGATGGTGAAATATGATGTTGATAAGTGGAGACCTTATATTATTATAATCAAAAAGAAGCGCTAAGCCACAAGGGCTATACAGCTGGAGACTTTATAGATTCCTCTAAATGAAGTCATTAGGTAACATGTATGCTTCTGTTCCTATGGATTATTCTGTGCATCTGAAGGAAAGTTATTTAAATTTGGAGTTGGTTCTAAATAAAATTAACTACAAAGACCAAAAATGAACGGATTGTCGGGACTTTACGAATCTTTGAATTTTGTTCTGACAATAGGTGGGATACACAATATTTCCATGTTTTATTTTGTAACTGAGACAACAGAGTTGAGTCAACACTGGTTCCAGATACATTAGCCAAGTAGGAATAGACTTACACCAGTGACAAGGAATGTAGTACGAGACAGTGTAACTAATCCAAAAAATATCCTCCCCACAACTCAACACATAAAACTTGGCTTAATGAAGCAATTTGTTACATCTTTCCCATTAGATGGAGATGGTTTTAAGTTTTTGTGCAAGAATTTTTCAGGACTGTAGGATGACAAGCGCAAAGGCATATTTGTCAAGCCAGATATATGAAAACGTCTTGAAAATGAGAATTTTGATAACTTTCTTCTTGGTGAATTAGACACATGTTCAACACTTGGGTATCTCTAGTGAAGAAACGTTTCGCTGCACAGTGGCTTCATCGGTCCTAAACAAAGAAGAATAATGAAGATCACAGGGAGTTTGAGGTAATCAGTCCCTCAGCCTGGAGTCGATGTAATCAGTCAATTAATCTTAAAAAGTATACAGCATGCGCGCGAAGAAGTGGCTTATATACTGTAGACAGGTGAGGTGAAGCAGTAGTAGGCGATATCACAGTGAACTTATCCACATGTGGAAGAAGGTTATGCCTATAGGTTAGGAAAGTGAAGCATATGCTGTATTCTTTTCAAGATTGATGGACTGATTACATCGATTCCAGGCTGAGGGACTGATTACTTCAAACTCCCTCTGATCTTCACCATTCTTCTTTTTTTAGGACTGATAAGCCACTGTGTGGCGAAATGTTTCTTCAATAAAGATACCCAAGAGTTGCACATGTGTCTAATTTATCAACTTGTCGGATCTCTGAGCCATTTATCTACATTTCTTCTTGATACTGAAAAGAGGCAAAGATATTATGAAAACGTTCGTATGCAACTAAAATGAAATCGTTAACAGAATCCTGGAAATAGTCTCAAGGAAGCTCATTTAGAAGAATGAAGAAAGGAAGCAGTGTAAAAGAAGGGAAGGTGGATGAATGACAGGAATAATATTACTGGAGAAGACAAGCGAACCAAGGCAAAAAAAAAAAAAAAACATAAGCTTGGGAGATACGAAGAAGATTAAGATAGAAGTGGGGAAGTTGACGGATATACGCGAATGTTTATGTGGGGAATAATTAGGAAAGTGAGGAAGAGGAAGATGGAAAGGGGGGGGGGAGAAGAAGTAGGAAGATCATGAGATAAAATTAAATAAAACTGATGTGATGTAAATAAAAATAGCAAGCTGAGGAAAGCAGAATTGAAGGTAGAGAAACTGCAAGTCCAACTTGCTCAGCTCCCGAGGAGCGTATTGAACGGTAACTAGTGACAGTCAGGCCCTGATGTTGTTAGCAGGAGGATTATTACATTACGGAGCTTCGATCACCGCATTTAATTCGATTTTAAACCATTAGTCGACACAACTCTGACCTGACGGTCACCCTGAACAACCCAGAAGCAAAAAACTTGCACATTTTTTTCACATGTAAAGATTATCGGAATCTTGCACTCGTGTAACTTAATGTGGAATGATGGAATGTAACATAGTTAAACTATGTAAAGATAAACATATGCTTATCTTTAATTCAAGGCGACATTGGAACTAAGAAATGCACGTAAAGAAAATATATTATTAGTACCCCATGTCCAGTGGAGACCTTAAGGGAGCAAAGTTTCCTTAAAATGGACTATAGAATCGAATGCTAGGCGTCTCGAGACCCCAATTAACGAGGCTGGGATGATAGTGTGTTGTGAAGAGAGCTCACTCCCAAAGTTGGTATATAGTAAGTTAACATAGAACATAATAACATAAGAAAGGAGGAACAAACTGCAGAGCCTTTGGCCCATACTAGGCAGGTCCATTACAATTCCATCCCACTAACAAAACATTTGGCCCAACCCAATTTTCAATGCTACCCAAGGAATAAGGTCCAGATGTGAAAGGTCCCACTCAAAACCAACCCCTCCCCTCATGTACTTTATCCAACCTAAATTTGAAACTACCCAAAGTCCCAGCCTCAATAACCCAACTAGTAGACTGTTCCACTCATCAACAACCTAATTCCAAACCAATACTTTCCTATGATGTCCATCTAAATCTAAACTTTTCTAATTAAATCGCATTAACTGTGTTGGGGTTCTCTCTTGGAGAGACCTCCTCAAGACGCTTATTAAATATCTCCTTTATTAATACCTATCTTCCACTTATACACTTCGTTCAGGTCTCCCCTCATTCTTCGTCTAAGCAAGTGAAAGTAACTTTAAGAGACTTCAATCTTTCATCAAAGGAAGATTTCTAATGCCTATGATTATATTTAGTCGATCCTACGCAGAATGTTTTCCTAACAATTTATGTCCATTCTGTAAATATGGAGACCAGAACTGAGCTGCATAATCTAGTGAGGAGGCCTTCTAAATGATGTACAAAAGCTGCCAGTAATGACCTCTGGACTTCTGTTGCATTAAGTCGAAAGTGAATTGTGTCCCCACGTCAGACAAAATTTCTGTAGGGATGCCCACTCTGTAGAAGATGGAAAAAAAGTGCTTCAGCCACCTCTCTGTAGTAGTTTATGGTCTTTAAGGGTACGGCATCAGAAACTCGAAGCATACTCAACTAATGTTTAATATAATATCTAAGTCCCCCAATGAAAGTGGAAAAAAGGACAACCCTGTCATTAGCTTCTCTTTCAAAATGTACCGTAAAGACTGGCATTAACCATAGGTAACTCCCTGGTACCTCGGGAGGGATGACAGTTGCAAACTTTACAACAACGATCTAACAATAGTAGTGACATCTGATGACATATTTGGCCAAAAATAGTTTCCCCTAATTTTATTTAAGGTTTTAACGATGCGAGAAAATGTCCGGCCACTGGCAGGTCATGAGCCATTATTAAGAAGTCCTCTCCAGCATGACTTGGAATCACCTAAGATGGAATAAGTCTATCTCAACTGAAATTAATTTGTAACTGACGGTTGTTCCAAGATACCTTTAATATATTCAAATTTATATAAAAGTTTTTTTTTTCCTTTGGATAACTTGATTTTGTTTATCGGCATTATGGCAATTCTGAAGAGAAGAGGCAATTACGTTGTAAATTGACAAAAAGAGTCCTTTCCAAATATCTAAAGCTTGAAGTCAGGAGAAAATCATAGGATGACAGTAGAAACCTGGCTTTGTGTCTGAGCCCTAGTCAAGACATTTAAAGTATCGGAGGTGATATCATTCACTTCCATCTAACAAGTGAACCGGAAATCTACTACATCGCTTTCGAAGTAAAGCACACTGGTTTTAATCGCATATGAAATCTCCACGAGAACATTGTCTCATCTGAACTTTCGAGGGCTATCTCTGACTCTACAGGAAAGAGGATCTGAAAACTTTATGCCACCTTTGGTGACGAAAGGTCAACCTCAAGAAGAAAGAAAGGCAAACCTTTTACATACCTATTATAGAGCAAGAATTTGATGGAGCGGAGTACGGCTTCAACCAACCTGAGAACCATTTAACCTAATGTAACAACGGATGGTAGGAAATAGTGTTCGTACGCCGGCCCAATAAGTCTGAAAGTATAGCCGAGGAATGAGTTTCTTTTGAATTATGGAACAGCTTATCATGAAATGACTATACATGTGCATCCAGTGTCTCGTAAAATGGTAGATACATTAAGTCCATTAACTGTTCCGAACATGAAGGGTGCTTGATCATTACAGTCTTTAAAACATCTTCCCAACTTTTTGGACCTTCTTAGAAGTGACAAACGGACGTTTGTATTCCCTAACACCACACAAATGACAAATCAGAATTAAAAAGAAGTCATTTTACTTTCCACTGGAGGCTTTTGATTTCTTAAGGTCGATGAACCCTTGCCCTAGGTTCGATCCCTTTAGGTCTTTAATAGAATTAGTGAGTCCTCCACATCCCAGTCACAACCTCAGCAACTTCCTCAGCTTTAATCCAGGTTACGTTCTCGTGATGAATGTTCTTATCGTGGTGGGGAAGAGCGCTCAGGAACTGCAGCTAACCATGGAGTGCCTCATAAAGAGAATTCATAACTATGATCAATTCCTGAACTCTCTATCCTAAAAGTCGAACAAACCAAAGGAGATGTTACCTGTAACTGCTGTAAAGGTCTGGCCGCTGTAAGGTTGGTTTACACAGCAGAAATCTTCCTGTAAGAATTTAGTGGTTTTTCCTTACATGCTTTAAGGAATTACCTTCTTCATTAGGTTATAATAACATATATCGAGCGACAAAGTTGCATAGATATTCCTAAGCATGTACCAGAAAATAACATTCCCTAACCAATAGCCCAGTGTCAGCAGGCCATTCACGAAGGGTCGCGAGTATTTTCAAACCTGATAATGTATGAAAGTTATGTCATCCCCTTCTGTGAAGGGAGGTAAATTAGGTGTGGAATAAGTGCACTAGCTGCACGTTGTTCCATTCTCATTCATCTAAAAGCTGTTTTGTGAAAAGTTTACTGTTATTCTTCCAATTCAAGGCGAGCCATGCTCGAGCTCGCTATCCTTTTCTCTCTCCCTTAAGCCTCATATTCTTATCCTTTTGCTCTTTCCACAAGTCCCTAAATTTAACTTGTACCACAGTACTTTAGCTCTTTCTCGCGTTCTCTAGTGCTCTTTCCTCCGATCAAGTCTATCACACGCTCTTTTTTGTCTTCTTTTTTCGAGATTCTCTCTCGATCCTTTTCCTCTTGCTTTCACTTTCTGTCCCTCTCTTCCTCTCTCAATTCTCTCTCTCGTCAATTCTTTCCTGGATCTCAGCACTAATTAAAGATTCTAAATTTTTCCCTGTATTCCTAACTATACTTCCAGCATTCATCCTCAAAACTGGTATTCATACTTGCAAGAATAACTTAAACTACCAGGGAAAACTGAAACGGGAATCAAAGAAAGCGGCGGGTTTCAATTCCTGCTACCGCTCAAGACAGAAAATAAACCAGAGGGCTCGATCCCTACTTCAATTTAACAATATGTATTAAAATGAAAAAACGAAGGGTTCTATGCCGGCTCCGAGCAAACAGTAAAGTAAAGAGGGTCATCAACTTGACCATCCACTTCTCTCCCACAAATCAAGAGTGTCTATGAACAGTTAGACCCTTGATATAATAAAGAGCCAATGAAACAAATGTCACTGGAAAATCTCGGTCCCTAGAGTCCTAATCCTCCAAAGTGTCTTCAAGCTCACAAGAAAGGTGGCAGAATTAACTAATTATATCCTGCCTGACTTTACTTACTAAATTGAGACTATAACAATCACCAAATCTTTTAAATACCTGTACCGAGTAGTCCTACCATTAGAGAATGATTACTCATGGCAGGTGTTAAACCGTCAGTGGTATGCAGCGATTGAAAGTTCCAATGGTAGATTCGAGATGGAATTGAATCTTGATTCTGTCGAGTTGTAACCAGGCAAGGTCGGCCGCTGAGAAGGCTTACTCAGCACCTGTAATAACTTCAGACCAGTATTATCAAGGCTGGCTGTCCTCCTCAGGGGGAAAAATAATGAATAGAAAAAATAAATAATAACAGCAAACATAAACACTTTATTATATAGAAAAAAAAAATATAAAACACTTAAATAGGGAAAAATTAATCCATATTAAAGAAAATGAAAAATAAAAAAATAAATGATATCGAATTTCAATGCTAATTTAAACCCGGGGGTTTTTGGGGTTGGGGACCTGCTTGTTGAAATCGTTGCCCCTTGCCGTGATGGGGGGGGGGGGGGGGGGGCGCAGGGGTTGGTTTTCAAACCCCCCCCGGGATTCTTTACAGTCTGCCTTGAGTTTTTCTATCCCGATGACAAAAAGCAGGTTCTTTACCACGCAAAGAGAGGGTATGCCTGCAATTCTACAGGTGCACAGGTAATTAAATCCAAAAAGGGGAAGTCAGGGCGTTGTCCACCCAAGTTTTCTCGTTGTTTTTCAGGGGGCCCTCTTGTCACCAAGCTGAAAAATAACAGGTTACCCACTGCTTAAAAAATCATCTCCACATAAGTACAATACCTAAAAATGTGGTGATTTTTCAACAGTCAACTTTGAGCAAGACTGAAAGGACTAAGTTTTTTATTGGGCAAAAGTGAAGCTTTCGACCAATAAATCCCTTAGAATACAAGGGAGGGATGTACTTACAGTAGTGTTGGGATGGGTCGATGATTTACTGTTTGACCAGAGCCCCCACGTCACTTTTGGGGGGGGGGGGGGAAGAGGGGGGAAGGGATAGTGGGATAGATGACCCACCTTAAAAGCAGCCGGGATTTAAAATATCACTTTTGGGGGGGGGGAAAAGGGGGGAATAGCGGGGGCTTGATTACCCTACCCTTAAAAAGTAGCCGGCAAAAGAAACTTTGTTACTATTACTCCCTCGCTACTCCATTGAATTTTCCCCCACAGTGTGTGAAGCTTTCAAAGCATATTTGTCATGTCATTGTGGACCAAAAAGACCTGGGCGCCCATGTTGCTTGTGAACATTGAAGCAACTTTGGGAAGGTAAGAAATCATTTTATATGAAGGGAAAATCTTGAATAGGAACTTTTTTTAAATGAAATGTATTAACAGAAAAAATTTCTTTTTTTTTACAGGATGGTTAGAGGAGAAAAAGAACCTGAGTTTGCTGTTCCGAATATGGAGTAAACCCACTGATCACTAAAACCAACTGCTATTTTCCCTGGTGGTCCTTCCTAACCCCCAAACGGAAAAATGCCCTGATTTTCTTATAGACCTTCCCTCTTGTTTTGGGCCCGAACACAGTGCTGATCTTCCGTACCTAACCCCAGAAAGAGTAACCGTAGAAGAAGAAAGCAGCAAATCAGAAAATGAAGATCATGTAAAAGACATGATCCAACAGATGCAATTTTGGAAAGGGGAACCCTTTTAACCCCCAAAAAAAAGACCTAATGCCCCTTATCAAGATTTTTGTTTGCAAAGTCCAATGCTGAGCTTTTGATTTAAAGGGTCAAGGAGGGGGATTTGGGGATAAAAATTGGCAAGTGACAACCCCAAAGAAAACGTCACAACATTTCTAAAGTTTTCATAAAAGACGGGTTTGGTGTTACGTAATAATGATTCAACTTTTGATGCAACTGGAATTGATGCAATCCGATGGGCTGACATTTCCGGGCCCCAAAAGTCAGGAAATCTAGGCTCAGAATTTCCAAAAAAAGCAACAGAGAAAAAAAGGAAACCTGAGGGTTTTGTGCAGTAGCAGGGGCTTTCTGGCAGCAACATGGCTGACAATTATGTGGAACTTGTTGAGACCTTGGAAAAAGCTAGGGGTAGAGGGGCGTGGGATCCCCCTTTTGGGTGCTATCCTTGATGTCATCTTGACAATTTCAAGGAGAATCGGGAGCATACTCAGGGAGAAAGGGGGAAGCGCTTCCCCCCAAGATATAAAATGGACTTTGAACACAGATATCGGGGATCGTATAATGAAAACTGATGGGAGACTACTTTTGGGGGGGTTTAAACGGGAAAGTGATTTGAAGGATCTGTTTTTATCTAAAATTGTGGGAAACCAGAACCACTAATTTACTGCTGTACTTGTCTTTTCTCTGGGAATTAAAACCCCCACATTAATCTTTTGGCTTCAGCTTAGTCTTGAAATCTATTCTGAATCTTACAAAGTTGCTATTTTAATTAAAATGAAAAACTTAAATGAAAAACCCCTCGTGAAAAATAATTTTCAATTGGTGGACTAAGAGTTCCGTGTAGCGCGAAGTGCAGTGCAAACGAAAGTGCAGGCTAGACAGCAAAGTGCAGTGCAGACAGCAAAGTGCAGTGTAGACAGCAAAGTGCAGTGCTAGACAGCAAAGTGCAGTGTAGAAGCAAAGTGGTATTCCTTTTCTACATTCTTTTGTACTGTCGTTCCATTGCTAATACAAAGTTACGGGTTGTTATTGTATATAAAAGCTCTGAGATAAAGTATCGTGGTAAACGTACACAGCCTTTAAAACTCACATCAGTACTGGGAAGTAACTACATTCATTTTGTCATGTTTTACCCAGTTTAAAAAATTTCGAAAGGGAAAAGAAGATAGTTAAGGACTTCAGAAAATTTCTGTAGCAAGTACCACTGGTTTCTGTGTCACAAAGGTTTCACTTAACAATAGCTGTAAAGTCACTAGCTGAGATCGTCCAATAAACCAAGTGTTCACATGTAAATTTTTTTTATAATTTTAAAAATAATAATTTTATTATTATTATTATTATTCTTAAGCATTCTAGAAAGCGATAAAGTGGTTTCCTGTATTTTTGCCCCTTTTTTTTTTGTGCTCTTCAAATTTCCCGTTTTAATTCCCATAAAAAAAAAAAATCTCTAAAAAGCCCCTTCCCCCTGGCCCAAATTTTTTTTTTAAATTTGTCCTGCAATTAATGGAATAATTTTGAATAAACCCGGGCCCGTGACCAAGCAAAATATAAGGGGAAAGTTTAAAATTCCCGTTTGTAGGGACTTTGTCTGTGTGTGCGAGTGTGTAATTTTGATTCCCCTTAAATCACGCAAAAAGAATACCGTTTACGTTTCTCAACGCTGCAATATTTAAGGCTGATGCCCTCGTACCCCTTAAAATATGACTTGTTACGGGGGAAATTTGTCACTATAAAAGTTAAAAACTCAAATCTTTTAATCTTTGCTGTAACTGGAGAAAAGTTTCATCTGATAGTTCAGATGTTCAATCTGGGTAATTTCCAGATTTTAACGTTCACGCTGTTAGGGGGCAAGCAAAATTTTTTTGAAAATTTTTTAAATGAAAAGTTATTATATTTATACTTATATATTTGTCGTGCCGAATAGTTTTAAAAATGGTCAATTAGCAAGAACCTTTAAAAATTTAAGTCCTTTAAAAATTTTCTCTTTTAATTTAAAGATATATTTTTTATTAATGTTAATGAAAAAATTTTTTAATTTGCACCCAAAAAAATCTTAAAAACTTACCTAACCTTTTAAACAAGAAAAATTTATATTAGCCTAACCCCAAATAAAAATTTTTTTTGTTTAAATAATTTAGTACTAAAAACCCCAAACACAGTGAAAAATATTTTTTTCGTTTGGTTCGAAGATTTTTGGGGAAATTATTTCATCACAATTTTTCAATGTCCTATATGGCAAAATGAGGTTGCTATTTAAGCCAATGGCAAGTTTTACCTATTCGGAGAAATTTTTATATATATATTTAAAATATATATTTATATATATATATATATTATATTTATATTATTTTATTATCCCCTGGGCCCATTCCCCCCAAGGCGGGGGGCCCGAAAAAAAAAAACTTTCCCATCATTTACTCCATAGTCTTGCCAGAAGGGGGGCTTTCAAACGTTTTTTAAACGCAACATTAAACCCCCTTCAGAGGCAGGGACTGTACTTCCCATCTCCAGGGACTCAAGTCCCGGATCCCGGTTTCCGAACCCCTTCATAAATGTTTTTGCTCACACTCCAAACAGCAGTCAAGTATAAAAACCATTTGTCTCCATTCACTCTTTCAAACACGTCTGCTCCCCGCTGGAAGCCAAGCCCCCCCACAAAAACCTCCTTTTCCCCTCTCTCCAACCTTTTCCTAGGGGGGACCCCTCCCCGCCTTCCTTCCACTAAACTGATCACCTAAAATCATTCTGTTTCGCCCATTCTTTACATGGCCGAACCACCTCAACAACCTTCCCCAGGCCCCTGGACAACAGTTTGGTAATCCCCACCCCTCCTAATTCCAAACACGATTCTCTGCATTATATTCACACCCCAAAATTTTTCCCCTAGCCCTGAACTCCACTGCCCCCAGCCTTCTCCTCGCTGCAAAATTCATCACCCATGCTTCATACCCATATAAGAGCGTTGGTAAAACTATACTCTCATACATTCCCCTCTTTGCCTCCAAGGACAAAGTTCTTTGTCTCCACAGACTCCTAAGTGCACCACTCACTCTTTTTTCCCTCATCAATTCTATGATTCACCTCATCTTTCATAGACCCATCCGCTGACACGTCCACTCCCAAATATCTGAATACATTCAACCTCCTCCATACTCTCTCCTCCAATCTGATATTCAATCTTTCATCACCTAATCTTTTTGTTATCCTCATAACCTTACTCTTTCCTGTATTCACCTTTAATTTTTCTTCTTTTGCACACCCTACCAAATTCATCCACCAATCTCTGCAACTTCTCTTCGAATCTCCCAAGAGCACAGTGTCATCAGCAAAGAGCAAGCTGTGACAACTCCCACTTTGTGTGTGATTCTTTATCTTTTAACTCCACGCCTCTTGTCAAGACCCTCGCATTTACTTCTCTTACAACCCCATCTATAAATATATTAAACAACCACGGTGACATCACACATCCTTGTCTAAGGCCTACTTTTACTGGGAAATAATTTCCCTCTTTCCTACATACTCTAACTTGAGCCTAAACTATCCTCGTAAAAACTCTTCACTGCTTTCAGTAACCTACCTCCTACACCATACACTTGCAACATCTGCCACATTGCCCCCCTATCCACCCTGTCATACGCCTTTTCCAAATCCATAAATGCCACAAAGACCTCTTAGCCTTATCTAAATACTGTTCACTTATGTTTCACTGTAAACACCTGGTCCACACACCCCTACCTTTCCTAAAGCCTCCTTGTTCATCTGCTATCCTATTCTCCGTCTTACTCTTAATTCTTTCAATAATAACTCTACCATACACTTTACCAGGTATACTCAGCAGACTTATCCCCCTATAATTTTTGCACTCTCTTTTATCCCCTTTGCCTTTATACAAAAGGAGCTATGCATGCTCTCTGCCAATCCCTAGGTACCTTACCCTCTTCCATACATTTATTAAATATTGCACCAACCACTCCAAAACTATATCCCCACCTGCTTTTAACATTTCTATATATATATATTATATATATATATATATATATATATATATTATATATATATATATATATATTATATATTATATAAAATCTTCATTTAATAAAGTTAGTCAGAAAAAACTTATTTAAAATTAAGTCCTTTCTAAAATTTTCTCTTATACGTATAAAATTTTTTTTGTTCATTAATGTTAATGTAAAAAATAATATTGTACCAAAAGAACCTTAAAAACATACTAAACCTTATTATAAAAAGCGCAATTTAATTTAGCCTAGTCCAACTATATGTATTTTAGATAAGTTTACAATAATTTAATAATAAGCAAACACAATCAAATATATTTTTTCATTAGGTTCAGAATGATTTTTGTGAAATTATTGCATGCACAAATTTTCATTGCATTATTCGGCAAGAAGAGAGTTGCTATTTAAGCCAAAAACGCAAGTTTAATATATTAGGCACGGCATATGTATATATATATTACACATTAACTCACATTGTAAGAAAGTAATTAAGAGGCTCCTCTTCGTCTTTTTAAAATAATGCTAAAACTCATTTAAAAGCTCGCTTTTCCTAGAAAATAAAATGGGACTCTGGGGCAAGATCCCAGATTCACGACATTGTATATCCTTGGCCAGAGGCGGCCAGCCTTTTTGAGTGTGCACATTATTACAATCAAGGGGGAAGCGCTAAACCCGGAGGATTATACAGCGCCTGGGGAGGGGATGTGGAAGGCATTCAGGCTTAATTTGGGGAACTGGAGCACAGATCCAATTCCCTAAATCAAGAGCCCCTCACCAACATCAAGGAACCTTCCTTGAGGGGTTGAGTGTGCACAAATTAGCGAAAATTTTCTGAAAAATTCTCTACGTTGTCTATGAGAATTTTTAGTTAACTTTAAATTATATTATTATTATTATTATTATTAGTAGTAGTAGTAGTAGTATCATTTTTGTATTAGTATCTCATAAAATACGTATACAATATTCTTGAAAACATTCTTAGTAAATTGTTCAGGAAGTCAAAAGTCTTTCTGAATTGTATAAATACGATAGCTTTATTATTATTTATAACTAGAAATTCACAAGAGATAAAATTCATGAATTAATGCCAGTGATAATATACCTTTATTTCAGAAAAGGAGTCACTCTGCTTTGTTAGGTGTATCCATTATTGTACCTTATAAGCACAATATGAAATAGTGACTACAGGAAATAAAAATAAACGTCTTATATTCTCAGAGAGATTTTAGCTACTGCATCAACAATTACATATTTTTTATAAGGCATAAACATTTTTTGAGAGTTGTGCATGCAGCAATAGTTTTGTCAGTAAGTTTACTATTTTAATCAGATTCCTATAATTACTCTTCTAGACTAGTACTATTGAAATGTGACCAGAGAAAACGATGGTCACAAATGAATAAAAAATTCCTGGGGCAGAAGTGTATGCCAAGTACCAACTTTTTTTTCCATGAGCCAGGTTGGGAACACGTGTCATAGGCTCGTCACCCTTATCCTTGGCTGTCATAAGGCAGCTCTTACTTTTTATGCTACAAACTAAGTCTTATTATTGTGGTAACTGACTTATTTTAACACGTCTTTTGGACGTAAAGTCAGTTTTTATTTTATATTATTTTTTGGATCATAATCCATACACCTACTCTCAAGTTAAGAATTAGAAAGCACAATACCATGACTGGAACAATACCGTGACTGGAACAATACCATGACTGGAACAATACCATGACTGGAACAATACCATGACTGGAACAATATCATAACTGGAACAATACCATGACTGGAACAATACCGTGACTGGAACAATACCGTGACTGGAACAATACCATGACTGGAACAATATCATAACTGGAACAATACTATGACTGGAACAATACCATGACTGGAACAATGCCGTGACTAACTAGCTAATGATCCAAGTCGGACTGAAATTTCGTCGTAAGTTTCAGTCTCCTATTTGCGGGTTATTTATTTTTTTCTGAAGTATTTGAAAATGAAGCACTTGTGTCTGGCCTTCAGACCAGCGTGTTGCCTTATTACACTCTGCTTTAACCGGGAAAGTTCAGGAGTGTAGAGCATCACTGCCATACAAGCACATTGATAATTAAAGTCACGGAAAGTGTTCATGACGAATATGAAGTTGTTAACTCTCAGTGTGCATTTCATATTTTATTAAAAAAGCAAAGACAGAAATATGCAAAATTTGATAAAGAGTAAATTGCCTTTCATACAGTTTAGGGCAGCTCTGGCAGAAACTCATGAGTAATTCCAGCTCATTCTAAACAAGGAATTTTACAACCGACTTCCTCCATATGCTCTGGAATAAATATGAGATCGCCCTTGTCCTGAAGTGTTTGAGATGACTACCATAGCGGATATTTATGAGGTAACTCATTAGATTTTACAGACGAAAACTCATCCAAATAAGAATTTACACAAGTGAAAGTAAGGCTGGGATTGCAGGATTTACTGCCGCTTCTTCCACCTGCAACTACCTAACTTGAGGAAATTTCTAAATCTTGTGAGTCAGTCTCTGGAAAAAGAAGAAAAGTAAGGGAAGGAGAAACCCGAGATATTATTACTGAGGGAATACTAGGGAGTATTGCTGTGCTTTAGAAAAAAATATTAAAACGCTAGTGCTGTCAACACTATGTACTTCACCTCCTGACTTGTCGGAGCAGTAAGACTATCAACAAGGACTTCGGGATTATATGAGTACCTGTATCATAGCCTCAGTTTACCTCTTCTCTTAATGTCCCTGATCAAGAGAGAGATGAATGCAAGCAGATAAACTGACCTAGGAAAATATGAGCTCTGCAGTCAGGCACTGATGTTCAACTAAAAAGCCTGGTGGACCATAAAATTGTAAAAGTAATATGCTTTGGTAATTCAGGTGCATTTTTAATGTTATTAAGTTGTGCTGCCTGAGATTCTAGTCAATGGTTCACCACTTGTTCATCCTGTGAGCAGTTGTGCAGAACGCAGGATTATGAAGGTCACAGAGTCTATCAGCCCTTACTTGAAATAGTTAAACCACAAAGAATATACTATTACAGTTGTTCATATATTCACAGTATTTTCATATAGTTTATATACATAATACAATGTGGAGAAACAACCTCAAAAAATAAAGTCTGCCGTTACCTCTAACTCACTGTCATTACTGTCTTGGTCTCTTCAAAAACAATTAATTTACAAAGTCGGCACAAGATGTGGATACATTCTTAAGATCTCAGATATTTCATAATGAACAACGAAATGTTTTTCCATATCCTGAAACATTTTCATGGAGCTTTCTCTGAAAGACTGGACGTTTGGACACTATAAAATATATTGTTTCAGTGTATTGCCTTGTCTCTGTCCACGTTATCGGTATCGCTACAGAAGCCGTAACGGCAGATATAACTTACCTTAGTCGATCCTCAACATCATCTTGTAATGTAATGACCACGATACTTTCTCCATAATAAATGCTAAACTTGACACATTTCATTATGATGGACAGTTGATCTACCTCTACCGTACACTTTATTGGAATTCTTAACAGGCTTTTTCCTTTATAATTTTTTCACTCTTACCACCATTTTCCTTATACAAAAGAACTCTGCACGCTCTTTGCCAGTTTCCAGTTACCTTCATCCCTTTTATGCATAAATTAAACAAATGTACCAACCACTCCAAAATTTTATCCTTACCTGCTTTTAACATTTCTTAATCCCATTTATCCCAGCTGCTTTACCGCCTTGCATTTTCCCCACTACCACATGCACCTCCCCAGCGCTATCACATGTTAAAACATGTTATACGTCACTGCCAAATGCAAGAATTTTCTTCCTCTCTTTAACAACATTCAACTATTACTCAAAATATTCTGTACATCTGAGTACCTCCACCTCCTTCTCTGAGGTCTCCCTTCTTTTATTTTCAACTAATGAAAACCATTTCTTTCGTATGCTTTCTTAACTTATTAATCTCATTCGTAGTTTCGTTTTATTCTCAGATTTTTTTTTATAAAACCTCTCCCCCTTCTCTAATTTGTTCCTTTCTTTTAACTGATCTGGAGTTTTAGAACTCTCTCTGCTATGGGTTCAAACCCCACTCGTTCCGTGGTTTCATTCGCTTCTCTTTTGCCCAACCTCACCACTCTTTTAACCTCTCTCTTACTTTCCATATGCTCAACCCTCTGTACATCACGTTGTCAAAACATCTTAAGATACTTACTTTTTTCTTACTTTTTTCTTCATTACCACTCTCTTTACCTCGTTATTCCACTAAATGCTCCTCTTCCTTCTTGCACCCACCCTCATATACCCACAAACTTTTGCTGCAGACTCGTTGAATTCTAAAACCTACCTTATGCCTCCTCGATCCCCATCTACCACTGAATAATGATCTGATAAATCTCTCTAAAAACATGCTCTTCATAGTCTAACAGCTGCCATTACACAAAATAACGTAACTAGTGTGCTTTTTTTATCATCTTTGTCTAAATATACGTATCACCTATTATCCTTGGCACTCCACACTTACCTAATACACTATCTATAAAAGTTTCTTAAACTATAGCATTTAGGTGTCCTACAACAATTATTTTCTCACTTGATTATAGGAGCATTTAGGATAGCATTGAAGCTGTCTCCTCACCCCCAAGGATGTCTCTATTTTCTGCACTACTTTTTCCCTAGGTGCATAAACACTAAATATTTCCCACTTCTCACATCCCACTTTTAATTAGACCCATATAATTCTTTATATTCACTTACATTTCCTTTTATCTTTCCATCAATGACCATTTAATACTACCGCTGCTCCTCTCGTAGCACTATTTCTCTCAGTTACACCTGACCTGATCCCATTTACACCTCTCCACTGAAATTCTCCTACCTACTTTAGATTTGTTTCGCATAGAGATAGAATATCTAATTTCTTCGTTTCATAACATTCATAATATTTTTTCTTCACATCTGATCTACACTCACAAACATTCAAACAACCCACTTTTAAAATTTCCTTCTTTGTCTTTTTAGTAATTTATACCGGAGACCGGGTTACTAGCGCCGTGCTCCAGCATTTTACGACGCTCATAGCTTACGACGGAAGGATTCTCACTCACTTCCTTATGGAGATGAAAGGAAACACTATAAGAACAAGAACTATTAAGAGATTAGTGGAAAATTCAGATGAGCGTGTTTACACATACACATGCACATGTGTAGAATAAATTATGTGTAAGGATAAGTAGCATCTTAGGCGCAAAATCAATTACCTAGGTGTTGTTATCAACCATTTAACTGAAAATGTTTGTGTTAAACCTTGTCATTTGAAAGTCTAAAAATACAGAGTGGAACGTGCTGCTGTGTAATTAATAATTCTGAATAGTCTCCACAACTTTCCATTTATTATATACTCGACCACGTTGTTAAAAGTGTGTTCAGAGCGAGGATTCATTAGCCATAAAAAAGAATGAGAAACAGACAGTATGGAAAGATATAAGAAATACTGTTTAAGATATATATATATATATATATATATATATATATATATATATATATATATATATATATATATATTATATATATATATATCGTGCCGAATAGGTAAAATTGGTCAATTAGCAATAACTCATTTAAAGTTAAGTCCTTTCTAAAAATTTCTTTACAATTTAACCTCCCGAGACCTACTGAAGTCGTCTGATCAGTTTGGTTAAGTACACAAATAACCCGCACATAAAAGAGAGAAGCTTCTCTCTTTTATGTGCGGGTTATTTGTGTATCGTTCCAGTCACGGTATTGTGCCTTTTTTGTTATTTTTCGTTAAGTCTCTTATCATAAACAGTATACAGGCACATCATTGTGGCAATTATTTTAATTAGCCTCAGTAGCCTAGGTTATTGCCCCGGGTTGGCAATACTGTGTAAGAGGAGGTTTCAAAGATTCTTGGTGAGAAACAGAGGTTGTTGTATTAAAGTTATAGAAACTCTTATTGGTATTTAAAATTTGGTGTCTCGTGTTAAAGGTTTTACTAATAAATGATAACATATATAAACTATATTTTACTTTAAAGGTTACAGCTCTCAATTATTTAAAGTTATATATAACAAATTTTTAAACTTGGAGTAATAATAATCCCAAATCCCTCTGGTTACTTTTTGTATTGGTCACAGATCTCTTTTTGACCAATAGTATGAGTATTGATCTCCTCGATCACTGTCCTGACGACCACAGGCTTCACTGATCACTGTTATAATGATCACAGGTCTCCTCCGTCACTGTCTTGATGACCACAGGCTTCACTGATCACTGTTATAATGATCACAGGTCTCCTCCGTCACTGTCCTGATGACCACAGGCTTCACTGATCACTGTTATAATGATCACAGGTCTCCTCCGTCACTGTCCTGATGACCACAGGCTTCACTGATCACTGTTATAATGATCACAGGTCTCCTCCGTCACTGTCCTGATGACCACAGGCTTCACTGATCACTGTTATAATGATCACAGGTCTCCTCCGTCACTGTCCTGATGACCACAGGCTTCACTGATCACTGTTATAATGATCACAGGTCTCCTCCGTCACTGTCCTGATGACCACAGGCTTCACTGATCACTGTTATAATGATCACAGGTCTCCTTCATCACTGCCATGACGACTATAGTCAGAGGCGTCGCTAGAGTTGGTGTCACTCGGGGAGGAATCTCTAGTGTCACCCCCATGATGGGGGGGGTTAAACTCCAGTTATATCACTACTGCATGACCAGTGACAAATGTTTAACAATGAGAACGTTTAAGGGCCATAAACTGAACAGAAGAATATTTCTCAACTTTATTAATGATAAAATAAATAATCGTAGTAATGTTGAGAAAAACTCAAATACCACTTTGAGTACAGGCAATAGATCCCACATTTATTCATCAACAATGCAAAAAAAAGTAATTGAAAAATGAAGAAAAAATTGCAATATCAGAGAAACACTAGTTCCAATTTGACCTTGAGTGCAGGTATCATCTCAATGAATCTGATCTTACATTTCCTTACCTTCATTTATGCAAAATCATCTATCACGTCATCAAAATCAATGATTTTCCCTATATAGGCTTATTTATACTTTGTTAATATATAATAGGCTATATAGAAACGAAGGATTCTTTTCTTTTGTTGGTGAAGCACTGTTTTGTGTATTAGTGTCATCGTGTTTAGAGGCTCTATGGTGTCACCCCCTAAATGGTGTCACCCGGGGCGGCCCCCCCCCTTACGACGCCTCTGGACTACAGACTTCACTGATCACTATTATAATGATCACAGGTCTCCTCTATCGCTGCCCTGACGACCACAGGCTTCACTGATCAATGATATAATGACCACAGGTTTCAATGGTCACAATGTTAAAGGCATAAGATAGTGACAAGCAGATAAATAAGACACATGTGCAATTATTAGGTATCGTTAATACCGAGGCGTTTCTTCTCTACAGCAGGCTTCTTCAGTCGACTGAAGACAGCTGAATAAGTGGAGACTTTGAGGTATTCAGTCCCTCAGCCTAGAAGATTAAAGGCGTTCAGATCAACAGCTTAGTCAGTCTGTAGTAGTAGTAGTAATTTGATGTGTGAAAATGTGTAAGAAGGATTAAATATGAGAAACCAGCCTAGCTTGAGTGAGCGCCGATGCCAGCTGACCCAACTTACTGCAATGACAGCTACAGCTGCCAAATCTCACTTGTTGCTCACGTATATAAGCTCCGTCCAATTGCTTCTACATCAAATTTATCAAAGTACTGGCTGAAAGACTGAAAAAACTCAAGATGACCTGCACTTCTACCAAGACCGAGAAACTGAACACATCGGATTTCTATAACTTCAATGTCGCTTTTAAGGATAGGGACTTAACAGCTCATAATCTCCACCTCTTTATCTGTCTCCAATACGTTACTCACCTCTGTATCAGACTGAAGAATAAAGATACCTAGTAACTGAACAAGATTCTTATTCATCAATGACCTATGGCCATTACAGCAGAGACAAGGGAGGGTTATAATTATCAAAGGTCTCTCTATTAGCTGTTATAATGAACATAGTTCTCACTGGTCACTTGTGTAATGAAAGTTAAGACACATGTGCAACATCTGGATATCTTTATTGTAGACGTTTCGCCATCCAGTGGCTTTATCAATACAGATTCTGGGACATAATTGGAAGACAGTAGAACTATATACAAAAGATGAGGTAATCAGTCCCTCAACCTTGGAGTTAGTGTTCACAGCATCGCAGTGGAGAATCTGGAGCAAAGGCAAGAAGACTGGCGGTTATATAGGCGTCAGTGGATAAGGACGTGCAGCAGACGAGGGCATAGTCACTGGTAGGCGGGATTCCCCAGTGGAAGTAGGTCCTTCCCAAAGAGATGGGAAGGACCTACTTCCACTGGGGAATCCCGCCTACCAGTGACTATGCCCTCGTCTGCTGCACGTCCTTATCCACTGACGCCTATATAACCGCCAGTCTTCTTGCCTTTGCTCCAGATTCTCCATCACGATGCTGTGAACACTAACTCCAAGGCTGAGGGACTGATTACCTCATCTTTTGTATATAGTTCTACTGTCTTCCAATTATGTCCCAGAATCTGTATTGATAAAGCCACTGGATGGCGAAACGTCTACAATAAAGATATCCAGATGTTGCACATGTGTCTTAACTTTCATATTGTCGGTATTTTATACCTTTCTTGCACCACTTGTGTAATGTTCACAGGTTTCACTGATCAGTGTGTATTGATTACTAGTCCCACTAGACTACCAGACCTCACAGTGGTAGTCTGCAACCTTCCACAAACTGAAACAGAAAATAAAACTATTTCTGGAATTTTCCAACATGATCGTTTGCCTGGTATGGAAATTTTCCCAGTGCAAACAAACACGTGCCATGGATGGGCAGAAGTGTCGTGAGTGGTCGTGCGTTAGGCGCTCCTGACAGTTTCCTTTTTCTTTTCCTTGTTTTTTTTTTTGAGCAACTCTTGCTTCATATTATATTGCCACAATTGATTTTCTTTCTACATCACTGCGCTGTCTTTTTTTCGTCGCCTTGTAATCCCTAACGACACCTTAATGTAGACGTTTCGCCATCCAATGGCTTTATCAATACAAATTCTAGAACAAAATTTGAAGGCAGTAGAACTATATACAACAGATGAGGTGATCAGTCTCTCGGCCTACGAGTTGGTGTGAAGAGCACCGAAGTCGTGAAGAATCTGGAACACAGGCAAGAAGGCTGGCGCTGGTATATAAGCGCCAGCCTTCTTGCTAGTGCTCCAGATTCTTCACGACTACGGTGCTCTTCACACCAACATGCTCATTGGAGAAGCCGGGTATAGATACTCAAAAATCCGGAAAAAAGAAATTAATGTACAATTGCTATGGATCCCATAACACTTTGGATTATTCTTTTATGATAAAGTTGATACGTTAACCACGAAGAGTACCCTGAAGAAGAAGGTAGAATGTAACGCTGGTATATAGGTGTGTCTAGCATTAGGAATAATATTAGGAGAGAAGTAAATAATGAAAATGTTATATAGGAATGCAGTTAGAAGCCACTATGATAACGTGAACGTAGATATGTTTATGGAGCAACTTGCAATATGAACAGACTGATGTTGTAGTGGCCAGGCTTAGGCTTGGTTACTACAAGTATTTCTGACAGTTTGGGAGAGACACAGATGATCAAACCAAATGCAATTTATATGGTCAGGCATATGGTTACTGTCTTGAACACTATGTGCTTAATTGTCCATTTATTAAGGAATATAGAGACTGACATGTCGAGATAGCATAGTAATGAAAATAAGATACCAAATATGCCTAGCAAATTTCGTAAATTTGCTTGTAACAGATAAGTGAACTGTAGATATAATTTCAAATGTACACCTGTTAACCCTTTTGGGGTCTAGTTCCCAGGTCTTTTGTGTATCCATATGCTTTTGCGCTACAATCCACAGGATGGATATGGGGTACACAATAAACTAACCACTTCGGTGGCAAAATCTAAATCTAATCTCTTCACACCAACTCCAAGGCTGAGGGACTGATTACCTCAGCTTTTGTACATAGTTCTGTCTTCAATTTTTGTCCTATAATTTGTATTGATAAAGTAACTGGATGGCGAAACATCTACAATAAAGATACCCAGATGTTGCATATGTGTAATTTTCAAGATGATAAATTAGACACATGTGCAACTCATGGGTATCTTCATTGAGGAAACGTTTCGCCACACAGTGACTTCATCAGTCCATACAAAGGAGAGTCTTGAAGAACAGGAGGAGAATGAGGTAATCAGTCCCTCAACCTTGAGTCGATGTGATCAGTCCATCAATCTTGAATAGAATACGGCATAAGTGCGGAGAAGGAGCTTATAAACCGTATGACAGGAGAGGTGCAGCAGTCGTAGGTGGTGTCACATTTGTCCAATGTGGAAGTAGGTCGTGCCCAAGGGTTAGGCAAGCGAAGAATTCCCAAGTATTAAGATCCCAAGAAGTTGCAGTGTCTGACAGGATTGTAGATGAATGGTTCAGAGAACCGACACGTTGATAAATTAGACACATGTGCAACTCTTGGGTATCTCTATTCAAGATTGATGGACTGACCACATCGACTCAAGGATGAGGGACTGAGTACCTCATTCTCCTCCTGTTCTTCAAGACTCTCCTTTGTATGGACTGATGAAGTCACTGTGTGGCGAAACGTTTCCTCAATAAAGATACCCATGAGTTGCACATGTGTCTAATTTATCAACGTGTCGGTTCTCTGAACCATTCATGTACAATTTTCAAGACATGTTCAACACGTGTATCTTTGTCGAGAGACGTTTCGCCCATCAGAAGGCTCTGTCAATCCAGTATAGACAAGAAACTGGAACCTTTAATAGCTGAGCATTTGGAAGACGTTGAGTGATGATACACTAATACTCACACTTGGGTGGGGAAGGGGGCGGAATTATAGGAAGTAGGTTGGACCAATAAGGTAGATCTAAGAAAGACTGAAAACACAACACCGTGACTGGAACATTACACAAATAACCCGCACATAGAATGAAGCTTCGGTCTCCTATGTGCGGGTTATTTATGTAAGGTACCTACCTACCTGCAGGGTGCTCCTGGGGTCAGCGCCCCCGCGACCCAGTCCTTGACCAGGCCTCCTGGTTGATCAGGGCCTGATTAACCAGGCTGTCACTGCTGGCCGCACATAGTCGAACGTACGAACCACAGCACGGCTGATAAGGTACTGACTTTAGGTATCTGTCCAGCTCCCTCTTGAAGGCATCCAGGGGTCTATTGGTAAGTCTCCTTATGCCTGGTAAGTCTCAGATTTTAATATCGAGCTGTGAGGAAATCGCAGTTTCCAGTAAACTAGTTGTCAATATTGTAGTGGAGGAAATGCAAGTAGAACAGTGCAGCAGTGGACGTGGTCTGGCTTCATGTTCTGGCAGTTGACATGATCGAGATTATTTGTCATCGTGAGAAAATGGTCGTGTGAAAATGAAAGGCGCTACAGCTGCATATTTTTTTTAATACATCGGCCATTTCCCACAGAGGCAAATTTATCCGAAAAAATAAGAAACACTTTCATCATCACTCACTCCATCACTGTCTTGCCAGAGGCAAGACAGTGATGGGTAAAATAACATATTAAAATAGCATATTAAAGTTAAAAAAATAAATTTTCCTTATGGATAAATTTTCAAAATCGTCTATAAAATGTTTTTTTAAAGAATTCATGCATAACAAGTGAGAAATATTATAAAGTGGATGGCAGCCGTGACACGTTGAACTTGATGACCCGAAAGTTGTTTCAGAAGAGAAGGATGACATTAATATATTTAAAAAAGGTTAAAGAACAGAAATCGCTATTTGATTCTTCAGGAGATAAGTAGAATGAATGCTTCAGCATGTAAAGAAAAAGGACAATCATTGCACGAGACGGGTAACTTAGATATATCGCAAGAGTATTTTGTATATTGTATTGGAAGGCAAGAGAAAATAAATATTTTACTGGAGTGGATATAGGTAATATACATAACTTTTTTTTTATAGGCTAAGAGTTGTCATCTTACCTCAGCTCATTTCAAAGTCCAGCTCTAAGATATACTACCATCCCTGTAGGATGCCACCCACAACAGTCTACTAACACCCAGGTACCTACTTACTGCTAGGTGAAAAGGAGAAGCAGTGTGAGAAAATATCCGTGCCGGAGATCTAACCATGGACCCAATGTGCTGGGTATATGAGGCAGTTTCTTAGGGTCACGAGGATGTTCGCTGGGAGAACGCAAGGCGAGACGGAGATCTGGGGAAAGAAGAAAGTTTTGTAGTGTGTGGATGCAGTGTGCTGGGGATGACAAGGCTGCGTGCTGGGGATCACTTTGTAACACATAATGTTAAGGTACAAGCGGGACTTCTGGCAGGTAAACACTGGTGTTATATACTGTGAAAGACTCTGTATATTCATTATAACGACCCACGAGACAGCCTTGGTGTATGTCTCGTGGGATGTTGTTATGCAATGATATTTCACGATGTGTTTATGATCTGTATTTTATCTTCGAAGTGTAGCAGAGCATTATTTTAGTTTTATAACAGTAAACACCAGTCGTTGTGGCTCTCTGAAAGTTTAGAATTTTATCCGGAAAATTTCAATTCTCGCAACTTCACTTGTTTACCTAGAAGCAAGGGTTTAGTATATTTTGAAAAACATTTTTTTTTTTGAAGATTTGTTCACACACACACACACACACACACACACACACACACACACACACACACACACACACACACACACACACGCATACACACACACACACATCATTACCGAGCACATCTCCTGAGGCGCACGTCAATCAGATAACTGCTGCAGCACACGGGCGTCTGGCAAACCTGAGAATAGCCTTCCGATTCCTTAGTAAGGAATCGTTTAAGACTCTGTACACCATATACGTCAGACCTATATTGGAGTATGCAGCTCCAGTTTGGAAATCACACCTGGTTAAGCACGCCAAGAAATTAGAGAAAGTGCAAAGATTTGCAACAAGACTAGTCCCAGAGCTAAGGGGATTGTCCTACGAAGGAAGGTTAAGGAAAATCGACCTGACGACACTGGAGGACAGGAGGGTCAGGGAAGACATGATAACAACGTAAAAAATACTGCGCGGAGTAGACAAAGTGGACAAAGGATGTTCCAAAGATGGGACACAGAAAAAAAGGGGTCACAATTGGAAGTTGAAGACTCCTATGAGTCAAGGGATGTTAGGAAGTATTTCTTCAGTCACAAAGTTGTCAGGAAGTGGAATAGTCTAGAAAGTGACGTAGTGGAGGCAGGAACCATACATAGTTTTAAGGCGAGGTTTAATAAAGCTCATGGAGCAGGGAGAGAGAGGACCCAGTAGCAATCAGTGAAGAGGCGAGGAAAGGAGATATGACAACCCCACCAACCACAAATAGGCAGATATAATCACAGGTATCCTTATTCACAGACTGTGAAATTTATGAGAGTACAAGCGAACGAGGACCAGGAAAGACAACGGGATCTGGAAAGACTACAAGCCTGGCCTGACAAATGGCTCCTGGAGTTAAACCCACCAAGTGCGAAGAAGACTGAAGACGGAGTACAGGCTCGTGGGACAAAGGCAAACCTTAGAGTGCGCATCATACCGAGCATATTTCCTGAGGTGCACGTCAACGAAATAACTGCTGCAGCAAATGCGCGACTGGAAAATCTAAGAACAGCATCTAAATCAGAATCATCCACTGTACACCGTTTAAATCAGGCCCATACTGGATTATGCAGCATTACTATGGAACCCACACTTGGTCAATCACATCAAGAAATTGGAGAAAGTGCAGAGGTTTGTAACAAGACTAGTCCCGGATCTAAAAGGTATGTCCTATGAGGAGAGGTTAAGAGAACACAATCTGAGGCTGTGATAAATGGTTTAAAAAAACGACAAGTTGAAGATTGAGGCACTTACGCAACATATGGGAATCTTTTCTTAGGAAACGTTCCGCCACACAGTGGCTTCATCAGTCCAATGCAAAGCAGAAAGGTGTAAGGAGAGAAGGAGTTAGAGGTAATCAGTCCCTCAGCCTGGAGTCGATGTGTTCAGTCCATCATTCTTGTGTGATGGACTGAACATATCGACTCCAGGCTGAGGGACTGATTACCTCAAACTTCTCCTCTCCTTACACCTTTCTGCTTTGTATTGGACTGATGAAGCCACTGTGTGGCGGAACGCTTCCTCAATAAAAATTCCCATATGTTGCGTGTCTCAATCTTCAACAATCTGATGCTACATGAGGACAGTAGGATAAGAGGAGATATGATAATGACGTACAAATACTGAGAGGAATCGACAAGGTGAACAGGGACAGAATGTTTCTTAGATTGGACACAAGAAGACATAACCGAAAGTTGAAAACTCAGATAAGTCATAGGGATGTTCGGAAGTATTTCTTTATCCTTAGAGTTATTAGGAAGTGAAATAATTTGAAAAGTGAAAAATAGTGGAGGCAGGATCCATACATAGCTTTAAGAAGAGCCACGATAAGACTCTTGAAGCCATATAGGTGATAATACACACACACACACACACACACACCACACACACACACACACACACACACACACACACAAAAAAAAAAAAAAAAAAAAAAAAAAAGGCGTGCCTGTACAAATACTCACCCTCTCACAAGGATTCACACACGCTTGCACTCACTTTCACTCACAAAATGTACACAAGTTCTCTTACACAAACATTGAAGAGACATAAAGGCACGCACAGGAGAACCAGTGAACACACTGACGGGAAGAGAAACTCTGCCTCAGCGGAACACCAAGCCCAGACGCACCATGTACAAGCTCTACCTCAGGGTAACACCAAGCTCAGACCCACCATGTACAAGCTCTACCTCAGGGGAACACCAAGCTCAGACCCACCATGTACAAGCTCTTCCTCAGGGGAACACCAAGCTCAGACCCACCATGTACAAATTCTACCTCAGGGGAACTCCAAGCCCAGACCCACCATGTACAAGCTCTACCTCAGGGGAACACCAAGCTCAGACCCACCAAGTACAAGCTCTACCTCAGGGGAACACCAAGCTCAGACCCACCATGTACAAGCTCTACCTCAGGGGAACACCAAGCTCAGACCCACCATGTACAAATTCTACCTCAGAGGAACACCAAGCCCAGACCCACCATGTACAAGCTCTACCTCAGGGTAACACCAAGCCCAGACCCACCATGTACAAGCTCTACCTCAGGGTAACACCAAGCCCAGACCCACCATGTACAAGCTCTACCTCAGGGGAACACCAAGCTCAGACCCACCATGTACAAGCTCTACCTCAGGGGAACACCAAGCTCAGACCCACCATGTACAAATTCTACCTCAGGGGAACACCAAGCCCAGACCCACCATGTAAAAGCGCTACCTCAGGGGAACACCAAGCCCAGACCCACCATGTACAAACTCTACCTCAGGGGAACACCAAGCTCAGAACCAAAAATGTCTCAACCCCAACATCCTTTTCCACTCACCATTACCCTTCACCCACACCTACGTCCCACCTCCTTCAAGTGCACAATCCACCCTCACAATCAACCTTTACTAACACTCCCATCTTCTACCCACTCTATACCCACTCCCGACACATGTACCAGAACAGGACCCCCAAAACAAAGCACAATAACAGACAAGAAACGAAGTGTGGTATACTTATGAACATAGGATAACAAATAAATATGATAAATGGAAAGAGCAGATAGTGGAAGCATCCCTTGACATTGTAGCAAGTTTATATTCTGAGGTGAAAGGTAGGCGATTTTCTTTGCCAAACACTTTTTAAACTTATAAATATTCACTTAGCAAGCTATTGATATGCATGTGTGGCATATTATATTAATTTTATTGTCCTACCGAATATAAATACTTCTGTTTAGCTGTCACGCTCTGTTTTATAATGATAAATTAATGAATAAATTTTCTGTTTATCTTCTATTTTCTGTTTTCTTCTTTCAGATGCCTCGTACTTGTGTGAGTAGGGCAGAAAGCTTCTGCTACATTTGTGGTGAGGTGACCTTTGCATCACAGAAGCGCCGTATAACTACAATGGTTAGAAAGACATATCACCTTCATTTTGGATGCAAGACTGGTGACCAGGATAAGAGCTGGGCTCCACATTATTAGGTATCGACAATGGCTGAACAGAAAGAGGAAAGGAATGCCTTTTGCTGTGCCAATGACATGGAGGGACCCAACAGACCATACCAACAATTGTTATTTGTGCATGGTACCTCCAGTACAAAAGGGCTTGTCAAAGAAAAAAAGGAGTCCATTGAATATCCAAACATTCCATCAGCTATTCGCCAAGTTCCACATGGAGAAGGTCTATTTGTTCCTGATGCACCAACTTCGGTATCCTTCGAGTCAGATGAAGAAAGTGGTGAGGAGGAGGAAGGGAAGAATGACACTGCTGGATTACAGAGTGACCGAAACTTTGATGAAGCACACTCCTCTAGGCCACATCTCATAACAAAGGGAACTATACGACCTTGTTAGGGATCTGCAAGTACCCAAAAATTAAAGCAGAGCTGCTAGGCTCTCGTCTTCAACAGTAGAATTTTCTAGCAGCTCATCAAGGCTTACAAGAACATGGGATGTAATATGTCACTTAAAATCCACTTTTTGGACTAACATTTAGACTTTTTTTTCCAGGAAACATTGGCAAGAGATGATTCTTCAGCCCACTATAAGCGTCAAGCAAAAAGGCAGAGAGTAGGTACGGATTAGAGTTTAAAACATACTGACACATACTGTACGTTATAATAAAATAATCAAATATTATGTCTCTTATCTTTCAACATATAACCAATAAGCATTTTTCAAGGTGATATTTGGATGCAGGACATGAAAATACATAAAAATTAACTAATCTCATTTAAGAAGCATACAACTTTTTAAAAATTGTTGACTAATGTGGAGTAGCAGCGTTGCTGATCAGGAACCAGCGTATTTTGAGGAGATTAGTGGAATATATGGAGACTACCCAAACTGCTACATAATAGGGACTCAGAGAACTGGAGGACCCTAGGTGATGATAACAGTGATGTACAACCCATCACTAAACTGTAAGACAGGAATATGATGACAGTAATAGGGCGATGGTGGACACGACTGCAGAGTGGACAGAAGAGCCCACATGGACAATGAAGACTTCAGAAAGAAATAAACTAATATTTAACTATTATCAACTTATGCCGCACTCTGCACTCTTCCATTCACATTCATTGAAGCACGAAGGACTGGCATTATGGAATACGGGGATACCTTCCTGGGATCACACACCGACCCATAAACATCTAGTAAATTTTAGCTAATAACGCATGCATGTATATTGCTTTTATTTTTCATTTCGAGTATTAGAATACTATGATTTTTTTTTTTTTTTAGTGTTTTTCATATTTTTTAAATTTTTTAATCTATATAATGGATATGTGTCAGTTAATTCAGTTAAATAATAAGAGAAAGTTTGATCAAGTTCTGAACTGTAATATTAGATTTGGAATATTCACTTATTAAACTTTAAATTCACAGCTGTATGTTTAATGTAATCGGAGATTATTCATACTTATATATTCTTATTGATTTCTGTGTTATCATCAGAATATTAAATATACAGAGAGATTCAGAAATTTTATTTTTGATTTATTTATTAACACGTCGGCCGCTTCCCACCAAGGCAGGGTGACCCGACAAAGAAATACTTTCATCATGTTTCATTTTTCAGTTTGGAAGCCTCACGGGGGTGACTGCAATTAGTAATTTTTATTTATTTTACTATTTTTATGAATCTTGATTCAGTTATATTTCTTTCCGCCATAGACCTGCTTGATACATAATGCGAGTTGAACATCAAAATGGTATACAATACCGACAGGTTGTTAGGTAAGACACATATGCAACAGTTAATAAAGTTGTCTAACTGTTGCATATGTGTCTTACCTAACATAATGCGAGTTATTTGTGGCTTCAAAAACACTTGGTCGTGGTTGCATTAATATGTGTACTGCTTGTGAAGGCTGGTAGTCAAACATGGGTAGAATGAAATTAGTTCTGAGCTTACAACAGCCACGTATGTGGCTGGGGTTTTGAGTAGTAAAGAAATTTAAAATAACAAATAACCTAGGATAAATATTAGGAATAAGTTAAATCAGAGCAGGGGTCTTATTTGAGGCATATGATTATTTTAGTTTGATAGACTAATGCTATATATTAACTAATTTTTAATGGTCACTAGAAGTAGGTTGCTAACTACTCTTAGTTTTAAAAGACCTAAACTTGAAAAAAGTTATCTAGAGCCCAAAGTGCGCCAATAGGGAAATAGTTCTTAGCTTTTAGAAATTAAATTTAAAAAGGAATCTACTGAAATTCTTTCGATTAAGCTTCTCTCTTTTATGTGCGGGTTATTTGTGTATTTTTGTACCGAGTTTGGGCTTTGTACGTATCAAAATAAATTAGTCCTGCAACAAAAGAAAATAGAGAAATATTGAAAAAATCTCGTTTCCACAAAGCTATAGAATTTAATGATCGCTGAAATGAAGTACATCTTAATGGCGAAGTCTGCACACTGTAAGCTATAGCGCTCCCGTCTAACTTCCTAAAAGGCTTTCGTTGACAACTTCAATATGTCGTATTCGACCAGTTCTGAAGTTACAACACTGGTTAGTTAAGCTTCTCTCTTTTATGTGCGGGTTATTTGTGTATCGTTCCAGTCACGGTATTGTGCCTTTTTTTTTATCAATACAAAAATGCTTCCGATAAACTAGTGTTTAGGTGTGTGACGCTGGAAAGAAGCATATTTTCTTTTTACATGGAAAATAGTTTATTTAAAAAACTAGCCGTTTAAAATTTACGTAGCTTAAAGTGAAGGCTTAGTTTCCTTTTAATAATGTCAATCAACACTGAATAACAAAAAAGGGCACAATACCGTGATTAGAACAATACACATAGCTATTCATGACTGATGGACTGACCACATCGACTCAAGGTTGAGGGACTGATTACCTCATTCTCCTCCTGTTCTTCAAGTTTCTCCTATGTGTGGACTGATGAAGCCACTGTGTGGCGAAACGTTTCCTCAATAAAGATACCCAAGAGTTGCACATGTGTCTAATTTATCAACATGTCGGTTCTCTGAACCATTCATCTACAATACACAAATGGTCCAAGTGGGACCGAAACGTCGTCGTAAGCTCCACTCTTCTATGTGCGGGTTATTTGTGAATCAACACTGAAAGTTAGAAGCCTATCAGAAAAAAAATACATTCTCCAGTAATTGCTCTAAATAACAAGATTCCAACATTTTTAACACATTAAAATTAAAAATTTGCTCCTAAACAATCTAAAATTATAAAAGATTCTTCTTATGAACTGTATCAGCGTTAACATTAGGAAGCTGATAATACGAGGCCTTCTTTTATTATTCAAAGGAAGCGAATTTAATTACTTTTTTCAATAAAACTGTTTAATTGGGAACAGTGCAGCCCAACAGCAACAAGAACCTTGCTTGATGGACAACATACCAGGGCTGAAAATTTAAAGTGGCCATGAGAGCCATTCTTCATTTATTCCGTTGCCATCGATTGTAAGATTCATATACAAATCGGCAGATTCCCACCAAGGCAGGGTGGCCCGAAAAAGAAAAACTTTCATCATTCGCTCCATCACTGTCTTGCCAGAGGGGTGCTTTACACTACAGTTATAAAACTGCAACAGTAACACCCCTCTTTCAGAGTGAAGACACTGTACTTCCCATCTCCAGGACACAGAGTATTGAAAGTTACCAGAATATTTCCACAATACTGGGAATTGGTCCTTCAACTCTGATTTTAGTTGAAGAGATTGAAGCTGACACAGGTTTCAACAAATTCAGTAAATTTCATGTACAGGAAGAGGCACGATGAGATCTGCAGTGACAAAGTTGTAGACGTCAACTTACTTATTCGATGGAGACTCGAGTGTTGAGGGAGGTAATGTCCAAACTAGCGAGCTTCTGGCTTTTAATGACCACATTATTGAGCCTGTAGATGTCTTCATATTGTCGCAAGGGTGAGCAGCTGACTGCGCCCAGCATTCTGGATAATTGCTTTGCTAAAGCACCAGCCAGACTGTGAGATGCACTGCTGATCCAGGAATGGGTCATAATAGTGCTGATTCAGTGATTGGCCGTAATAGTACGTTGGGCTTGTTGTCTTGGAAGCTCGTAGATGTGTGCAGGTCTTGGTTTAGTAGATAGGAAGGAAGTGGCAAAGCTTGTTTCCCTGTGTGGAACGCATGGCATTAGTGCACATACCAAGTGCTCTTAGAATCTTGCCCTAGTTACCGTACACCAAAGTTGAAAAACTAAAGCCAATTAGATGAGCCCTTGTCGTGCCATGAGCAAAAAAAATATGTGAAGTTGGAAGAAGAAAAAGGGAAGAAAGAAAAAAAACAGAAAACCAGAAAAGTTGCTCTGGACGACCCAGTTTTGTTACAAAGGATGCAAATTCGTTCACGAGTATACCTTCCCATAGTAAATCCGTACCAGATAAGGTCGTCATATGCAATACTAGTCATGTGCGACTGACACCAATATCATCTTGACAAAGTCATATATTCAGAGAAATAATGTGGTCCAGAATGAACATCTGAATTGATAAATCGTAATGATCACCAGTGAGGAGCAGATTGTCACCGTTACAAGTGTAGAACTAGTCTTGCTACTGTCATGGTGAACTAATCTTGCTACTGTCATGGTGAACTAGTCTTGCTACTGTCATGGTGAACTAGTCTTGCTACTGTCATGATGAACTAGTCTTGCTACTGTCATGGTGAACTAGTCTTGCTACTGTCATGGTGAACTTGTTTTGCTACTGTCATGGTTAACTAGTCTTGCTACTGTCATGGTGAACTAGTCTTGCTACTGTCATGGTGAACTAGTCTTACTACTGTCATGGTGAACTAGTCTTGCTACTGTCATGGTGAACTAGTCTTGCTACTGTCATGGTGAACTTGTCTTGCTACTGTCATGGTGAACTTGTCTTGCTACTGTCATGGTGAACTAGTCTTGTTACTGTCATGGTGAACTTGTCTTGCTGTCATGGTGAACTAATCTTGCTACTGTCATGGTGAACTAGTGTTGCTACTGTCATGGTGAACTTGTCTTGCTACTGTCATGGTGAACTAGTCTTGCTACTGTCACGGTGAACTAGTCTTGCTACTGTCATGGTGAACTAGTCTTGCTACTGTCATGGTGAACTAGTCTTGCTACTGTTATGGTGAACTAGTCTTGCTACTGTCATGGTGAACTAGTCTTGCTACTGTCATGGTGAACTAATTTAGCTACTGTCATGGTGAACTAGTCTTGCTACTGTCATGGTGAACTAGTCTTGCTACTGTCATGGTGAACTAGTCTTGCTACTGTCATGGTGAACTAGTCTTGCTACTGTCATGGTGAACTAGTCTTGCTACTGTCACGGTGAACTAGTGTTGCTACTGTCATGGTGAACTAGTCTTGCTACTGTCATGGTGAAGTAGTCTTGTTACTGTCACGGTGAACTAGTCTTGCTACTGTCATGGTGAACTAGTCTTGCTACTGTCATGGTGAACTAGTCTTGCTACTGTTTATGGTGAACTAGTGTTGCTACTGTCATGGTGAACTAGTCTTGCTACTGTCATGGTGAACTAGTCTTGCTACTTGTCATGGTGAACTAGTCTTGCTACTGTCATGGTGAACTAGTCTTGCTACTGTCATGGTGAACTAGTGTTGCTACTCTCATGGTGAACTAGTTTGCTACTTTTCATGGTGAACTAGTGTTGCTACTTTTCATGGTGAAACTAGTCTTGCTACTGTCATGGTGAACTAGTCTTGCTACTGTCACGGTGAACTAGTCTTGCTACTGTCATCGTGAACTTGTCTTGCTACTGTCATGGTGAAGTAGTCTTGTTACTGTCATGGTGAACTAGTCTTGCTACTGTCACGGTGAACTAGTCTTGCTACTGTCATGGTGAACTAGTCTTGCTACTGTCATGGTGAACTTGTCTTGCTACTGTCATGGTGAACTAATTTAGCTACTGTCATGGTGAACTTGTCTTGCTACTGTCATGGTGAAGTAGTCTTGTTACTGTCATGGTGAACTAGTCTTGCTACTGTCATAGTGAACTAGTCTTGCTACTGTCATGGTGAACTAGTCTTGCTACTGTCATGGTGAACTAGTCTTGCTACTGTCATGGTGAAGTAGTCTTGCTACTGTCACGGTGAACTAGTCTTGCTACTGTCATGGTGAACTAGTCTTGCTATTGTCATGGTGAATAGTCTTGCTACTGCCACGGTGAACAATTAGTGTCTTGTAACTTGTCACTGTGGTGAATGGTCTTGTTTTATACTAGTCCACGGTGAACTGGGCTTGTTACTGTCACGGTGAACTAGGGCTTGTTACTCTCACGGTGAACTAGTCTTGCTACTATCATGGTGAATCTGGATTTGAACTAGTCTTGTTTCTGCAAAAGAACATTGCATGTCTGGTGGAAGTATATTCACTGCATGGTAACTATTTTTTCATTCAGTTATTGCTATTGTCAGGCAACACTTGACTAGTGTCATGGGATTCATTATTCAGAAATAGAATTTACAGACAGGTATTTTCTTATTGTCAGGGAACTAGTCTTGTACTTCTGGGAAGGTAATTTATATGTCTCAGTGAATGTCAGGTATTGTACATGTGAACTTGTTTATTCAGCCACTAACTAATTTATAAATGTTCAAGGTAACTAGGTCTAACTACGTCATAATGAAACCTATCTTGCTATGTAAATCGTGAAATAGTTTCTATTATTTTTAATTTGTATTGCAGTATGGTGGAACCTCACGTCATGGTGAAATAATTTAGCTATGTTCATGTGAACTATCTTTCATTGTCATGGTGACTAGCTTGGACTGTCCGGTGAATAATTTATACTGTCATGGTGAAATTGCTTTCTATGTATGGGGAAGAGTCTTGTTACGTCTGGGGAACTAGTCTTGTACTGTAAGTGAATAGCTTGTACTTCATGGTGAACTAGTCTTGCTATGTCACGGTGAATAGTTTGTACTGTCTGGTGAACTTTTTCTTTCTATTGTCATGGTGAACTAGTCTTTCTACTGTCATGGTGAAAAAATTTAGCTACTGTCTGGTGAAATGCTTGTTAAGTCACGGTGAACTAGCTTGCTACGTCAGGTGAAGAAGTCTTTTTCTGTCACGGTGAAATGTCTTGCTATTCATGGTGAACATCTTGCTAAATGTCATGGTGAACTTCTTTCTATGTCAGGTAACTAGTTTTTACTGTCATGGTGAACTAGTCTTGACTGTCACGGGGAAATAGTCTTTCTACTGTCATGGTGAACTTGTCTTGCTATGTCATGGGGGAACTTGTCTTGCTACGTCATGGTGAAAAATAATTTTTGCTACTGTCAGGTGAACTAGTTTGCTTTTGCATGGTGAATAGTCTTGATGTCACGGTGAACTAATTTAGTACTGTCAGGGAACTTGTCTTTCTACGTCATGGTAAGTAGTCTTGTTACGTCATGGGAATAGTTTGCTACTGTCTAGTGACTGTCTTGTCTGTCATGGGGAACAGTCTTGCTACTGTCCGGTGGGAAATAGTCTTGCTATGTCATGGGAAAATTTTCTTGCTATTGCATGGTGAACTATCTGTACTGTCATGGGGAACTAATTTAGTACTGCATGGTGAATAGTCTTTTTAATGTCACGGTGAATAGTCTTGCTACTGTTTATGGTGAAAAGTTTGTTTCTGTCACGGTGAACTAGTCTTGCTACTGTCATGGTGAACTTGTCTTGCTACTGTCATGGTGAACTAGTCATGCTACTGTCATGGTGAACTAGTGTTGCTACTGTCATGGTGAACTAGTCTTGCTACTGTCATGGTGAACTAGTCTTGCTACTGCCACGGTGAACTAGTCTTGTTACTGTCACGGTGAACTGGTCTTGTTACTGCCACGGTGAACTGGTCTTGTTACTGTCACGGTGAACTGGTCTTGTTACTCTCACGGTGAACTGGTCTTGTTACTATCATGGTGATCTGGATTTGAACTATTTCGTTACTGCAACAGCAAACATGTCACTGTCACTGAGAGGCAGCTATATCACTGCTATAAGTATCTCATTCAGTTATTGTCTATTCCAGGCCAGCACTTGACCTCAGTGTCTACCCCCTGGATTCATTATCAAGACTCACAATACAGACTAGGTATGTTACTTGTGAGGGAAGACAAGTGATGTACTTCTCAGGGAAGGTAAGTTATATACGTCTCAGTGATGTCAGGTGAAGTACATGTAAAAATATGTTATTCAAGCCTACTAACCAAGTTCTATAAAATATTCTAAGATATTACTCCAGCGTACTAACAACGCTAATGAACACCATATATGACTATTAAATTGTGGAAATAAATCTATTATTTTTTATATTATTAGACGTATGTGTGGAATCACGTAATGTACACAGCAGATGTCTAACTAAATTGCTTAAAACTGACTGCAATTATGTACAATTTTGCATATAATATTTTTTTCTAACATGTATAATTACTGGCTCTTGATATATGTAATTATCAATATATTTTAATTTTGTGGTAAAAATGTGTACTTCGCCAGCCAGAAAAATAACTGTTCAGACCTTTAGTATGTATTGTTTAATTAACCCATTCTACGATAGTGCAATTTTGCTATAACAATATCTCTTTGAACTTACAATTATAATTGTTTCATGAATTTTACTTCTAGCATCAAGGATTCACTACTATTTGTTCCTTTGATGTAAACAGCATCCAACTGACGAAAGAAACACACTTTCTCTAATTCTCGGCATGCATTGCACTGCAGAATTTGGAATTTAACTTTTCCCGATCTTGTCAAGGATTTATTGAACCATAATGTAAATGCCACCAAAGTAAATAGTATGTAAAGCTGCCATATCCTTCCCTCCTGGAGCTGCTGGTGGATCAAGGGGTTAAACAGAAACACATCATATACGGTACTTCAGGCAGAAATTGCTGATGTTGGAGGGCGTTTTTTGTCTTTAATCGCGAGATTCGTCCATATTTTCCTATTCGATGGAGTTTTAAGACCATTAGCTCAGTCTCACTGTAGAATTAATACAGCAGAATGATGGAGATAGCAGGCCCATTTCAATTGCCAACTGCCTCAGCATGTATCATCCGAAACTAGCACGGATAGATTCGGAATTCTGTAGAACATCAAAGCAGATGCCCAGAAAACACGCTCAAAAATAACGCACTTCACTCTGGACTTTGCTAGTACCTTTAATTTACTCAGAAATGATGTAGCAAAAAACAATACTGGAAACTCTATGGTGAATACGAAATAGACTCAGGCAAGGTGTCCAGCAAGGTGATGCCTCATTCTTTCTGCCTTAGCCATTAGGAAGTTTGCCACGAACCTGACCTATGAGCTGAACCTCTGGCAGGGACTACAAAGTCCTGCTAGAAGATGTCAGAATTATCAAAAGGAAAAAGGAGAATCAGGTCTTCTCCCTAAAATTCCCGATATGTGAACCAAGGTTTAACAGTCTACCCAACCCTGAGCAAGACGTAGCTGTCCCGCAAGAAGTGTAGATCGTCAGTCCCACTGACAGTACTCTCCTAAGTGTTCCACTTAGGGTTGCTATGATCACTATCAAGCTAGGAAAATAAAATATTAAGGTTTGAAATGATGAAAACCATGAATGAATGCATCGACTCCCAAAATTCTTTCAATTTCCTCAACCCTAAATTAACCTTGTTTAGTATGCTTCTAATTCTTTGCCAGGTCAGAACTGAGTAAGAACGACACTATTATTAGGCTAATTTTAGAAAAAGTCTAAATATTTTTCTGAACGAATCATAGTGGATGTAAGCAACACTTATAATCAGACTAGGTAACGAAAGAGTATTGACTCTAAACATTTTTTTTAAGCTCAGCAGGATAAATAATTCCAGGTACACTAATACACAATGTGGCATGCAAAGAGTATATTACAATTTATTCGGCGTATGTCACACTCCCATATAGGCTGCCTCCCAACCAGCAAACTGGGTGCTAAGGGTTTAACGATCAATAGGGCACTCTTCGTTAAATCAGTACCTTGGTTCATTGGCAAGCATGCCAAAACTCAAGCAACGTGGTTCACTTGAGGTAAGCATTGGCAGACTTGCCTAGCTGCTGGTTGAGCACGGTACACACTCTCTGGGTTTTGCTTTGCCATCTGTCACTGTGGTGTACACTTACTATTCTATCTGTACATGTGCATAGCGTACATATATATAATCTGCGACATATATATCATCTGTATATATCATCGGGTGAAGGCAAATATACTTTATGGTTTGCTTTTGAGTTTTGTTTGTTACACATTCCCATTACGACCAGGTCTAACAGGCCATTCATTACCTCTGTTTGTAATACACAGTTACATGAGATACTCTGTCAGCACAAAGGCAGTTGTTAGGTAAGACACATATGCAACAGTTAGACAACTTTATTCCGAAACGTTTCGCCTACACAGTAGGCTTCTTCAGTCGAATACAGAAAATAGGCAGGAACAGTAGAGATGTGAAGACGATGTAATCAGTCCATCACCCTTGTAGTCGTAGAGTATGAGGTTGTCAGTCCCTCGGCCTGGAGAAATTCAGTTCCATAGCCAGGAGCTACGACTACAAGGGTGATGGACTGATTACATCGTCTTCACATCTCTACTGTTCCTGCCTATTTTCTGTATTCGACTGAAGAAGCCTACTGTGTAGGCGAAACGTTTCGGAATAAAGTTGTCTAACTGTTGCATATGTGTCTTACCTAACAACCTGTCGGTATTGTATACCATTTTGATGTTCACAAAGGCAGTTGCTGAAAATATAGCCCATAAAACTTTTGCAGAATAAAAAGACAGTATAGTGACTGGAACAACACAGAAATAACCCAGACGTAGGAGGCAAACTTATGATGCAAACTTTTGTTCGACTTGGCCATGAACTAGTCACACAGAAGAGCCACTACGATTCCCTTCTCTCATACTGCTCTCATCCTCGCGCTCCTCGGCATTTGTTCTGGTTCCTATGTGCGGATTATTTGTGTAATTTTTGCAGCTATGTTAATGAGTAATAGCTTCGTAAAGGAGAGAGAATCCCTTTTAGCTGTAAGTGCATATCACATCAGTGACTTTTTTCCTAACAAACCTTATCTCGCGACAGGCACACGTCTAGAACTGCCACGTCGTTCTATATTTATTAAATAATTTAAATCGATAATTGAAATAATTTAAATCATAATTCAATCACTCAAACGCTTATACTAGTATTTAAGTAAAGGTCTTACATTAGGGGGCCTTAATCTATAGGTACTTCGGTAAGTAAGCCCTATAGTGTTAAGTTCTTCATCCAAAGAAGTGGGATCGAGTATAATTGCCGCCCATTTCTCTCCTACTCACTACTTCGCTCAATGCCCCTTTATCCATTTCATCTCTATTTTTGCCTCATTACTGGCTTTTTCTCGGCATTTGTTTTGACCAGGTGGTGGTCTGACCTGGCTTGTGTTATGACATGACCTAAGTCTTGACTTTACTTCTACCTTGAACTAGGCTGTATATTCCCTTATATGTATTAATTTTACTTGTGCCTTACCCTAGTTTGTACCTTTACCTGCCTTGAGCTGTCATGACCTGACTTACATCTTACCCTAACTTTGGTCATGACCCGCCATGCGTCTTAACATAGCTGGAATCTTTTACTAACATAAGCCTCAATAGACTTTCCCGTTCTCGTCCTTTGTATTTTTATACTCTTTAGGTATCATTATACTGTTTAGGAATCATTATACTTGTCTCGAAATTTGAGTTCTGCTTATCTTCTGCGCCTCGTGGGTCATGCCCAGCTATTTTTCCCTTTACATATTTTTGCTGGTTTAAAGATTTTTGGTTCATGTGATTTTTGTACGACTGAAGCTTTTGCTTTATCATTTTTTTTATGCCCAGAATCAGTTTTTCTTACTATCATCTTTTTCTCTATTTCTGGTTTTATGTTAATTGTATTGTTCATCCAATATCTGTTACATGTGACCCTATGCTGTAGTATTACCGTTTTCAGTTTTGATTCTCTTTCCGTTAATTCTGTTAATCCTGCTTTTCTGTTATCTTTATATTTTTTGTCACTATTCTGTTATGTTATCTGTGACCAATAGTGATGTGTAACCAATATTTATCATGTGTAACCATTATCTGTCATGTGTGACGATTATCTGTCATGTGTGACCATTATCTACCATGTGTGACCATTATCTGCCATGTGTGACCATTATCTGTCATGTGTGACCATTATCTGCCATGTGTGACCATTATCTGTCATGTGCGACCATTATCTGTCATGTGTGACCATTACCTGTCATGTGTGACCATTATCTATCATGTGTGTCCGTTATCTGTCATGTGCGACCACTATCTGTCATGTGTGTCCATTATCTGTCATGTGTGATCATTATCTGCCATTTTTTACCATTATCTGTCATGTGTATCCGTTATCTGTCATGTGTGACCATTATCCGTCAGTGACCATTATCTGTCATGTGTGTCATTATCTGGGTCATGTGTGGACCCATTATCTGTCATGTTTGACCATTATTCCATCATGTGTGACCATTATCGGTCATGTGTGGCCTTAAGCTGTTGTCATTACCGTCGTGTGTGCCCCATTATCCTGTGTGTGCCATTATTGTCATGTGGTCATTACCCGTATGTGTGACCATTACCCGTGTGTGTGGCATTTTCCGTCGTGTGTGACCATTATCTCATTGTGCCCATTATTGTCATGTGTGACCATTATCTGTATGTGGTGCCCATTATCCGTCTGTGTGACCTTGTCCATCATGTGTGATATTATATGTCATTTTGGGGCCTTTTATCTGTCGTGTGTGACCCATTATCCGTCTGTGGACCATTTTGTCATGTGTGCATTACCCGTCATGTGTGACCATTTCCTCATGTGTGACCATTACTTGTCTGTGGGACAATTATCCGTCTTTGTAACCTTTTCCGTCATTTTTTGACTATTTCTCCCGTGTGACCATTATTCCCTGTGCGCCCTTTATCTGTCTGTATGACGATTATCTGTATGGTGACCATTATCTGCCATGTGTGACCATTACCTGTCTGTTGCCTTATCTGTCATGTGTGACCATTATCTGTATGCGTGACATTATCTGCTTTTTTGGGGACCATTATTGTCTTGTATCTTTATTGTATGTGTGACCATTATCCGTGTGACCTTTTTTTATCTGTCATGTGTGTCCATTATTGTCATTTTTGTGACCTTATCTGTCATGTGTGACCTTTTTGTCATGTGTGTCCATTATCTTTCATGTGGACCATTTCTGTCATATGTGATCATTATCTGTCATGTGTGAGCATTATCTTTCTGTGTGCCCTTATTATCTGTTGACCATTGTCCGTAGTGACCATTATTTGTCTTTGTTGCCCTTTTTTGTATGTGTGACCATTATCTGTTGTGTCCCCATTATTTTCATGGGGGACCATTATCTGTATATGTGACCTTTATCTGTCATGTGTGAGCATTATTTCATGTGTGCCCTTTATTTTCAGGTGTGACCTTATCTGTAATGCGTGCTTTTATTGTATCTGTGCCCTTTATCTGTCATGTGTGACCTTATCTGCATGCATGTCCGTGTCATGTTTTGGGGGTCCATTTTTGTCAGTGTGTCCTTTATTGCTGTGTGCCCCCTTATCTGTCATGTGTGTCCTTTATTGTCTGTGTGACATTATCTGACAGTGTGACCTTTATTGTATTGTGTCCATTATCTGTCATGTGTGACCATTATCTGTCATGTGTGACAATTATCTGTAATGCGTGACGATTATCTGTCATGTGTGTCCATTATCTGTCATGTGTGACCATTATCTGTCATGTGTGTCCATTATCTGTCATGTGTGACCATTATCTGTCATGTGTGACCATTATGTGTCATGTGTGACCAAATGTTTCACATATGTAGTTGTATTTCAATAATGTTAACCTTCCTGGTTATGGAGACCATAATTTTAATAACATTAACTAGTGTTAGTGTTCCAGGGCAAGTAACAGCCTCTAAGAACTTAGCGAAAGAAGACTTAAGTCAGGTGGAGGTTTGGCCTGCAAGAATAGCTCACAGTGATGATTGACCTCTTATGAAAATCCAAGAATAAACCACGGAGTGGATAGGGTTTGAACCCATGGACTCACCTGCCGTGGGTTCAAGTCCCACCAGTTCCATAATTTGTTTGCAATCGTGTTATTACGATCTCGTGAGTCTAAGAGTAAAATCTCACCTTCCGCCAGGAATTGTTAAATAACTCAGTGTAGTTATGTCCTCGCAAGCGGTAACTCTCGTCACAGCACTTCCACCACCCTCACCAATTATTATTATTATTATTATTATTATTATTATTATTATTATTATTTTAACATTTTCTATATTTTCGTTATTTAAACATCTCAAATATATTCAAGAACAGACTACTCTAGCAAAGTTACAATTATTATAATTTTATCACAGCAACAGTTTCCTCACCAAGGATAGATGACAAGGATGGAGGAATTCGGCCAATTACAGTAGGCAACACGTTACGCCGCCTCGTATCCAAAGCTGTTATCCGAAGTATTCGTGTACAGGCAGCCATGATGCTTCAACCAAACCAGCTTGACTTTGGGGTCTCTCAAGGAAGTGAAGCAGCTGTTCATGCAACAAGGGCGTATATCAACAACCTGCCTGAGGACAATGCAGTGGTAAAATTAGATTTCAAAAATGCATTCAATCTCCTGAAAAGAGACTTGATATTAGCAGCAGTACAAGAACATTTCCCTGGTCTCTTCCTTTTTGTTTCAGCTGGGTATTGCAAGGAATCAATGCTTCTCTTTGGAGAGCATGAAATCACATCATCGGAGGGTGTTCAACAAGGAGATCCTCTTGCACCATTTCACTTCTGTATAGCAGTTAGAGAAATCACAGTCAGATTGACCAGAGAGCTAAACATCTGGTTCCTAGATGATGGCACACTAGCAGGTACAAAGGAGTCCCTCCTACATGATCTTACACAGTTAATGACACGGGGACAGGAAATGGGTCTCATCCTGAATCCATCCAAATGTGAAATCATTTCAGTCAGTCAACGAGTGATAAATGCAGCGAGATCAAAACTACCAGGAGCAGCAGTCATTGCCCCCACAAATAGTGTCTTGCTAGGAGCACCTCTAGGAAGCATTGCCACTGACACAATACTCAGGAAGAAATTGGAAGAGTTAAGGAGAATGGAACAACGAATAGGCAATCTGGACACTCACGATGCCTTGTACCTTCTCACAAAGTGCTTGAGTCTGCCCAGGTTGACATATTTCCTAAGATGTGCACCTTCATATAACCCTATACTGCACGAATATGACAGTATCCTGTGGCAGATTTTTGCGAAAGTACTTAACCTTACTCTAGAAGACGGGCAGTGGAACCAAGCTACACTTCCAGTAAGACTAGGAGGGATTGATGTCCGCAAGTCATCACAGATTGCAGTACCTGCTTTTCTGTCCTCATGTATTGCATCCAGAGGGCTTGTAGCAGCGATTCTCCCTGAACATCTTAGGGACAAGACTGGAGTCCAGGACCAAAAGTTCATTGACGGAGCCATGATCTGGGATAATCTAACGGGCTGTGAAACCAGATCTGCTACCCCAACAACTACAAACAATCGCACTGGGATGGCCCGACAGTGGAAAATATAGCCTCAATAATGCTTCAGAGTGTGTCAGGGAAGGATAGAGTACACCTGCTGGCAGTGAGAGCCCCTCATGCAGGGGACTTTCTGTTGGCTGATCCCAACTCCAGCCTTTGCACACGCCTCGACCCACAGACCATCCGCATCGATATTGCCCTTCGACTTGCCGCCCCTGTTCTCGCCGAACACAGGTGTATTTGTGGCAGTGAAGCAGCAGATCTGTGGAGAAATTTTCTCCAGGAGGGGGGTATCAGCCCCTTTCAGCCCTGAGGGGCCCAGCCCTCTCAGAAGGGGCAAGCATCTTGTTTACTGCTACAGCAAGTAATTGATCCCAGATGCAGCACCAGTATGCGACGTGGTCAAGCGACCGCCGCTCCGTGCAAGACTCCAGTGTTGCAAAGTGTAGTTTAATAAAAGACAGTCCATCTCTTAGCTTAGCAGGACAATTAAGGAAAATCCTGCTCTCACTTTATCACCATGGTAAAGATAGTGGACATTGCTGTCTATGCTTAAGACAGGAAGATTTAAGCATTCTGTTTTGCTTCATGGAGGAAGTGGCAAGGAAGCAAAAGGTACTAGGTCAGCTTTTCCTTTATATGCTGGGGGTAGTGACGGTGTAGGATGCTGTGACACCTTCAGATTACTTTGACTCTTCTGAGAGTCACATTTACGCCAGGATAACCAACAAAGAACACTGATCCGTGCGTTAGTGTTAATAAAACACAATAAACACTTACAGAGAAGTGTGATCAGCTTCTTTAGTGATAAGATTGTGAACAATAAAGACAAATCTTGTGGAACATAGTGTACCAGTGTGCGTATTCCCTAGACTATGGAAGACGTGGACATAAAAGGACCATCAGCTTCTTCAAGTCCCCGATACCTGTTTCGAAGATTTAAGAACCCCTAGCTACGTTAAAGAGCAAGGTGGGTTATAGATTTCTTGTGTACGGGGGGGGATGGGCAGTTTTTGAGTCGCAAGGGTTTGTAATAGCCTATACCAGTGAGGTGGGACTTTTGAGTCCCACAAGTACGAAAGTCACCCATCATGATGAAATATGTGAGATAACATCCCAGGGGTAATTTATTGTTTACATATATAATTTTTTTCAGCCCGTTAAAAGTGGAAGACAAAAATTAAAGACTTCATCTGCAGGGCGGTGTGTAGACGATTTGTATTTTTATCAGTAAGTTTTCACTTATTTAAACTATAAACTTAGCTGGAAAAAACCATTTCTTAACATTTTGGTCGTCCCTCGAACCGAAAAAGGCCAACTGTGGCCTTTACACAGTGTACAAAAAACCCTATGGCCAAGGCCTTCGAAAAAAAGCTGAAAAAACTAAGTTTTAAATAAAAATCAGTATATACGGTCCCTCCAACTCACAGAGAATGGGCATTAAAAAAAGGGGGCGCTCACCCAGGTTAACCCCAAAAGAAAAGGGGAGCGGGGGTGACTCACTCAACAAAAAAAAGGGGATGGCACCTGGGATCTATGCCCCCGCTCTAGAAACGCTGACTACAGCAAAACCCAACTGTGTTTAGTTTGTTGAGTGTTTAAAACCCCATAGTGTTTTTAATGTATATAGACAGAGATTAAGAGACGAGATTTGTTTGTTTTTATAGATATAACTGTTATTAAAGGGAAAAATATTTTAAAAGGATATTTATATAGGTAATAATATTCACGTTTTTTTACAGTTATCAGTGACATTTATAGTGTATAGTGAAAAGAAGTGTATAACATCGTTTTTTACGATTAAACATCGTGGTCAGCTGACAAAGAAAAAAAACCATAAACACCCGCCCTATGTACCTGCACCCTTCATGGTCATTGACCCGAGGTTAAGCTTAGAAGGGCAGTAGGTCGACTCGATATTGTGACTTAACAAACAAAAAAATCAAAATGTTTATTTCGAGTGTTTTTAAAAAAACTCTAATGTGGTGCTAGAATTTTCAGTATACAATTAAAAGGTTGTTTTAAAACTCAGTTTCAGTTTTACAGACTAAGATTACCAATTAAAAATTTTAATTTCAGTCTGTTAGGTTTAAAACCCCAAGTACAAACAAAATTTTTGATGATCTTGAGGAAAAATTTGAATTACTTACACCATCTGGAAAAAATTTAAATTCAGATTATACACATTATAAAAAGGTTTTCTTGAATCAGATCCTCTGAGGATGAAATTAAAAATGTTTTGGATATTTTAGTAATCAAAAATTAAGGTGGCAGGGTCAGGCATCTGTGGAAAAATTTTCTCCAGGGGGGGTATCAGCCCCTTCGCCCTTTCACCCCTGAGGGGTCCAGCCCCTCAAAAGGGGGCAAATATCTTGTTTACGCTACAGCGGTTATTGATACAGATGCGAAAGAGTATGCAACGTGGTCAAGCGCCCGTGTCCTTGCGTCCAGTGTTGAGGTGTATTTTATAAGAGACAGTACATCTCTTACCTTAGCAGGACAATAAGGGAAAAATCCTGCCCCCCACTTTATTACATGGTAAGATAGGTTATTGTTGTTTGTTTAAGACAGCGGAATCAAAATTCTGTTTGTTTCATCGGGAAAGTGGAAAAGGAAGCAAAAGTACTATGTGCTTTTCCTTTGTGCTAGGGGCAGTAACGGCGTGGGGTGCTGTGGGTCTTAGATTACTTTGATCTTTGAGGTGCACTACGCCAGGATACAACAAAGAACGATTGTGCGTTAGTGTGAACAAAGGTTCAAAAAAAACCCCAAAAAAAACACTTAAGAGAAGTGTGATCAGCTTCTTTAGTGAAAAGTTTGTGCAAAAAGGGGAAGTTTGTGGAAAACAGGTACCAGTGTGCGTATTCTAGACTATGGAAGACGGGACTCCGGGAAACTTTAGTTCTATCAAGTCCCCTTATCTGTGAAGGTTGAAGAACACCATGTACGTAAAAGAGAAGGTGGTTTACGAATTTCTTGTAGTATGGGGATGCGCAGTTCTTGAGTCGCAAGGAGTTTGAATAAACCCTTAGTCGGCATTTTTGGGTGCGGGACTTTTGAGCCCGCCCAAATAAGTTTGTCAGCCATAGTAATGCTTATGTGACTAACCCCCCCTGGGGAAATTTTTAATCTTAAAATTAAATCATTCCAGCCCATTGAGAGATGTCTGACAAAAATTAAGCCCTCGTCTGCAGGGGCGGCTGTGTAGACGATTTGCTGTCTTTTACAGCTAATTTTCCCTATATTTAAAAAAATTGTAAATTATCCCTTATTTGGTAAACCCATTTGTCAACATTTTGGTCGTGCCGAACCGGATAAAGGGCCCCACTGTGGTCCAAAAAATGTTGTATCTGTACAAAAAACCCACGAGCAAAAGGGCCCTTTGAAAAAAAGCTGTAAAACTGTGTTTCACAATTTAAATCGTTTTAAAAGGTCCCTCCAGTCTCAACACAGAGAATGGGCAGCCAAAAGAAAACAGGCGCTGAGTGACTCACCCCCAAGAAAACGGGGGATGGCACCGGATCCACTGCTCCAAGCTCGAAGAAAACGTGACTAAAAAAAAACAACCCACTGAGGTTGGTTTGTCTGAAGGGTATATAACTGGTTTATAAAGTTTTTAAAAAAGAAATTAAGAGACAAGATTGTGCGTTTGTTTTTTATAGATTACCGTTATATTAAAGAAAATTATTATAAAGTGTAAGCTTTTTAAATACATTTACAGTGACATTTATATATGTGTAATATTCACGTGTGATTTCAGTTATCAATGAATTTATAGTGTATAGTGAATGAAGTGTATAACGTTATTTTCGATTAATCATCTGGGCAGGGTGACACGCAAATTCAAGCCTTTAAAAACCGCCACATGTACCCTGTCCCCCTTTATGGTATTGACCCCGAGGTTTTAAACTTGTGGGTCAGTAGTGTCTGCCCGTTATTGCTGACTTTGCTAACAAAAACTCAACTGTTTATAGCAGTACAGTGTTTTTTAAAACTCTAAGTGTGGTGCTAGAAAAATTTTTAGTTACCCTTAAAAAGGCTTGTTTTTAAAAAATCGTTTTTATTTTTTACGACTAAAATTACACAAATTTGAAAATTTAAAATTTTAGTTGTATAGGTTAACTCAGATAAACATAGATTTTTTATGATTTGAGGCCCAAAATTTAATTCTTAAAAACGTCTGGAAAAATTAATTTTTAGGTTACAAAATTATGAAAATAAATTTCTTGAATCGCCTTGAGGGGTGAAAATTTAAAAAAGTTTTGGTACTTTTAGTAAACAAAAATTAAGGTGGCGGAGTACAGGCTATCTGCCGCAAAAATCTGTCAAGAGATACTGTAACTAGTGGGCAAAATCTGTTACACCGTAACAAAAAAAGTGTTCCTTACCAAGTTTCCTACCTTGTCTTACCTTTTTTCCCGGTCATAATTTGAAAAATTATTTCTGGTTTTTTCAGTCCATAGTAAATTCACAACTGCATAGATGAGATTGCTAAGTTCAATTCCTTAAATGTCTTGTGAAGGGAGAACCCTTGAACGATTAAGTATTTCTGTGGTTAAGGTAATTTTCAAATAGCCTTCGTGTTTAGCGACAATTAATTTGTGCTGACAAGGCTAGATTAGACATGCAGTCTTCTCAAGCTTTAAGCCAGCCAAAAAATTGTTTTTTGACTTACAAACATTTAGAAACACATTAGACAATAGTCTCAGATCTCTGGTGCTTTAAAAATTGACCTAAGACAATGGTTTATCAGTGGTATTGTACAGGGGTGTTTTCACCCAAACTATTGAACGATTAAAAATTTTTTGTTCAAAAAAACGCTATTTCACTTGTGAAAAAAATTAAAAATGGTTTAAAACAATGTTTTATGCATGAAAACGAGGGCAAAATGAAAACATCTCAAATCCGGGGTAACAAACCTTTAATCAGTATAAAAAGGGTATACCCACCCCCTAAACCACAGAATGGGGAAAACCTGGTATTTTAAACAGCGTGAATACAACAGCAGTAAACAAACTGTCAACATAAACGTCTCCAAAATGTGTACTTTTGGGGGACCAAATTTGGCCACGTTTGTATTCAATACCATCAATGGGGCACGTAAAATGTTCTCAGCTGAAAAAATGCATAAAGTGTTTTGTGAAAACAAGGGAGGTAAATGCTCACTGAAGAAGTGTTTTAAATTTCAAGGGTATGCATCTACGCATTATGCCAAATCTTTGTGAAAGCAGAAGACTTCCCAGAATCAGAAAACAACAAGCAACAACATTAATGTGAGAGATAAATTTAAAAAAACTGCTCTCCCTTAGCTCGAGTTGAGTTATCAATAAATTACCAAAACCCAAAGTGTAACATATTTTTCAAGGTAAAAAAGGGGCCCCATAAGAAAAACAGGTTTCAGAAACTGAATAAACAACCCATGCCAAAGTTTACAGTTAGTATAGTGTAAATAGATATAGCTGGAAAAAAAGACTATTACCTGGAGAGATTCGGGGGGCAACGCCCCCGCGGCCCCGGGCTGTGACCCGGCCCCCTTGGTTTTGTGTCCCAGGATGCGACCCCCCAGTCGAACTACACCCCGGTACCCCTTTTACTGTGGGGAACATAGACCAGGTGGAAAAAAAACACGTCCAAAGTTTTTATTGGTGGGAAACGAACCCCGGCCCCTCACCCTGGAAGGAGAAACGTTTCCCCCAGGCCCCCAGAGCCCTAAATGACCTAGCCAGAAATCATGTTGGTCTAGGAAAAAGGAAAGACAGTGAAGGTGTGGTAGTAGAGATTTCCTAATCTGTGCAGATCCGGGGGTTAAAGAAACTTTTCACCCACAAAAAGCAGTAAGGTCAAGTTAGCCTGTCTGACTTACGACGGAACAATTATTCCAATTGATTTAATCTTTGGAAGTGATTATTATCGTTTTGTGCAAAATTATAGTAAGAAAAACATGTGTTACTTGTTTAAAAAACAGCAGGGGCCACAGAATGTGGTCCCATTCCCTCTCAAAGGGGAAAAAGTGATTTGATTCAGGGGAAAAAATGTACTAGTTACGGAATAACCGGATCAGGACCACAAAAAAAAATTTTCATTAGGGAAGAAATGAATGCCAGTTGATAAGTTCTGGGATTTAGACGCGATGGTATTGTGTAAAAAAACAAGCCCACAAGAGTTGACTTTAAAAACCAATATTTGGACACTTAAAATAAAAAGTGGACAGTATTGGGTTAGGTTCCATGGAAATTAAATCCCCCACATCTGTAGAAATTATCGCATGGCTTTCGGAAAAAATTAAAAGCAAAAAAACATGAGTCAGGGAATCCAGAGCTACTGACTGTTTTGATAATATATACAAGAACAGTTGGAAAATAATTCATTGGGGAAAATAGTCGAAGATAAGTAAAGGACAGACGCTCTTATTCCCGCACCCGGGTCAAAAAAAGATTCTAAAAACCACCCATACTTTTGTATATAATTGCCCCGCACGTGCAAAAAAAGATGTAGAAGTCTTAATGACGTTGATGCCCGGGCCCCTAACAAAACTGAAAGCTTGGGACGTGCTTATGAATTTTTTACAAAAACCCATATGCCCCACACGGGTGTATTTCCAAGGCTTTTTTAAGTGGGGGCTACAAAAAATAGATAGAGATTTCTCGATTCCCGTGCCTGAAAATCCACTGATCCCTTAAAAATCCCGTGAAAAATTATCGTTTCAAATCAGTTTGTTTGGTGCAAAAAACCTCTCCATTCTTTTAGAAGCTACTTAAATACACATTTCAAGAAATTGAAAGTCCCCTTTAAAGAAATCTTAAAGAAAAAATTTTTATGTGGACAAAACTTCAAGGACTGTGAATAAAGAGGAGGTTTGAAACCTTATAACAGAGAAGCAAAAGGAGATGGAAGAGCAAAAATGCCTCAAAGGGTGTGGAATCTAATTCAAAGCAATTAAAGGGAAAATTATCGAAAAAGATTTGCTGAAACTGAAATTTTTGATTGCAACAAAATGCTGGGAAATTAACTGGAAAAACACAGGAAAATCTTTGGTCTCAAAAGGATAAATATAAAATATGCGTACACTCACTAAACGTAGTTTACTGTAGGGTATCTCAATGTTTTGATCCTTAGGGGCTCGTCTCACCAAATTCCATTTTAAGGGTAAAAAGCTTATGCAAAATGCATGGAAGCTAAATTGGATGGGATGGAACTTGCCCCTAGAAATGGTCAAAAATGGGTAAAATATCCAAGGAGTTTAAAAAAACTTCATCAAATTAAAAATTTTCCCCGACAAATAGGTCAAGAGGGGGGAAAAAATTACACATTAAATGTGTTTTGTGAAGGTCAACCCGAGGTTATGGCGCGGTAGCTTACATGAGTAATGCTGAAGGAAGTACACTAATTACTTCAAAGGCCTGGGTAGCACCCTTGAAGGTCAGAACAGTACCACAATTGGAACTGACAGCACTCTGTTTTGTTGTATATTTAAAAAGGGAAATATAATGTTATCAAGAATATTTCAAGGAAAACTATTTTTACTTTGTATATGGTCTTGTAGAAATAACACTAGCTTTTTTTTTAAATGAAAGCTGTGAACTGTATGTGGTACATTCTCATCGAATCTCATCTTTGTAATATTTAATAATATTCAGTGTATAAACACTGAATTTCCTTTAATACTCAGGTTTAGTTATTACAGTATCGTTGATGGAAGCCAACAGGTAACAATCCACCTAAAAATTTTTGACCCTAGTTTAGTTATTGCATTTAAACGCAGTTAACGAAGCACATTTTCCCGCAGTCGCTCAAGAATTAAATTGAATAATACGTCCATAACCCAGCAGGGCCCTTTTAGATAGTAAAAAAATAGTTTCTGGGAAAAACAATTTTTAAAAATTGGAGGCTGGGGAAATGCTTCCAACCCCGCCTGGGTCCCTGAATGTTTTAATTGATTGGAGACATTCTCTCCCCTATCGAATCCTGATTGATACTGTTTTTTAAAGGGGAAAATGCAGACCTCTGATTTGTCTTTAGAGGCAGAATATTTGCCTATAGGTTGCTCTGAATCGAACTTATCTGTCTAACCTCCTGAGGAAGACCGTCATTGGAATTCTGAGTCAGTCTGAGATAATATGGCAGGAATTACGGGGAGTAGCGGCATGTACACAGGCTGGGGAATCGTGAGTACCTGTCTGGGCATGAGAGACGCATCATGGCTCACTCCCGTCTTCTGTTCCCTAGCAACCTGCATAGGTCTTTTCCCCAAATTCTTTTTCAACACAACGTTGGTAGAAAAAATTTTGGGGCCCCTCCCAATCGGGACCTTTTGGTTCAAAAGTGATGCGAATTTTTGCTGCTCCAGGAGGAGTTAGCATCGACCCTCTGGGGAAGATCTCTGATCAACTGACTGAGAAAGTTATCAGCAAATTAGTTGCCCCAAATTTCGCTGAAGTTTCAGATCCCAGCTGTTTGTCCCTTCAAAAAATATGTTGACTGGAGCCCAATGAAATCTTCACAAGGCCCGGTTTGGGACCTGTTCAGCTTAATTTTCGTCGGTATTTTTGGGAAGGGAAACATGAATACACGGGGGCAGTAGCCTTCACAAAAATTGTAAAAGTGAAATTTCATCGTCAAAGCCAAAGTGAATTCCTGTGTTTTATATAGAGGCCCGTGCTCGATGTCTTGGAGGGAAATTGAGCCGATTTCGAAAAGTTCAAAAAAAAGCAAGGTTCCAGATTATTTCTTCCTTTCAATATCATATTTTCCTTTGAAAAAAAGCCTCTTTCCCCTAGTTTTCTCAAATGTAAGTTTCGAAAGTTCAAGAGCCCCAAAAAATCAGACTAATCCCGAGACAAACCAGGTCTATCATTTGCTTTGGTGCTGGCGGAATTTTCGGGCAAACCCCAAGCTTTCAAGTACCCGGGCATACCAGATTTGAAACCCCCTTTACTGGTGTTTTTTTTTCCGGGACCTTATTTAAAATTACGTATCAACCACGAAGTTTGTGTAGAAATTTTATAGTATATCGTTTATTCGTGAGGGGCGGGAAGACCGGGTAGGGACAGCAGCGTTTTAGAATTAGTCGGGGCAAAGATTGCAAAGTATTCCCCTTCCCAAACGAAACACAGGCGAGAGGAAATTCCCTAGCTACTACAATAACAAATTTTCTCCCTTTGGGAGCAATGCGCTCAATCCCAAAAACAGCTCCCAAAAAAACATAAAACGTTTTGAAAATCTTCGCAGTTAACGTATTTAAGACTTTTAAATTTCAGTAGCAGGAAAACATCAATATTACGAAGGGTAAGAAATTTTAAAGGGCAAAGGCAAACCCCAAAGGGGGGTAGTTTTTTTTTCCCTGTTTATTTTTCTTCACCAAGATAGAAACGGTACAGATGAAAATATTCAGTAGTTTTGGCAAAATGAGCCAGAAAAGAAAAGGTCATTCAAAAAACAGTAGTTACCCCTTCGTAAAAAACGGGTTTTTTTGTGTGGGCAGATGTTTCATTTACCGTGGTAGTGAGCTTTTTCCCCAAAAAGCCAGGGGTTTGAAGCATCCCTTTAAAACTTGGCTGGGGGGGAAAGGCTCTCTTTTCGGGGGCCCCCAGATGCAGTCAAGAGGCAATTGCCCCCTAAATAACTTGCTCCATTGTAAAATTGTCAGCTGGTGGTCAAAAAGGCTTTCTAATGGGTGTGTGAACATCGAATAAAATGTAACATACTCGGTGCCCGCCACATTCACAGAGTAATATGTGCTTACAGCTTGTAGATGGGCAATCTCCCTGTTGGACTTTGGCAACAGCAAGCATGTTGTTACGCACCTTTTCAACAGTGGGGGCCGTCCCAGCTTGTACGCCAGCATTGCAACGAGTTTTGACGATGGAGCAGCAAGAGCCTCCCTAGTGCAGCTTGGATCTTTCATTCCTGCTACACCATCAGGTCGTCTGGAAAAAATGCTTTATGAGCAAGTAGGGAAATTTGGGAGGTTATACACATTTCCAGTCCACCAAGCTGACTGGAAGTAAGCCTTTCACGCACTGTCCATTTTCATGGGAAAGCTCCAATATAATCTCTAACAGAATTTAGAAGGGAGTCATATTTCTGGAGTTTTGGACTGTCGAAAGCTATGGAGCATCTCAAGAAGTAGGTGAGCTTCGGGAGGAACAGGCACCTAGTGAATAGGAAGAAGGCATTACGTGTATTAAAATCTCCAATCCATCCTTCCTTCATCCTGAGGTCCGAATATTTTCCTAGGATCAGATCAATGACACTGAGTGAAAAGTTCAATAGATAGGAGTAGCGAGGGAGTATATAGTAACAATAGTTTCATTGCCGGCTACTTGTTAAGGTAGGGTAAGTCCAGCTCCCGCTATTCCCCCCCCCCTTTTTCCCCCTCCCCGAAAGTGATAGTTTGATTTCCGGCTGCTTGTAAAGGGAGGGTCAGTCTAGTCTCCCGCTATCCCTTCCCCTCCCTCTTCCCCCTCCCCTCCGAAAGGTGACGTGTGGGGCTCCGGTCAAACAGTAAATCACTCGACTCCACAGCTCCCAACACTACTGTAAGTACACGCCTGATCATATTTTAGTGGACTTATTGGTTGAAAGCTTCACTTTTGACCAATAATTAACTTGGTCCTTTCAGTCTTGAACAGGTTAAATGTTTTAATAATCACATCTTTTAGGTATTCTACTTATCATTGAGAGTGATTTCTTAAGCAGTGGGTAATCTGTCTCTCTTTACAGCTTGAAATGACAGAGAGGGTCACCTGCCAATCAAGGTAGAATTGAAGGAGATGACTAACGTTTGGGGGCGTCCCAATTTTTGACCCACTTGCCTGTTTGTGTTGCAAGTGGGATAAACCCCTATCTTTGCAGTGGAAAAAAACCTGTTTTCCTGTATCGGACGGATTTTTGAGGTATAAAATTGTGAAAACGACCCGGGTGGGTTGTCCCCAAACACCTGCGCCCCCCCCCATCTCAGCATGGCACGATTTCAACAACATGCAGTGTCACAACCCCGGGGACACCAAGTTTTATTTTTTTTTTTTATATATATATAAAATATATATTATTATTGCGTTAAATCAGATATCTTTTTTTTTTCATTTTTTTTAAAGGTAGGATCAATATTCTATTTAAGTGTTTCATTTTTAAATTTTAAATAAAAAAAGTGTTTATGTTTGTCATTTTTGTTCTTTTTTTTTTATTAATTTTCTGGGAGGAGCCACCCTTTGGGAAAATACGATGGTTTTACAGGGCTGGTAACCCTTCACAAAGTGGCGGCCTTCCCGGGGTTCTTCGACTGAATAAATTTTTCAACTCCATCTCGAATCTACCATTGGAATTTCAACGCTGATACACGACGGTTCCCCCGCATGAGTAATCTTTTCTCTATGGTAGGACTACAGTACAAGTTTTTAAAAAGTTTTGGTGATTGTTATAGTCTCAATTTATTGCAAGTCAGGCAGGATATAAATTTAATTTGCCCCCTTTTTGTTCGGCTTGAAACCTTTGGAGGATTAGACTTGGGGACCGATATTTTCCAGTGAAAAATTTGTTTCTTTGAGTCTTTTATTTTTCAAGGGAAACTGTCGTAGGACACTCTTAAAATTTGTTGGTGAGAAGATTGGATGGTCAAGTGCCCTCATTTACTTATGTTTGTCGGAGCCAGCTAAAACCCCTTTCGTTTATTAATAATTTGTTAATTAAAGCAGGGATCGAGCCCTCTGGTTTTTTTACAGTTTGGGGAGCGTAATTGAACCCTCCTTTTTCTTTAATCCCAGTTTCATTCCCCCTGTTTAAGTTATTCTTGCGCAGGGGGAATACCAGTTTTGGGATGAAGCTGGAAGAAGTTGGGAATAACGGGGAAAAAATTTTAGAATTTTTCTTTACTGCTAAGACCCAGGAAAGACTTGAAAGAGAGAGAATTAGAGAGAAAAAAAGGACAAAAAGGGGGAAAGAGAAGAAAAAAAGGGAGAGAGGAATCGAAAGAGAAGAGAAAAAGGAGGAGAAGAACAGAGAGAGAATCAAAAAAGACAGAAAGAGAAAAAAGGGGAAAAAAAGGAGGAGATCGAATTAAAAGAAAAAAACCAGATAGACGAAAGGAGAGAGAAGAAAAAAAGGAGCATGATAGACTTGATCATGAGGAGAGAGTGGTATGGAGGAACAAGTTAAATTAAGGGGAAATTGAGAAAGGCAAAGGATGGAATTTGGGAAAAAGCTAGAAAACGCGGGGAAAAAGCTAGAGAACATAGGAAAAAGCTAGAGAACGTGGGAAAACGCTAAAAAAACTCGATTTTAATAGAGGAGAAAAGGATTGCGAGCTCGAAAAAGTTTGCCTTAAATTAGAGAATAAAAAAGTTAACTTTACACAACAACAATTGAGGAAGGAGAAATTTGGGACATCAGCAGATGTGCACATATTCCAACACAAATTTTACCCCCCTTACAGGGGTGAAGATTTTACTTCATACATTATGGGGTTTAAAAAAACCCCGCTCCCTCTGTAAATACCCTGCTGCACCTGGGCTCAGGTTGGAATTTTATTTTCTGGTACAGCTTTGAATATTATGCAACTTTGTCCCGATATAGAAATTATAACTACTAAAGAAGGCAATCCTTTAAAAAGCATATCAAAAAACAAAATTTTTACAGGAAAGATTTCGGGTATGCCCCCTTACAGCCTGGCAAAACTTTCAGCAGTTCGGTAACACTATTCGTTTGTTGACTTTTGGATAGAGAGTTCAGGAATTGATCCAGTTATAAATTCTTAGAGCTTCATGGTTGCGACCAGTTCCTGACAGTCTTCCTCACCAGTTTACGAACATTCATTAAAAAAGAAACCTGATTAAAGCTGGGGAAAGTTGCTGAGGCTGTGACCTGTTGTGAGGCTCCCAACCCTATAAAGACCAAAGGGTCGAACCCAAAGGGGAAGATTTCATCAGACCTTAAGAAATCAAAGCCTCTGGGGAAAAAAAAATGATTCTTTTTCTGTTGTTTTTGTGTGGCGTTAAGGGACATAAACGTCCAGATTGCCCTTCTAGAAGGTCCAAAAGTTGGGTGTTTTAAAGCTGTCATGACCAAGCCCCTTCTGTTTGGAAATTTTAAGGATTTAAATGTATTCCCCATTTTATGAGACATGGATGCACATGTATAGTCTTTTTCTGATAAGCTTTTTCCCTATCTTAAAAAAACTCATTCCCTGCCATATTTTGGGACTATTTGGGGCCTTTTCGGAAATTTTTCCCTCCTCCGTTGTTACATTGGTTTAAATGGTTCACAGGTTGGTCTAAACCCGTACTAGCCCCCCATCACTTTTGCTCCGTATTGGAAAATGAAAAAGGTCCCATTCTTTTCTGGGGTTGCCTTTCACACCAAGGGGGGCATGGGTTTTTCAGATCCTCTTCCTGTAGAGTCAGAAGCCAGATGAGAAAATGTCTCAGAATATTATGTGGGATTAAAAACCAGTGATGTACTCTCAAAAGCGAGGTAGTAGGATCAGGTTCACTTGCTAGATGAAAGTGAAGATATCACCCCCGATTATAAATGTCTTGACTAGGGCTCAGCCCAAAGCCCAGACTTCTTCTAATGTCCATCCTTTGATTTTCCCTGATTTAAGCCTTTATATTAATCGAAGGACTCCTTTGCAATTTACAAGTAATTCCCCTTTCTTTCAAAATTTTGCCAAAAATGCGCTAAAAAAAATCAAGTTATTCGAAGGAAAAACTTTTCTAAAAATTTTGGGAAATATATAAAGGTTTTTCTTGTATAAATCGTATTCAAATTTAAATTCAAAGAGATAGACTATTCCTCTTAGTTTTTCCAAGTAAATGCAGGTGTTCTTAAAATGGCTCTGCCGCCGTGGCCGGACATTTCTGCATCTAAAACCCTTAAAAAAAATTGGGGAAACCCTTTTTTTGGGCCAAAAATGTCCTCGGTCACTCCCTATTGTGATCGTTTTAAAGTTTGCAACTGTATCCCCGGGGTACCAGGCGAGTACCTATGGTAAAAATTCCCAATCTTTACGGTACCGTTTAAAAGAGTAGCTATTGACATCTTGGTCTTTTATCTTCTTTCATTGGGGGACAAGTATATATTAACATTAGTTGACTATCTTCGATTTTCCCCTGAAGCCGTTCCCTTAAAGGCCAAAATTACTACGGGGTGGCTAAAAACCCTTTTTGTCCATCTTCCCAGAGGGGCGTCCTAGAGAAATTTTGTCTTACCGGGGACACAATTCACATCTGATTTAAATTGCAACACTATCCAACTTTGGGAGTGAAGCCTCTTTTCCCAAAACACCCTATCATCCCAGCTGTAATGGAGGATTTAGCGCCAGCATTCGATTCTCAATCCATTTTAAGGGAAACTTTGCTCCCTTAAACCTAAGGGGTGGGATCGTTACCCCCACCCCCCCCCCCTTTCTTTGTTTTCCCTGGGGGAAATTCCAGTGACTCTTTGGGGTTTTCCCCTTTTGAAAATTTTTATGGTAGAAGGCAGAGGCCCCCTTTCCATCCTTCAGACTTTTGGCTAATGGGACGAAAGGCTGAGGTTATTTCTTATAGTTTCTCCCTTTCCTTAATCCAAAAATTGGGAGACCTCGGACATAGGGTTTTGAAAAAACTTAAAATTTAATGGACGGTAAAAAAACCTATTTTTTTCCAAAGTAGAAGAGAAGTTTTAAAGTAGGGGGTGAAGTTTTGTACTTTTTTCCTATCAAGTCAAATAAATTATTAGTAGATGAAAGGTCCATTTAAAGTATTTAAAAAATTTTTGGGAAAGGTGACTACCCCTAGAAGTCAAGGGGGGAAAACCCAAAACTTTATATATCAACATCCTTAAGAAAAATTCCCAAAAAATTCGGTTTTAACTGCCCCTTAAAAACTTTGACTTAGTTTTTCCACACGAAAATTGTTAGGGGCAAATGAAGAAGTAAGGTTGTGTAATGACACCTTAATTTTGATTATGATGAAGAACTACATGAAAATTTAGTATTGCTATTTTACCGTGGTCATGGTTTAAGAAGGAGGTAATTCTTTAGATTGCTATTGACTTCATAGGCCTTTTTTGCTATAACCGGTGGGGGTGCTGAGCCTATGCCCCCTTTAAAAGATAGCGATCTACTTAAATTTTAAAACTCTTCTTTTTTTCAGAGATTATATTTCACAGGCTATCATCAAGAATGTTAGATCCTTCTTCTAAGCAGTCACCCCTTTTTACACCAAAGGACTGTGCAATATAGAACTATGCCCCTTTGGTTTGGGAAAAAGCCCGTGCTACCTTTCGTGAGACTGATGAGAAAGGTCTTGGGTAATATGCAAATGTTTCAGTTTATTTTGATAAACATTTACGTAATGCTCCAGTGGGGCGAACATACCAAACATTAACAATTTTTTTCGTAGGTTACGCTCCCCGGCCTCACTGCCAAGCGAAAAAATGGTCCTTGGGTATAACAAAATTAGATATCTTGGGGGCTGATACTTTCTAATAACTCTCTGCGCCCTCTTCCCCCGTAGATCAAAGCTTTATTAAAATTTAAATTCCCCAAAAACCAAGAAGCTCATGGTTTTCTTTTTTGGTTCTGTAATTTTTATCACGGTTTTTTCCCAAAAATATGATCTTCAGGCATCTTATTGACTTCCCTTAAAAAATTTGTGAAGGAACCTCTTTAACTTTCCCACGTGTCGGGAAAAATTTAATGAGATTAAAATATCTTTTGAATGACCTTTTACTTAAAATTCCGATATTATAAAAACATTTTGTTTAAAAATGTGCCTCCAATACTGGCTTAGGGGCGGTTACTACAATACTATGTGGTACTCCCTTCCTGTATGCTTCCTAAGCCAGAAACTCCTTCCCGAGAAATGAGATACTCCACAATAGAAAAAAATGTTTCCCCTGTGTGGGGTTCTCCAAACTTAAATTTTATTTGCTGGGAAAAGAATTTATTTTTGAAACGGACCCAAAAACCTTTTAATACCTAGAAACTTTTAAGGGAACCCCAAAAGTGCCTCTTGAGGTGGACATTGGCATCCAGGCTTTTAAGTTCCTTTGTGTTTATCAATGGTTCTCAATTTTTTCTCTGACTGGTTAAGTGTGCAGCGTAGAAAATTTTTTGCCTTTTGCGACTTCCACATGTTGAACTTTTTCCTCGCCTATTCTTTTTATACTCCTTGATAAAGTCTTTGGGAAGGGGGAGGTGAGGGAAAGTTCAATAGTAGGGTAGCGAGGGAGTTATAGTAAAATAGTTTATTTTCTGGGTCTTGTTAAGAGGGTAAGTCCAGCTCCGCTATTCCCCCCCCCTTTTTTTCCCCCCCCCGAAAATGATGTTTTTATTTCCGGTGCTTGTTAAAGGTGGGGCGTCTAGCTCCCGCTATCCCTTCCCCCCCCTCTTCCCCCCCCTCCCCCCAAAGGGGGGCGTGTGGGGCTCCCGGGCAAACGTAATCATCGACTCACAGCTCCCAAAACTACTGTAAATACACGCCTGATCATATTTAGTGAACTTATTTGGGTTTAAAGCTTCACTTTTGACCCAAAATTTAGTCCTTTTATTTTTGATAGGTTAAATGTTTTAATAACACCACATCTTTTAGGTATTGTACTTATATGGGGGGTGTTTTTAAGAGTGGGTAATCTGTCTTCTTTACAGTTGAAATGACAGAGAGGGTCACCTTTTCCCAAACAATGGTAGAATTGAAGGAGACGGGGCTAAAAGTTCTGAGACGTCCATTTTTTGATCCACTTATGTTTTGTATGCAAGTAGAGGATATGCCCCTCATCATTGCAGTGGAAAAAAAACCGCTTTCCTGTCATCTGGGGATTATTGACGGCTTTAAAATCTGTGAAGAACGAGCCCGGGGGTTGTCACAACACTGCGACCCCCCCCCCCCCGCACATCAGCAACGGCTAATTTTTTAACAACATGCAGTGTCACCAACACCAGACACCAAGTTTTGAATATATAAAAATATATAGCGTTGAATTCAGATAATTTATATTTTTAATTTTTCTTTTTCTTTAAGGTAGGATCAAATTTCATATTTAAAGGGTTTTTTATTTTTAAAATTTTTTTAATAAAAAAGTGTTTAAGTTTGTCAGTTTTGTTCTTTTTCTATTCTTAATTTTCTGAGGGGGGGCCAGCCGGTAATCTGATGAAGTTGTTACAGGGGGGAGTAAGCCTTCCAGACATGGCCCTAGATGAATACCCAAAGGGGAGTAAAATTGGAAGGTTAGGACTCGTGTTCCCGAGAAATGATTGATTTTCGGTAGAAAAATGTTTCACATATGATAGGGTTTAAAGATAGGCCCCGGTCTCTCCTATGATTTTTATTTTCCCGATGTCCTCCAGGAGAGTTTGCGTACAGTAAAAGGTTTCCTCGTTGACAGCATTCCTCTGACTTCCCCTTTATGACCAAACAGAAGGACGCAGTTTTCTTGTTTCCATTAATCAATTTTATGTTCACCAAAAGGGTTTAGGGAAATACTTGTAACCAGTGGATGAAGAAAAGAGATAATAAGTCTAAAAAATTCACAATGAACAGATCCCTTTCTGTTGGTTTTAAAAACATTTGGAGATCTAATTTAATCAGGGGGTTTTGAACTGACTGATGTTAATGTTAACCGTGCTGTGTGGGGCAGGTGCCTCGCGTCTTTTTTGAACCTGAAATCGAGCTGTGTTTGGGTTTCCCGTGTTGCCCAACAATGGGTTAAATTCCCCCATCCCTTTTCCTTAGGCACATATAATGCACCCAAAAAGTGCGGTTTAATGTTCCCAAAACACCGCCAGTAGGCACCCATTGGCAATTAGGAGTAGCAAAAGACTCTCTGCAACACTTAAAAAATTTTGCTTTTAAATGTTGTGGTCTTAACAGGAAATGACATGCAGCTTTATACTGTGAATTTGCACTGTCTAAAAGGGCAAAAACCAGGGTTTTAAGCTTTGGTGGGATTAGTTCTTTAGAACTTGTGCTTTTATTTGCATCCTTTGGGGGGATAGTATCTTCACTAGTTTCAGTATTTCCTCCTCTGCTTTCTTGCTAATTTGGGCTCTGATTTTATGCTTCAAGTTGTCCTTTTGTTGACATTTCTCTGGGGCCTGTTTGTGCCCTAGAGGGAAGACAGATAAAGGGTTTGTCATCTCTAGGAAATTCATTTATTGCCCTAATAACAGATGTTGCTAGGGATTTGTCCCTCCTGGGTGGGACAGCCCAACAGACATTGTCAAACAACAGTAGGTTGTGCGAGGAAACAGTGATTACAAGGGCGAGCTGCTTTGGAGATATGTGACAGAGCCCTGGTGGGTGTTAATTTGATAGCAGCTGTTAGGTCTTCTTTAAAGTTTTGAGTGGCTGAAAGGGGGTATTGGTTGTTACCAGTTGGAAGAAGCCTTCAGGAACTACACTAGCTGTGCGTCAAATGTTCCCCCATTGGTGAAAGGGGACGACCTATTCTGTTACCCCCTGGATTACCTCGTGGCAAAATCCCAAACCTCCCCGGTTGGCGGGAGTCCCTGGGAACCTGAGCGACTTTCGACTTGTGGGATTTTGGGTTGAGAGAAGCGCTGGGAGAAAAAGACAAGTAAAGCTCTGAGAAAATTTTTTTGCAAATTGTGAGAAGGAGTCTTGGAATCTTGAGCGATTTTGGAAAATTCAAAACGCTGTATTTCTAACAGGGGTGTATTAGTGCAGAGGGGGTAAACCTTGGTTGGAGGGGCCAGGCACAGCTTTGGGTTATGGGGAGCACTTATTAGAGTATTCGCGGAGAGAGACTTTATGTTCACTAGGGTGGGGGTCAAAATCTGCAGAAACGAAGTTTTTTCCCCACGTTTTTTTTTGTGACATTAAACTTGGCCCTCTCCAATATTCAAAATATTCATATTTTCAAAATATTGCAGAAATGTCCGCAAATTTAAAGTATGCCCAAATATGAAAGCGGGAAACCCACTTTTTTCCCCTTTCCCCCAATAGCAGGCTTTACAAAGGCAGCAGAACATCCTTCCCCAAAACAAACACACTGCCCCCCAAACTCACACATACCATGCACTTTACTTTTTGAGAAGCATTGGCCCAATACAGAGAAAGCAACACTGTGCCCTCCGGGGGAAATCCGATGAAGCCGTCTAACTGTCTATTGCCCTCCAAATTTGGGCCCTTGTTTCCCCGCTTAAAATTTCGGGAAAACTTTTAGCCGGCCAACTCCCCCCCACACTTCAAGTGTATGTATACGTAATTTTTCGTGCGAATAATCGAACTTGCCAAAAGGGAGAAACCCCTCAAAGACTAGCAGTTACGAAAACACGTTTTAAAATTTAAGAAATATTTTTTTCGTTTTATAGATGTAAAAAATTTTTGAACCAAATTAAATTGAAACCTCATCAAACCAAACTCACCTAAAGTAATTTGCTTTGCTAAATTTTGCTATATATATCATAGGTAAAAATTGTTTATTAAAAATTACTTAAAATCTTTTTATGTATTTTTTTTTTTGCAATTTCAGACTGATTTTACAGATTTAACACAAAAACAAAAACAACAAAATAGTCCTAAAAAAAAAAGGGGGTTTTCTGCCAAATTAACTAAAAAAAAATTTGTTTTTTCATTAAAAATTGCGAAAAATCAATTTTTAAAAATAACGAAAAAAAAGTATTATTTTACTGTAAATTAAAAATTTAAAAAAATTTAAACTTTTTTATGTTATAAAGGTGGGGGGGGGGAGGTTAGCATACAAACAAACCAAAAACTGTAAATGAACTGTAAAGGAACTTAGCTTGATGGGGTCCCCAACATTCTGCAGCCCGTTCAGAATGGGCTTTGAGTGACGAGTAATGAACCGCCTGGGTATAATTGGTTGTAAGTTTAATTTCTCCTAAGGGGGGTTATTCGCATATTTAGAAACTGATTTTCTGAAGTTATTCGTAATGCTTTGGGCTCAAAGGTCCATGGGTAACCAGATTATGGGTTTCCGTCAATTAAAAATGAATTAGATATTCC
>NC_069446.1:21488800-21505947 GCF_026875155.1 Cherax quadricarinatus | reverse complement strand
ATCCATCACACATTGGAGAACCCTGAGTACATGTCCTGTCTTCACGTCCAGATGAAGAACGGGATGCTCGTTTATTTTACGTAACTGCAGTCTCTAACCCGCTGGCAAACATTTCTCTCCCTTTTATATCATTTTTAATAAATGTGGCAGAAACATTGCATTCGGAGAACCTTAGTGACATATAATTAGGGTTAAAGCATATCGACTGTGCACACAGGCTTAGAGCATATCCATTGCACGTGCCCATCAACCAATATCAAGAATATATTTTAAATCGATATATTTGTATGTTGAAATTAGCACTGTCATATGTTTCCAAGTCAGAGTGTCACCACTGAACGACTTTATATTCAGATTATCGCTATCACACGTTTGTATGTGCAAGCTATGACTGTCGCACTTTTGTTTGTTCAGCCTTTTATTGCTAGACAGTTCATTGTTTATTCCATCAGTATTAGATGTTTTCAAGTTCACACTTTCCTTGCTAGACCTTTACTTGTTCAAACTGTCACTGCTAGACCTATCAGACGGGTGATGTACACTGAAAGCTGTGAAACAAGTCAACTTTAACTTGAAGGTTACAGCCTGAAATATATCTTCATTCCAGTTCTCTGTAATGGGGCTGTCTTATCTGGACTGCTTGTAGGCTAGCATCGCAGCTAGCTTAGGTGATAAAGCTTTGACTCTCTCAGTAGTCCTCTAGTTAGGGCATCTGGAACTAATATAACAATCACTTTTGCCAGCAGCTACTCTACAAAAGATCAGAAATTCTTTGAATATGGCCAGGATGAACACACTTTCAAGGACTAAAACAATGAAATTCTTAAGAAATTATTTAACTGTGAAGATGATCACCGTACAAGAGCAGGTAAATTCCCCATCAGGAAAGAACTAATAAACAATTAAAAAAAGAAGAATCCAAGAAAAAATAATCACAACCGGAAGCCCCACATATGCAACAATAACTTGACTTTCAAAAAAATACTCAGTCCTACAAAAGATTACAGAGGTACATAATGAGTACAGGGACTGGGCCTCAAAGTTTTGATAGCTGAGCAAGTTACAAAGGTAATGAACTCACAATTTACAAAGGTAATGAAATCACAATTTACAAAGGTAATGAACTCCAGGTAGGTCTGATCACAATCATGACTAGTTACAAAGGTATTCACAGATTACAGAGGTACATAATGGGTCCAGGGACTGGGCCCCCAAAGTTTTGATAGCTGAACTAGGCATAAAGGTAATGAACTCACAGGTTACAAAAGTAATGAATCCTGTAAGTATCGTTACTTACGTTTATACATGGCTACGATCATGAACAAATTATAGAGTAATAAGCAATTCACACTTCCACACCCGGTCACAATTGTAATGAGTTATTGGTGCAAATATTGATTGTTGAGACACACACACACACACACACACACACACACACACACACACACACACACACACACTCATACACAAACTCTCACACACACACACGCACACATACACACACACACACACACACACACACACACACACACACACACACACACACACACACACACACACACACACACACACTATAACGAGATTATTTGGTGTTCTGGTAGCGGGTGGTTAATGATACGTCTTCGGAGGCTTCTTTCTTTATTGTTAAGTCGTGGTGGGTACACAGGCTTGTGTGTTTGTGCCCATGGCCCGGGAGGGCCATGCCCACGAGAGAGAGCTGGGAGGCCTTGTGTCTTCCTGCTAGGCTGCTGTGTGAGTGAGGCGGAGGCATGGGCCGGCAGGCTGGCGTGCCTACCGAGAGGCCTGCTACAGAGGGCAGCACCTGAGTGGCGCGAAATATGAACTAAGCTGGCAGACAGCATGGGCTGTCTGTGCAGACATTACAGGCTGTCTACATACGCTCGGCCACCTACCGCGCGTCGTCCCGACGCGACAATACTGGTGGTAAAAGAAACTCGGTCTCTCGTAGGAACAGGGCACAGAACACAAAATAAAAACGTATATATACATATGGACATGGAAAAAAAACTTCCTACAGGGAGGGAAGAAAAAACATGTGGGGTGTGCTAAACATCGTGGTCATAGGCAGTGAGCGTCGAAGGGCATCACTGCACGCCTTCCTGTGTCTGGACAGATACTGCAACACAGGAGACATCGCTGCGGCTGAGCTGTGACGTAACAGGGTACGGTCTCCTCTGGAACGGTGAAGCAGTTATCGTAGGAGTCGCTGCAGGTTTTCACTCAACCTGGGGCACGACATGCTGGTGCCCTCGAGTGAGGCGTCGACAAAACTCGGCAACTGGGCAGGACTTCTGGCAAGCGACTCAGGAGGACACTTCTCGACTGGTACTGTCGCTGGGCTGTCACTGCCGGCGAGCGTGGAGCGAGTTGTTACCTGGAGGTTACCTGGAGGTTATTCCGGGGATCAACGCCCCCGCGGCCCGGTCCATGACCAGGCCTCCCGATGGATCAGGGCCTGATCAACTAGGCTGTTACTGCTGGCTGCACGCAGTCCAACGTACGAGCCACAGCCCGGCTGATCCGGCACTGACTTTAGGTATCTGTCCAGCTCTCCCTTGAAGGCAGCCAGGGGTTTATTGGCAATTCCCCTAATGCTTGATGGGAGGCTGTTAAACAGTTTTGGGCCCCGGACACTTACGGTGTTTTCCCTTAGTGTACCAATGGCGCCCCTACTTTTTATTGGGGGCATTTTGCATCACCTGCCCAGTCTTTTACTTTCGTAGGGAGTGATTTTTGTGTGCAGATTTGGGACCATTCCTTCCAAGATTTTCCAAGTGTAGATTATGATATATCTCTCCCTCCTGCGTTCCAACGAGTACAAGTCAAGTGCTTCCAAGCGTTCCCAGTAGTTAAGGTGCTTGACAGAACTTATACATGCAGTAAAGGATCTCTGTACACTCTCTAGATCTGCAATTTCACCTGCTTTGAATGGAGATGTTAATGTACAGCAGTATTCCAGCCTAGAGAGAACAAGTGATTTGAAAAGGATCATCATGGGCTTGGCATCTCTTGTTTTGAAAGTTCTCATTATCCATCCTATCATTTTCTTTGCACGTGCGATCGTGGCAGTTGTGGAGCGAGTCGTGGCAGAGACGACTGGGCGAAACATCTGGGAGTCGTAACATCATACACCAGTCTGCAGTGAGTGAGCTAGCAGTCAAAGTGACATCTTCTTTGTGCAGGCTGCTCACTGAAGCTTGTGACACGAGGCTGACACAGTGTGTCATTCTCTCGACAGTTGGAGTTATAGCAGAGGTTAGTCTAAGCGTCCACAGACTTGTTTCTCTACATATAACTGCACTCTGACGGTCTGGAGGTGAAGTGAAACAAATCTCGATGGGAATCGTAGCAGGTACGATTCTGCAGAACAACACGAGCGACGAGCATAAAAGCTTTCTGTACAAGAGGGCTCGGTCACTCAGAGCTGTCTTGACATCAGCTGTCAAACGTACTGGTCACACGGGTGACTTAGCACAGTGGTGCTACTCAGGTCTGGCTCAGACCTCACTAGACACACGGAACTTTAAACACACCGCGGTACATACGGTACACTAACATGTGAGAACATTGACTGAGAGGAATTAACACACGACATATATTTTCTGTCAATCTTCTCGACAATATTAAAATAATTACTAGAAACACTCGATGGTGACATCATGTGATGTCAGGCGTGATGTCGCGAGGTGACGTCAGCAGGACTGTGACGTCAGCAGACATCGTGACGTCATGAAGTCCGGCAGCATCGTGGGTGACGTCAATGTGATGCGGGCAGCAGACCACAGCATGTGTCCTGGGACATCTGGTAACTCACGTAGCTCGTAGGTCTACGTGACATCGCCCACAACCACGTGACGTCGTGATCCACGTGGTGTCGTGATCTACGTGGCATGCTGGTCCACGTAGCTTCGAGTGGCCTCGAACACTCGGATACACAGCTCTGGCAATGAATTCACATGGAAAACAGCAGAAAACACAGCAGAGGGAGTGGGCAGTGGTGAGTGGTGTATGGTAGACGGGTGAGCGTGAGTAGGGCGAGCATGGGCAAGGTGAGGAACAGCCACTTCCTCTCCTCTCCTCCCCACCCACAAATACGTAGAGAACTCACACTGGACGCAGAAATCGCCACAAAACTCACCTCTGGCTTGCTGAAACAGCTGTGCTGAGCTGAACAACAACAGCAACATACAAGTGATGTTGAACACGTGACTTGAGAAACAGCGTGGGACACTGTAGCGTGGAGTCACTGTAGCGTAGGGTCACTGTGACGCCACTTACAATTCTCGGAGAATTTCGGCAAATTTCGGCCTGGATCCTGCTTGTACCTATGTCTGGATGCTCAAACGTGCAGACACGACATCAAGATAACTTGTTGAGAGACGCATGCTTCTTGCATGGGATGATGAAGTGAAGATGACTTCATCCCTCTTCCTTCCTCGCTTTGGGCAAACACACTGCTGCGACCACCGCTGGTACCAATATAACGAGATTGTTTGGTAGGTGCTGCAAGCGGGTGGTTAATGATACGTCTTCGGAGGCTTCTTCGTTTATTGTTAAGTCGTGGTGGGTACACAAGCTTGTGTTGTGCCCATGGCCCGGGCAGGGCCATGCCACGAGAGAGAGCTGGGAGGCCTTGTGTCTTGCTGCTAGGTCGCTGTGTGAGTGAGACAGAGGCATGGGCCGGCAGGCTGGCGTGCCTACCGAGAGGCCTGCTACAGAGGGCAGCACCTGAGTGGCGCGAAATATGAACTAAGCTGGCAGACAGCATGGGCTGTCTGTGCAGACAGTACAGGCTGTCTACACACACACACACACTCATACACAAACTCATACACAAACTCACAACACACACACACACACACTCATACACAAACTCACACACACACACACACACACACACACACACACACACACACACACACACACACAAAACGTGGTAATGCTTTATTTACAGGGAGCAAAGTCCGGGTATTTCTCCAGAATGGTCTGTAATATACTACTGTGGATAAAATACTTAGCCATTTCTTGAACATTTTGAGTATTGTCTCTAAATCTTTAAATTTTTCCACTCCAGTACAAAATGAGCGGATGTGACAATAGTTCATCTGGCAAAGTTTACATTTCGTTGGTCTACATTTTGGTGTTTTTAACCTCCAAGTACTTGAAACCCCCACCGAGCCGGGCATTTATGACACCCAAAGCCCTTTATTTTGTGGATGCCCATAACATGTGGCCCCCTGCATGATAAAATGATAGATGGACGACGGTGTCAATCCCCCCAGAGTTTAACAAAAAAATTCATTTGAACTTCTTTTTATTATCAAACTCTAATGAAAACCAAGTTGTAACTACCTCTTTTTGAGAACAAAGTTTACCATTTATCAGTTTTATCATGCATCTAAAAACCATGTGAGATGGAATCCACAGCATGTGCACTCTGTCCACTGCCCCCACTCTTCCCATACCTAGTCGGCTTCGACACAAGCATGCCACAATTTTACTTAATAGTTGAGAGCATTTATGGATGACAGAGAATATACAATTAAAGTGTCAACTTAATACAAAAAAATTTTGGGGTGCAAGGAGTATGGCAAACTTTTCTGTCTAAAGGGGTAGAGGCCCAATTTTTAATGCGTGCTCCAATTTTTTTAAAAGGAATCATCACTCTGTACGACACAGCACAACCAGCGCATAGGGTTTGGGTGAACAAACCTCACGAAAATAATTTGAAAAAAGTGTGTGCTGGTAAAAGTTTAAATACAGTTTAAAGGGCATGGTTTGGTTAAAGGCAAAGTTTGGGTTGGATTTAAGAAGTAGTTTGGGGGGAAAGGGAGGAAGGGTAGTTTGGAATGGGAAATCCCGGGAGCGGAGAAGTGCCCCCTTTTGCCTTACTTGACTTAATCAGTATCTGATTCATGCGGAGGTTCGGTACCATTTTTTTTGTCCTTTCGGAGGGTGTTTCACCATGCTGAGGAAAGTTTGGGGTTCGTGCGGGTTTAAAGGGGTTTTCCTGAGCATAAAACCCCCAATTAGATATTTCTTTCAGAACACGATCTCTGATGCTTGGGATCCAAGTTTTTTTTTGAAAATTTAAAATTTTGGGCAGTGCGAGAGCATCCTAAAATGACCCTCATTGCTTCGTTCTGCTTTTTTTTCCACCCCCTCCAAGTTTCCATCAACACAAAAAGTATGGTGCACAAAAACAACCAAAGATCTAATATAAGAAAAGGTACATCATTTTCACAATTTTAACATAACCAAACCTGGGTGAAAACCCTCCACAATCAATGCCTTATCTTTTTTTGTTTGGGCAAAAGTCTCGTTCAACAGTCCAAGCAGGGGAAACCCTAAAAACCCTGATACCTGATCTGCTTACATTTTCTAAAAGCCCCATCCCCAAACTGGACTGACAAACTGTCCCTCTTTTTCAAAGGGGGGAGCCTATTGATATCTTTGTTTTTTCAGTAGAGTTATAAAAACCCGGGTCCTGACACGAAGCTAGTACATTTAAGGATTTTTGGGTGGGGAAATCCGCTGGTGTGAATCAATTTCTCAGCAAAAAAAATCATAAATGAGGGGCTGGAGGCATACCCCTAAGAAGGCATTAATTAGAATATTGAATATGGGGACTGAGACATCTCCCTGTGGGGTTCCTAATTCAAAATCTTTAGTTTACTTTTTTGTCCCCGGGAACAACACAGACACTTTTTGGACGGTAACCCTTTTAAACCAGTGGGGGAAATATCCCCAACACCATTTTGGAAGTTCACTAATATTACAGTCGGTTGGGTACTTCGAAAGCAGATTTTAAAGGGCAAAGGGAAGGAGTGTATGACGTCGTGTGCAGAGTGAGAAAGGTGGTAGCAGTGATGCCGCTCCTTCCACATGAAACCATGTAACCGGGGGAAAAAAAATTTTTTTTATTCTGTACATGAGACTTTAAGATCATTCTCTCAAATGTTTTTTACACCCCACTAGAATGATATTGGCGAAATGCATTTTGGAAGGGCTTAGAAAATTTAAATGAAGGGGTTTGGGCCCAAAATTGAGGGAGTCCCCGTTACATAGCTCTGTTTTTAATTAAGAAAAAGGGTGCCCGGGCTCGCACAGCAATCTGAAAATGTTTTAAGTAATCATCCCCAAAAGGCCCACGGGTTGCCCTTTGTGCTGCCAAGTTTATAATTAGTGAAAGGGAAAAAGTTGTGCATTGCCTTGCTGACAAGAGCAAACAAATTCTCCCTTGCATCAATTTTTCCCGTAATTTCGCCTGTTGGGGGACTGGGAAGTTGCATAGCAATTAGCAGCCCAAGCACGACTAATCATTCGCCTGGTAAAGGATGAGAGTCCATATGCCCTTTGTTTTCCCTTAATTCTATTTATGTCCCCCATCCCGGCTAAATGGGGGTTTAGCATTGAACCATTGACAATTGTTTCCCCGTCCCGTTTTCCGCGTTTGTCATACGCCCCCCGAGCAAAGGCAGTTTGGGAAAGGGTCACATTTCCGGGTACGATGGTTTCTATAGGCCCGGCCAGTCTCGAGCTACTTTCAGTTTCGATTTAAGGGTCATTGTAATAGGTATGGGTTTTTTTAGGGGCTGATTTTTATGGGAATTTGATGGGGTTTTCATTTTCCATAGGTTTCATGGCGTTCTAAGTAGTTTCTGATACAGCTTCACAAGGTCCATTGTTAAAGGTCTCAACAGAGGAACACTCATAGGAATTATACCGGGGGGGCAGTCAGTCACTATGTGCAACAAATCATCATGCTGACAGGGGAAAACATTAAAACTTTCCGTTGAATATCCACCAGGAAGGATAGTATTACAATATCTATGAGGTACCCTAGAGAAATGATCAGGACGCTATATCGATACAATGGAAGACACACAGGCGGGCAGAAGTAATGTTGAAGCCCAGCACAGATCAATTACGCCTCCATAGATAATTGGGGGTTGAAGTCACCTACAATTTGCCACATGTACAAGAATGTTTACGATGACAACAGTTTTTGATTACCATATACTATACAAATTGGTTGATTTCCAATGCTTTTGTTCTTGACTTTATAATCGCAATAATAAGTAGGTTTCAGAATGAGCACATTTGGGAGCCTTCCAAGTAATTAAACTAATCAGCAGGAGCATACAAGTTAAATATGTTGAGAGTTCCCAATATAAATCCTAACACCGGGTAATGTCCCCTCTGTTTTCTTATTGCAAAGAAGTTATGGAAGTGATTTTTTTAATATATAGAACACAAGAGTTAGTAGATTTTGAGGTTTATATGCAACAAATGAGGGCAATTTAGGGTTGGGATTTTTCAGGACCTCTGCACTCTTGTAGACACACAACGTCAATGGTTCAGAGGTTACTTTATGATGACGGTCAGAAGTTTTTGTAGTGATGAAAATTTTTCCACCCTTAATATGAAAGTTTGTACGATTTTTGTCCATTATAGAATCCTGGGTCTTGTTGGTTTCTCAGCATAATAAAAAAATTTGTTCATATAAAATGCAGACCTTATCAATTCGCATGTTACCCCGGGCCAGAGGTTTAAAAGGGACTTCGTTTTAAGGCCTCGGGGGTCTTTGTTTACACAGAGCACGACCTTTTAGTAGTATACCTAATAGTATACGCATCACATAACGTCATCACCAGCGCCATCCAATATTGTGTTCATTACATTATCAACATATTGTATTCAACATTAATGTCAATGTGGTTAACCTATCGCCTTCACCACCCTTATATTACCTCAAAACTATTACAAAACACATAGACACCACTCCCCTCATCATGATCCATATAGTTATCAACAAAACTTTTTGGATTCGCATTACTGTAATTAAAGGGCACCACCACCACACCACCCCCCTTTTCAGCGACCTTACACCGCTTTCGGAATTGTACAATTTTTTATTGGTAAACTCTACACTTTTTCCCTTTGGGTTTGCTAAAGTTTTTTTTTTCGGGGAAAAATTTGTTGTGTTTCCAGACCCTTATGCCAAATCATTTTGTATACCACGGGAGAAGACTTGGAACTTTGGGAGCTGAACCCCCGGTCACTGACCCCTTTGGCTACTGTCAGCTGACTCAGCTAGGCGGGTATTGACAGCCCGTAAGGGAGTTTGTTGACGTCTCCCCAGGTGAGGTGCTAAACCCCAGTCTGAGGGAGGCATGAGCCAGTATTAACTTGAGATACGGGAACCCCGGGGGCTCAAAAAGTTAAGATTTTTGGCCTTCCCTGCTGTTTTTATATTATAACTTTTAATAATAACCTTAGCTGATAAATGACAGCAAATCGTCTAAAACAGCCGCCCCTGCAACGGGGTCTAGAAGCGTCAAAAAACCATCACAACTTTTGGGCTGCAAGAATAAAATTTTTGAAAGTAAAAAATTCCCCCTAGGGGGTTTTTTTGTCAGCATATTTCATTCGATGATGGGACGAATACCTACTTTTTGGCCAAAATCCACACCTTACGCCGATTAATTTTATTACAAACCCTTGTGACTCAAGAATTGCGAAACCCCCCGATCACAAAAAATTTTGTAACAACCTTCCTTTTAACGTGAGTATGGGTTTCAACACTTCGACAGGTATGGGTGACTTGAAGAAGCTGAGTGCCCTTTTGGATTCCACGTTTTCCTTGTCTGGGAAACGCACACTGTACACTATGTTCCACAAGATTTGTCTTTATTGTTCACAATGATACAAGAGAAGCTGACACACTTCTCTTAAGTTTTTTAATTGTGTTTGAGACACTTTGTTCCACTAACGACAGACATTCCCGGGGCATCATGTCACTCCCCCTAAGTAAAAGATGTCTGGCGACCCACACCCCCCCAACCGTCACGCCCAGCACAAAAAAAACCCTGACCAAGTACATTGCCCCTTGTCACCTCCTCGATGAAGCAAAGCAAATTTTGTTTCTTGCTGTTTTAAGCGAGACAACAAGTACACTATTTTTACTATGGTAAAAAGGGGAAAACGGGTTTTTTCCTTAATTTCCGCTAAGAAAGGAGTTACTGTCTCTTATAAAAAACACTTTGCAACCCCGCTGAAAGGGAGCAGAGGTCACTTGACTACTGGATACATCGGATAAATTTACTCCCTCACATAAAAAAGAGCTTCCCCTTCTGAGAGGGGTTTGGCCCCTCAGGCTGAAGGGGGCTGATCCCCCCCTTTTTGGAGAAAATTTCTCCACAGGGGGGGCGGAGGTTCGCTGGGGTGAACTTCACATTAAAATTTAAATTTGATTTTCTCACTCGCCACCACTGCTGCTTGTCTTTTTCTGAACAGTTTTTAGTCTGTGTGGTTTCTGGAGAATCACAAATTTTTGTTTTCAACACTGTGAATTTCTAACGCACTAGTTTTTTTTATTGTCCCTTATTCACTACCCCCTTTGTTTAAAACATCAACTGTCCTGATGATTCCATTTGCATGGGAATAGGGTCACAATTTTCCAAGTGGCCATTGGGACCTCGGACCATCATTGTCAATAATCACTTGTACCAGGTTTTAAGACTTTGATTTCAGGAACACCAGCTCCATAGGTTTCTCTCAAGAGGGAGATACTTTTCCCAAATTTTTCCTCCCAAACATTCAATCACTTTATTAAGTTTTGAATTTACGCTGAGTTGCCAGGTTCGAAATAAGTGGGATCCCTATTTTTCTTTATCATTCTGGGGGAACAGGTTCGATCCTTCTCCATGGAGTAAATGAAGGGGACTTAACACTTCTAAATTGCCCCAGATCATGGGAAACAAAGTTAGAGGTCTGTTTTTGACTCTATTTTTATTTCAGTCAAAACTGTACTAAAATTCTTCTAAGTCTATTCTCTGACAGAAGTCTTCCTTAAAAAAACTTTTTTACAATCCCGACATTCTTTCATAAAACCCGGCCGTCCCATGGAATTTGGGAGGAATGTATCCCCAACGACAACGCTTTGATTCAGCATCTGTTGACCTCTTTGATAAAAGACTTGCTTAATAAGCACCCGCAACAAAGTTCTTTTCATTCTGAAATACATCGGGGGACATGTTTCCTGGCTGAAACCTTCTGAATAATTTGATAAAAGTTTCAGAAACAGCAGGGCTACTTCAGATGTATGCTCTAGTCGTAGACAAGTGAAAAAACAGTTTACACCTTGAGGGGAACTTTGTCAATTTTTTTGGTTAAAATTTTGGTCCAGTGTAATCTACCCTTCCCCTCAAAGGGTGATATGACAAACTTTTTTCAAGGAATGGAGGGGACCGGGATACTGACAAAATCGCATATCGTAGTGACGAAAGTAATACAGCCCTTTTATTTGTTTTTCACACTTTGTCGACCTTGAGGTACCCAGTGGGACTCGTATATGACAAATTTGGTGCAGCTACCCCACCAGTAACCTTACGGGGGCGTTTTTGAAACAATCAGTTTTTTTACCAAATGATTTTTTTGGGGGATCAATTTTGGATGATGGCTTTTTTAGTAATGAAGAATTAGAATTTTCCCTCGACTCTCAAAATCTTTTTCTGATCAGAAAATCCTAAAATTAATCAGACATTTTTCCCCTTTTGGGATTTATTTGTTTCCAGAAATTTAATTTGTAAAAAACACTTTCTGATTAGTTTACCCAGTTTTTGGGGTTCAAGACATTCAAAATCTTTTCTTTCCTTTAATAAATTCAAAGACAAGAGCTTAACTCTTAATAGTTTAACCAAAGAAGATTTAGACCCATTAATGCTATTCTGTTGTGGCTGCTGAGTATTTACAAAACTTATTTCTGCTTTTCAAGCAGCTGTTTCTTCTGGCATAATGTGGCTTTTTGCTGGGCCATTTTTTTATTAGAGAGCCATTCGGTCCGGGGCCCATAATTAATTCCACAAATTTCTTAAGGGGGACACCACGTGACATGTGCGGTTTCTCTTGGGTAAGCTGAAAAAAGAAAAACTCTCTGCATCTCTTTTATTTTTTTTCTCGTTTCTGAATAGAGCTTACTCTTATTTTTTTCTTAACCACTGGAGAACTCTTTATTATCACTCCAGACACTTTTTTCTCAATATAAATTTGATCAATATTTTGTTGAGATAGCAAATTTTTTGTACCTACAAGAGTGCGCATTCCAAATTGTGGTACTTTTCTGACCTTAAAGGGGTGCTCCCCGGCCTTTGAAGTAATTAGATACTTCCTTCATTTTAAAATCATTAAGCTACAGCCCCATAACCTCTATTACGCTCACAGAAAAAAGTATGTGCTTTTTTCCCCCCCTCTTGCCCTATTTTCGGGGAAGTTTAATTTGATGAAGTTTTTTAAAACCCCTTTGGTTTTTTCATCAAATGCTTGACTCATTTCTAGAGGCAAGTTCCACCCATCCAATTTTTGATTTTCCAGCTCTTGCATAAGCATTTTACCCTTTATGGTAATTGGTGAGACGAGTCCTAGGGGATCAAAACATTGTGATCCTCTGACAGTAAACCGTTTGTGAGTGACTGCATGATTTATTGTTTATTTTTTTGAGACTCAAATATTTTCCTGTGGTTCCAATTAAGTCCCAGCATATTGTTGAAAATCGGGAATTTCATTTCGGGAAAAATTTTCTTTGTAATTCCCCCAAAATTGTTTTGAATTTGTTTCCACACCTTTTAAGCATATTTGCTTCTTTCATCTCCTTGTTGCTTCCTGTAAAGGATTTCAAATCTCCTTTTTTTTCACAGTACCTTAAAGATTGTCCACATAGAAACTTTTCTTTAAGATTTTTTGAAGGGACTTTCAGATTTCTTCAAAGTGTTTTAGAGTGTTCAAATAGAAGGGGGAAGGATGTTGCACCAAATAATTTTGATTTGAAACGAAATTTTCAAGGCTTTGAGGATCAAGGGGATTTTTAGGCCCCAAAATCGGTATAATCTTATTTCTTTTTATCCCACCTTAAGAAAAACCCTTTGGGAAAAACAGCCGTGGAGGGCATAGGGGTTTTTCGAAATTTCATAAACACGTCCCACTTCTCAGTTTGGAGGGGCCCCGGGCATCAGACAGTCATTAAGACTTGTACATCTTTATTTGCACTCGCTGCAATTATATAAACACGTAGTGGGGTGGTTTCAGAATCTTTTTTGACCCATGGTGCAGAGATAATGAGCGTTTGTCTTCAAAAACTTGACTATTTCCTTTAATGAATTATTGCCCAAATGTTTTTTATGAATTACATAGACGTCATAACTCGGATTCTTCCGGCCAGATTTGGCTTTCATTTGTCCCAAAAGCCATGCGATAATTGCTAGGGGAGTGTGTGGATTTTAATTCCATGGTAAACCCAACCCAATACTTCCACTTTAAAATTTTACAGGTCCAAAAATTGGTTATAAATCTGAGACTCTTGTGGGGTTGGTTTATTTACCAATACCTATCGCATCAAATCCCACAACTTTCAACGGTTCATTCATTTCTTCCATAATGAAATTTTTGCTGTGGGACATATCATGGTTTTCTCGTAACTATACATTTTCCCCTGAATCAATATCACTTCTTTCCCACTTGAGAGGGAATGGGGCCACAATTATGGCCTCCGCTTTTTCAGCAAGTGAACACATGTTTACTTACTAAATTTTCACAAAACATGATAAAAAAACACTTCCAAGATTAAATCAATTGGGCTAATTGTGGCCCCTCTGTTTGTCAGACAGGGGTAATTGACCTTTGCTCTTTTAGTGCTGCAACTGTTTCTTTAATCCCCGTCTGCACAACTTAGGCAAACATTACTACCACACTTCTCTGTCTTTTTTCCGTTTCTTTGACCAAAATTTTTTTTGGCTAGGTCAATTCTGTTTACCAAATTTTTGGAAAAAAACAGTATATCTAATGTAAATTTTTTCATGGGTGTTTATTCAGTTTTTCCCAAACTGATCTTCTTTTGAAGGACCTTTGTGACCTTGATCAAAAATGTTAGCAATTGGTTTTGTGTAATTTATTAGATAATCAACTCGAGCTATCGGGAGAGCATTGCTTTAAAATTATCTCTCCTTTAAAAAGTGTTTCTTGTTGATTCCTGGTTTTTGGAAGTCTGCTGCTGTTCAGCAAAAAATATTTGGGGGATAATCGTAGTGCATACCCTTTTCATTTAAAAAACTTCTTCATGACATTTTCCTCCTTGTGTTTTACCTAAACAGATGACTCTTTTCACTGAGAACACTTGTTTGGCCCCCATTTATGGGTTATTGACTACAATACGGCCCAATGGTTCCATCAAAAGTAACATTTTGGGGTACTTTATGTGTGACAGTCTGTTTACTGTCTGTTGTTTTACAATTTGATAATCCATATGGGATTTCCCCCTTATGTGGTTTTTGGGAGTAGGTATACTCTTTTTTTTACTGAGTTGAAGGTTTGTTACCAATGGGTTTGTGGATTTTTTATCTTTTCTCGGCTTGCATCATGAAACTATTTTTGAAACCATTTCAAAATTTTTTCACAAGTGAAAAGCGTTATTGAAATAATATTTTAAACGTTTTAATGTTTTTTGGGGGCAGCTTTCCTGTACAAAACCTGAAAACCAATCCATTGCCTTAGGGCATTTAGCACCTAAGATCTGAGACATTGTCTAATGTGATTCAAATCCTGAATTGAAAAACAATGTTTGGGTCTTTAAACTTAAATTTTTGCTGCATGTCTAATCAGCCTTGTCGCATTGCAAACACGTAAGGCTTTTTATATTCCCTTTAACCCCGGAAATGACTTAAACAGTTCATAGGGGCTCCCTTACAACATTTAATAATTAACTTAGCAAACTCATCATTCATTTTGTGAATTTTTCTATGGGTTGAAAACCACTAAGAAATTTTTCTAATTATGACCTTGGAAAATAGGAAAAAACAATGTAGGTAACTTGGGGAATGGGGGCATTGTTGTTACAGGTGTAAAAAGGTGTTTTTCCACGTAAAAGGCTCTGTGACAGGTTTTAGGCAGTACCTTTCTGTCCACCCTTTAAATTTTTGATCACTAAAAAATATCCAAAACATTTTTAATTTCATCCCCGATGGGCTGATTCAAGAAATTTTTTTCATAATGTGTATATCTGAATTAATTATTTTTCATACTTGTTAAAAAATTTAAACTTGCCTCAAATATCAAAATCATGTTTGATCTTGATTAATCCTATACAGATGAAAAAGATTTTCTAATTTTGTAACTTAGTCTGAAAGACTGAAACTGAGTTTTCAAAAAAAGCCATTTTTAAAAAGGTTACGAAATTCTAGCACCACCTTAAGTGTTTAAAAAAAAATGTACCTATAAACGCTGAGTTTTTGTTTGCTTAAGTCAGCAATAAACGAGTCAGACACTATGACCCACTAAGCTTTAAACCCCAGGGGGAAGACCATGAAGGGTACAGGGACATGTGTCTGGGGTTTATGGCTTTGATTTGCTGTTCAGCCTCCCACATGAATTTAAACGTAATAACGTTATACATTTTTTCACATACACTAAAATTCACTGTATAAAATGTAAATCCCGGGGAAAATTTCTTCACAATAAAAATTATGTTAATAGTATTTAAAGCTTTTCCTTTATATATAAGTTCCTTTTTAAAATAACAGTAAACTATAAGAAAAAAAACTTTAACACAATCTTTTCTCTTAATTTTTGTTATAAACTTATAAACCTTGTGTTAAAAAACACTCAGCAAAACAACATCACTTGGGTTGCTGTTTTCTTTAAACAGCAATTTCTCGAGACTGGGAACAGTTTGAGGGGGGTTTCAGGATACCATCCCCCGTTTCGTTTGGGGGAATCACCCCCTCCTTTTGTTGGGGGAAACCCGGGTGAGCGCCCGTTTTCTTTTGGGGGCCCTTTTCGTGATTGAGTCTGGAGGGGCCATTTATACTGATTTATATTGTAAAACACTAGTTTTACACTTTTTTTTGAAGGATTGCTCAAGGTTATTGTACACTGTTACAACATATTTTTACCACAGTGTGGGGGCTTTATCCCGGGTTTAGGGACGACCAAATTCTTTGAAGATTTGGCCCTTTCCTGCTGTGTTTATATTATAACATATATAAAGAACATTTGTGAAAATGACAGCAAATCGTCTACAAACCCCCCCTGCAGCGAGGTCTGAAGCGTCGAACCATCAAAACAAAGGGCTGCAAGAGTACAATTGTAAGTATAAATTACCCCTAGGGGGTGTTTTGACATATTTTATTCGATGATGGGACGAAAAACCTATTTTTGGACTCAAAAATCCCACCCTTTCTGCCGATATAGGTTTGATTACAAACTCCTTGTGACCAAAAAAAGGGGCAATCCCCCCATCACAAGAAAAATTTGAAAAATACCTTGCTCTTTGAAGTGAGCATGGTGTTCTCAACACCCTTCGACATATCGGGGACTTGATAAAGCTGAAGTGCCTTGGATGTCCCACCCTTCCCTTGTCTAGGAAACGCACATGGGACATATGTTTCCCCAAGATTTGTCTTTATTGTTCACAATGTACACAAAGAACGATCCACTTCCAAAAATGTTTATTGTGTTTGAGCACTTTTTCCACTAACCACAGATCGTATCCTGGGGTCAGGGCCCCCTCTCCTTAAATCAAAGAATCTGGCGACGCCCCACCGCCCCAAACCCTCACTGCCCCAGCAAAAAAAAAACGCTGACCTGTACCTTGCTCCTTGTCACCCCCTCGATGAAGCAAAGCAAATGTTTTTTTCTTGCTGTTTTAAGCGTAGACAACAAGTACACTATCTTTACTTGGTAAAAAGTGGGAGCAGGATTTTCCTTTAAATTGTCCTGCAAGTAAGAGATGTACTGTCTCTTATAAAAAACACTTTGCAACACCGCTGAAGGAGCAGAGGGGCACTTTATAGTGGCATAGCAAATTTTGATCAATTTACTCTAAGTAAAAAAGACGCTTGCCCCCTTTTGAGAGGGGTTTGGCCCCCCCAGGGCTGAAGGGGCTGTACCCCCCTTCTGGGGAGAAAATTTTTTCCCCACACAATTGGGAGTACAGGGGGGGGTCAGGTGGGTGTGATATGGGCAGCCCCCACTGCAGTCACATGGCTTGTAACTCCTGAGGTCCTTTTCAATTTATACAGTTTTTGCAAAAGTGTTGCTTTTTGATCATTCATAACACCGTTCAGAGGAAAGGA